>JAOXYA010000022.1:13676170-13690635 GCA_028565675.1 Sorex palustris | reverse complement strand
GACTGTCTTTGTATTTTGGTCATTGTTTCTTTTGAGGTGCAGAAGCTTCTTAGTTTAAGATAGTCCCATTTGTCTATATCTGTTTTCACTTGCTCAGCCAGTGGCATGACAAAAAAATGCCATTCTTGAGGCTGACACCTCTCTTCTTCCCACCTCATATAAATCACCTGGAATAAGATGAATGGATAAAGAAGTTTTTATGTTTACAAAATGGAATACTATGCAGTTATGGGGAAAAAATAAAAACCATGTCCTTTGTTGCAATCTATATAGAACTGAATATTATCACGTAGAGCAAAATAACTCAGAGAAGGAAGAATACTGAATGATCTCATTCATTTTGGGTATAGAGAGAAACAAGGAAATAGTACCAAGGGGTGAAAAACCCTTGACCTCAGAGCACATCAAATCTCTAACGCAATCTAGTGACTGCTATGCAGAGGAAATTCACATTTAAAACTGCTTGAGTAAACAAAAGGCTGGCAGAAGATTCTGTTCTTAGAAGGTGTCAGGAGTTAAACTGATTAGTTTAAAGGATAATGTTAACCTGTGGGGTCAGTCATGATACAGATGAGTTAAATTTGTTCTGTTTCATAGTCACAAATCATGTGATTGCAGCAATTGTGGTGACACAATCTATGTATTTTATAAATGCCTTTTGCCACAGTGGAGTCTGGACAATCCAGTACAAATCTGTCGCCACTACTAGAAATTAATTGCAAAGAAATATGTACTGCGTTGGTTTGTTAGAAATATTGTCACCACATACAAGAAAATAGCATATGTTTAGGGATTTTTCCACTGGTAATTGGTATTCAGGCTTTAGAGATAATTATATTTAGAATTACCAAATGAGTTCTTTATTTATATAAAGAAGTCTTAATTTTCTAAAAGATATACTTCCATGAAATAACTACTCTAGAAAAGTGGAAATAGAGACTTTTAGTTAAGAATAGAACTTTGAGGCTGGAACAATAGTACAGCCAGTATGATGCTTGCCTTGCACAAAATTAACCAGGTTTTGATCCTCAGTACCCCACGTGGTCTCCCAAGCCCCAGGAGTGATCCCTGAGTGCAGAGCCAGGAGTAAGCCCTGAGCACCTCTGGGTGTAGGGTGGGAGAGAGGCAGGGAGGGAGAGAGGGAGGGAGGGAAGGAATAAGTTAGTTTGCACCACTGGGCCAGTACAACATCAATTACCTGGTCTGAGCACTGAACCACAAAGTGCTGGTAACATTGGGGATGACCCCCAAGGCCTCTGAGCAATGCTTCAGTCCCTCCTCTTAAAGAGCTTTGGATTAAAACATAGGTTGCCACTCATTGACATCATCAAATAGGGTATGTACTCAACCTGGAGTTTTGTAAGATCCATCTGCAGAGTTCCTGTGAGGAACAAATGAATTACTATCACCCCTTAGCCACCTCGGCATCTGAACTCTTTCTACACTCTAGAAGTTCCCATTTATGAACTTAGAGTCATCCCAAAGACTAGTATCATGACTGAGTATCACACCCTGTGAGGTGAGAAATGCCCAATGCTTTGTTTTCTGGGTTTCCCTGCAGCAAGGAAAAGGCTTTGGGTTTCATCAGCTAGTTGTAATTTAGCCAAGTCTTGAAGCAGGAGCTAATACGATAGGAACAAAAGAACGGGAACTCTCTGATACCTGTGCTTGCAGGAATGGAAACCAGTTAGGGCCAGGAGACAAATGTGACATTGCTGCAGCCTCAGTGCCTCTGCCCCCTGCTTGGCTAATGTTTGGTGTTATTGGAGGTGGTGGAGTTGCCAACCGTCTATCTTCACTCCCATTCCTTCCCATTCCAGTCGTGGCATGACATTCTTGAGGGTGGCACTGAAGAGTTTCGGTGAAATGGTATCACCCTGCTGAACCCCTCTCTTGATGTCGATGATCACTTCCTTAGAATGGTGAGATCCTGGTGGTGAGTCCATAAGACAGCTCGTGGAGGATCCTGATGTATTGATTTTGAATACCCTGTTTGGCTAGGGCTTTGATGACTCCCCTCCGTGTTGTGGGCCCTGGCCCCGCCCCCGGTCCCGCCCTCTCACCCCTCTGCCTGGAAGTCTGGGTCACACCCCACTCCCTAGCCTTGCTCCCCCAGGATCTCCGCACAGGGGTTCTCACCCAGGGCCCTGAGATGGGGGTTTGGGACCTGGGCCTCTAGGGTGTGGGGTGGGGTGCAGCTCTCGCTCTGCCCACCTCACCGCTTCCCCTTAAGGCAGCCCCCTGGGAGGAGAGAGTGCTGGCAGCCGACCCCTTGGGGGCAGGGCCATGGTGAAGTTTGTTGAGCCCTGACTGTGAGTCTCCGTGCTCACTGCAGCATGAGTAATGCGGTGTGTGTGGGTTCACACGGCCAGGCAGGGGTGTCCCCAGGGCCCGCAGTGGAGGCGGTGGGCGGGACCTGCCCTCTGCCGAGCTGCCCACGGCCTTGGCTCGCTCCCAGCTGCACTGGAGGGCGGACTGGAGGGTCTGTGGTGCCAGCCCCACTCCATAGCGGGCCCATATCAGGGCTTTCTCCTGCCTGTCCCCTCTCTGGAAATCTTGTGGGACCTCCCTGTGCACGGAGGGGGTGTGCCCCGGCGATCCGTGCTCCCTCCTGCCCTCTGATAGTGGGGGACAGTTCCAATGGCTGCAGGAGGGATATGGGGACCGTATGAAGGTGCCAGCAGGTACCCATGGGGGCGCTTGCCATCTGCCAGGAGGCCAGGAGGCTGCAGCATTTTAGGAAGGGTCAGGCGGAGTCCATAACAGAGCCCAGAGGCGGGGTCAGCGAGAATCAGCACCGCCCAGTGGCCCCACAAAGTCCCTCTCAACTCCCTCATCTGCAGAAGAGTGTGATCATCTGATCATAACCCCAGGCTGACTCCCTCCATAGGATGCTCTTGAAAAGGGCAGCTGGGCACACAGCTGCTGCCAGAGTACTCGGGGTGCCTACCCCGGGATGTGAGGAGGCGAGTTAGGGAAGGTCACCTGGGGCCAGCATAGCCCCTTCCCACAGTCACACAGGACTTCTTCCCTGAGCCCACTCTCCTGTTGTGGGACCCCCACGGCAATGCAGTGAGGGCCGAGTAGGGCTGGAGGCTTACTCCCCGCTGAGGCCAAGAGAGGGTGAGTAACTGTCCTGAGGTCACACCGCAAGGCCATCGCTGACTGATCCTCACTAGCTGTGTCCTCCCTCTTCTGGGGGCTAGCCATCGGCCTGGCTCTGACAGGGCTCCTCCTTTGGTTGCCACCTCTGGGTTTTTTTTTGTTTGTTTGTTTGTTTGTTGCTTTTTGGGTTATCTGGCAATGCACAGGGGTTATTCCTGGCTCTTCACTCAGGAATTACCCCTGGCGGTGCTCGGGGGACCGTATGGGATGCTGGGAATTGAACCCGGGTTGGCCACGTGCAAGGCAAACGCCCTACCTGCTGTGCTATCGTCCCAGCCCCTGGTTGCCACCTCTGGCGCGTGGGTGACCCCCACCCTTCGATCTTGTAGGACACCCCACCCTCGGGCCTTTGGTGCTCGCCCAGTAGTCAGAAGCCTCAGTCACAGCACAAAACCTGGCCCCACTGTCCCGAGCAAGGGTCCCTGCTCACCGCCTGCACCCCAGACTTGCAACCCCATCCCCAGAATCCCCTTTAATCACACAAGGTACCCATGGGACCTGGCACCAAAGGCCTCTGGCATGGTGGCCGTGACTGGCCAGAGCTGGCCCAGGAGAGCTCCATGGGCATCTAATTGCTTTGTCGCTTCTGTGTTTGCTGACAGTCCCCGTGTCGTCCCCCTCCTGCCCCTCCCTTGCCCGATAAGGAGAGGTGCAGATAAGGAGGGAGATCTAGCCTGCCCAGGGAGAGGTGGGAGCTGCTCCCCCCTGCCCCCCCAACTGTGTCCCTCCAGGTCCCCCGCTGTCTCTCAGCTCGGTGACAGCAGAGGCCACGCGGGTTGCGGGTGGGAGTCAGGTGATTAATTCTGGGGCCAGCCAGACGCGGGGGGGTGTCGTGGACGGCGCGGGGAGGCGTCAGTCCTCGGAACAGGGGCATTTTTCACTCTGTCACTGGCAGGCCACGTATCTTTAAACAAACAACAGGAGGAATAATTCAGGGTCCTGATTGCAGGCGGATTGGGCACTGAGACACGGGGGCGACAAATGGGGACTGTCATCTGCCGGCCACGGCTGGGCTAATTGTGATCAGAGGCGGCAGAGACTGAGAACTCAGGGCCGGGTGTCAGTGTGGAGAGCCCGTCTGCCCACACCGTCTCCTCGCACCCCGGGGGAGGCGGCCCCCAGCACTCTGGCAGCAGCTGTGCGCCCAGCTGCCCCTTTCAAGAGCGTTTTCTCCCACCCCGTGGAGGGAGTCAGCCGGGGGTTATGGTCATATGTCACCCCCTTCTGCAGATGAGGGAGTTGAGGGGGACTTTGTTGGAGGGGCCGCTGGGCAATGCTGATTCTTGCTGACCCCAGGCTGTGGTTCCCCCTCCCCCCGCCCGCAGACTCATTGCTCCCCCGTTCCAGGGGCAGTGTTGGGGCTCCTAATGGCAGTGGGTGTGCTTCCAGGTCCTGCACCCTGTGGGCTGGACTTGCTGAAAGGCACAGCTCGGCTCTGTCGGGGACTCGCCAGGCCCCCCTGGCCCCCAGGGTGAACCAGCCCCCCAGGCTCCCATTTCCCGCAGCTGGTGGGGAGCTGGCCCGGCTGCTGAGCCGAGTTGCCAATGGTTTCCAGGTTTGGAGACTCAGATCAGTTTTCCCCCGGGCGACGGGGCTGCAGCACAGGGTTCACTTTCTCATAGTGGGGGAGAGGGGCTGCAGGGGGAGGTGGCCACCTGCATGTGTTCCAGATGGGGAGCATGAGGCTTGGGTGAGGCATGGAGCAGAGGAGCGACGTGGCTCTGTTGGGTCTCTTACAGCACCTGGTTTTTGTTGTTTTGTTTTGGGGGGCCACACCCAGTGGTGCTCAGGGATCACTCCTGGTGGGGTTCAGGGACCCTAGGGGATGCCTAGGATCGAACCTGAGTCAGCCACGTGTAAGGCAAGCGCCCTTCCCGTTGTAGTTTGGGTCTGGCGTCAGCACCTGTGTTTCTGGGTGCTGCCCTCGACTCATCGCCTTTCCCCAGTGGGCTAAGCCCAAGCCCCTTCCCTGCTCCTTCCTTCTGGTCACCCAGCTCCTGGGAGAGATGTGGCTAAGGGGGGAGGGGACCAGGGGGACCAGAGACACAGGCGCTGGGGCTCCGCTTCTCTTCGTGTGCAGAAGAACCCAGCTCAGCCCCCAGCTCCGGACAATTCCCCAGGCTCTGCCCGAAGCATTAGGCTGGAGTTAACCCTTAGCGCAACCTGAATGACCCCCACCCCCCAAAAAAGGAAAGAAAGGTGAGGATTCTCTACCCATGACACAGTGCCTGGCTATGGTACTGTCTCTTGGATGTCCAGGGCTTTTCCCCACCATTGCCCAGCCAGGGGTTGTTGTTCCGCTGTGGGTGTTTCTGCCAGCAGAGAGCTCAGCTTCCCGCTAAGGGAGAGTGTTTTCTGTGGCTCAAAGGCATTCCTGACGCCCTGCCTCCCCTGTCCATCTCTCTGTGCTCACTGCATCCCTCCAGGACACTGCCTCCCACCCTGTGGACCCCACTCTGGACACGGTCTTCCTGCCCCTGTCACACATTCCAGGTGTGTGCCCGTCAGCTCCCGGGAACCCGCCTGGTTCCTCCCGACTTGTTGCGGCACTAACTCCTTGCAGCTGGTCGCCCTCCATGCCTGTCCTTCCAGTAGAGGGGCAGAGAGAGGAAGAAGAGGACAACCGTCTGTTTTCATCACTTGACACAATCTGCTTTACCAAATGCACAGGCCCTTCCCGGCACACATCCTTAGGGGAATATTGTCCCACGGGACCACTCTTAGCAGCAAAGGACCCTGGGAAATGTAGTCCTTACCTGGCCGGCCTGAGGCCAGGGAAATAGAGGATTAGGGAGGAAATCCTGAAGCCCATTCCTGGGTGTTCTCTTCTCCAATGCAGGCACCCAGAGCCTGGTGCCTGCGGCTCCTTTGGGAGGCCTGCTGTCCCCTGACAAGGCGCAGAGCAGTTCGATGATAGTGGACACCACGACACCTGCCACCTAACACCCTCCCTCCACCTGCAGACAGACCACAGGGGCCCCTACCACCCTCCCCAGCAGCCTTGGTCTTGACTTCTGTTCTCCACCCAGCTGTGGCCTGGGGCCACCGGTGGTCACCTGCACAGCGCTTGGCAGAACCCGGGCTGACCAGACCCCGCAATCTCCCACCTTGGCTTGCCCCTCACTCTTCATGGGGGGTGGAGGGTGTCGGACTTTCCAGCCTCCGTGTTAGGGGGCTATGAGATCTGACCCCAGCAGGCAGAGGTAGGGGGGCAGTGGTGAGAACGGATCCTGTCATCAAGTAGGGTGGGGGACCCATTGGAGGCTGAGTACCCAGCGTGATGGGTACAGATGCAGGAGGTGCGGGTGGGGTGGGGACACCCAGAAGTGAGCTGGGCCTGCGCGGAGCATCCTGGGCTCCGTGGCAAGGGCTGGGGAGGCTCCTGCCTCTGCTTCCAGGCCCTTCTTTGGGTCTGCAAGTCTGGAATCGACTTCCACCGACCACCTCTGCCCTCGCTGCCCTGGCTGCCCCACACCCACCCTGTGTGCTGGCTCCACTGTGCACATGTGCCTTCTAGAACACAGAAAAACTCCCTAGGGGCACATTCAGGGTATCCCAGGGCTTCCCAGTTAAAACCACAAACCATGGTGGGATCTGGAGGGCACAGGACGCCTCCCCGGGATGGGGTCTGCCCTTCAGAGCAGTAAGGAGAGGAGGCTGCCTGGGCACAGAGCCCCCCACCCCCCAGCAGAGGTGTGAGCGTGGGGAGGACGCACAGGAGACGGTGGGTTCAGGTGGGGGGCAGCTGGATGGATGGTGCCTGTTTTGGGGGTGCTGACTTGCGCCCCAGGGGTGTCAGTGTCTGGGCAGCAGCAGCCCCTGAGCCGGGTCCCCCTGCTCTCTCTTTTCAGCGCTGGCCACCAAACAGACCTACGTCACCTACACCAACCATGCAATCTAGCCGGAAGAGGCGGAGCCTGGACGGTGCATCGGATGGGGGCATGCCTCCAGAGGCCAGCTGCTGACCTGCTGCCCAGGTGCCCACCACTGGCTTGGTGCTGAGATGCGGAGCCCCAGGCGGTCCCTGTGGGCAGGCAGGAGGAGGAAGGGCCAGGCTGCTTCAGATCCCCCAAGGGCCTGCGTCTTGGACCCCTGCCCCTTCTGGCCCCAAATCACACGGGCTGACTCTGGGGCCCGGGCTGGCTTCCTCTCACTGTCCCTCTGTCCCTGCCTGTCCCCTAGTTGCCCTGCCAGTCTGTTTCCATCCTTGTCTTGCTTTTGTCTTTGTTCTTCGGATCATCATTTCTGTCTCTGTTTCTCGGGCATTTCCTCCTGGGGCCCCCTGGGTCCTGCCTCTGGTGCACTTTTATTTCCTGTCTTCTGCCCAGTTCTCACCCTCTGGGACACCCGACTTGGGCGCTCCCCTCTCTGCCAGTCTCTGCTCATTCACTGAACCTCACATGTTGCAAACGAGGAAAAAAAGAAAAAGAAAAAAAATCAAACTCCCCACAAAAAGCTCAAACAAACAAATCTTAAGTGTGTTGCGAAGTGCCGCGTCCTCCCGGTGGTCTCTGTGTGTCCCCGCGGCCCGCAGCCCTGCCTGCCTGCCCGCCTGCCAGCCTGCCCCTCCCTCCTGCCGACGACTCGGAGTTCAGTGCCTGGGTGTTTGGTGACGGTTCTTGATGACAATGTGTAGCGCATGATTGTTTTTATACCAAGAACATTTCTAATAAAAATGGTTTTGCACCCCGGCTCCACATCTGCTGCGGGCCCTGCTGGGACCCCGGACTGGACCGACTGGGAGGGCCTGGGGTCGGGGGGCAGCGGGAAGCAGGGGATGGAGACCCAGGAATTGCGGTGACGGAAGCCACCCTCCCCCACCCCCATGCTGGTGTGGAGTGGGCTCAGGCAGGGAGGGGCTGGCATGGTGTGGAAGGTTCCAGAATCACCCCCTAAGGAGGTGCTGTTTCTGCTGCCCCTCTTATCTGGCTCACCTCTGCTCTGAGGTTCCCCCATACACCCCGGGTCCATAACTTGACCTCTCCGCACAGCCGGGAAACTCCTCTTGAGAACCTGGCTCCCCTAGACCTCTCTCAGGGAGGATGGGGTCTCCCAGGCTCGGTACTCTCTGCCCCCATCCACCCACGAGACACACAGGCCTGGTTTCTGGGCTGGAGGAGCTGACACCCAACACTCCACCGAAAGTTCCAGACCTTTCAGGTGCCCACCCTTCCTTCTGGGACTGCTTCAGGGGCTGTGTGTGCTGAGGTCAGGGCAGGCCAGGGTACTCAAACTCGGAGGCCCTATGTGTGGTGGGCCAGGGGCAGAGACCTCTGCTTTTTTTTTTTACGATTTGGGGGTTACACCCAGTGGTGAGAAGTCCCTTCTGTATGTGCGGTGCAGACCCCAGACCTCCTGAGGTACAGCCCAGCTCTACATCTGGAATCCACATTCCTCCTCCTCCTCCTCCTCCTCCTCCTCCTCCTCCTCTTCCTCTTCCTCCTCCCCCTCCTCCTTCCTTTCTCCTCCCTCCTTCCTCTTCCTTCTCCTCCTTCTCATTTTGTGGGGGGTTCTCCCTAGTAGTGCCCAGGTGTCCTGAGGGCCATGTCCAGCCATACATGGCCTGGAGGTGTTTGGTTCTTACAGTTTGGTTCTCAGAAAGGTGCTGGGGGGCCATCAGTCACCCAGAGGTGCTTACAGGGGAATGTGGTGCTGGGGATAGAACTGGGAGCCTCAAGCACGTGGGGAGGGGGGCGGAGTGCACTTTGCCCCTTTGAGCCATCTCCCTGGCCTAGGAGCCATTCCTGAAATGGGGCCCTCATCGCTGGAAACTTGTGACAAAAGCAGGTGATGGGTCCACCTCAATTCCATGGCCCCCTCTGGTCAGCCTGGGGCCTGCTGGCCCTTGCACAGGCTCTTCCAGTCACCAGGATGCAAGTCCAAGAAGCCCTGACAAAAAGGAGCTGATATGACAGAGCAGGATGGAGTCCGGGCCACAGGGTACAGGAAGAGGGACAAAACCCCAGTCTCTGGGAGTAGGGGGGAGATGGAGAGAGAGAGAGAGAGAGAGAGAGAGAGAGCGAGAGCGCAGTGGGAGGGCGCAAGCCTTCCATCCTGGCACCACACATGGTCTCTAGAGCCCATCAGAGCCCATCAGGAGTGATTCCTGAGTGTAGAGCCAGAAGTAAGACCTGAGTGCCACTGGGTGGACCCCCAAACAAAATAAAACCAAAGAAACAACCAAACAAAGACCCCTCACTGAGTAAGGGCTCTCCTTACCCTGAATAGGTATTAGCATCCATGAAGGGTGAAGGGGTGCAGTGATGAGTGTGAGAGGGGGTGGAACACAGAGAGGGGGTGGAACACAGAAACCTGTGCTTCCTCCAGCCAAGGGGGTACAATGCAGGGCCAGAGACACAGAGGCAGTAGGGCTGTCTTGCATGCAGCTGACCAGGGGTTGGTCCCTGGCACTGCATAGTGTCTCCTGAGCCTCAAAGTAGGAGTGATCTCTGAGCACAGAGCCAGGAGTGAGCCCAGCTGTGACACACACACAAGAAAACACAGTAAGTAAGACTCTGCAGACTCCAGAACTTATGTGACCCCAGAGCCAGTACTGGGCAGCTGCCTGCCCTATAGGGATCTCAGCCAGCTCCCAGATGCCTTAGCGGGACTCTGAGGCTCCTGGGGCCTCATGTTTTGTTTTGTTTGTGTGTGTGTGTGTGTGTGTGTGTGTGACACCTAGTGATGCTCAAGGATTACTCCTGCCTTACTCAGAAGTTACTCCTGATGGTACCCAAGGGACCGTATGGGATGTTGGGACCGTATGGGAATCCTAGTTGAGCGTGTGCAAGGCAAGTGCCTTACCTGCTGTAGGATTGCTCGGGCCCCACCCAGGGCCTAACTTGCGGCAGCACTAGGCAGCCAGGGTCCCTTTGGCTCAGATGGGCTGGTTGTAAGTTCAAATGTCCCTGGGCCCTTTCCCCCCAGCTTGACTTTTCCGGGCCTAGAGAATGAGAGCACTGGTGAGCCCAAAAATGGCCGATGAGGGCAGAATGACCAGTGAATGCAGAATGACCGGTGAGTGCACAGGGACTGGTGAGGGCCAAGAGTCCAGTGAATGCGAAGTGGCTGATGAATGCAGAATGGCCAGTGAACACAGAGTGGCTGCTGATTGCACCCCGCTCACCGCCTCAGGCCTGGGGAGGGGCCCTCAGGAGCCCAAGGCACAGGTGGGGCTTCCAGGGGACTGTGAGCTGCTTCGGCCAGAGACCAGGCCCTGGGCCTCTTCTCGACGCCCTCCCGAGGAGGGGAGGCCCAGCTCTGATCTCCAGCCTCCTCCCACCCAAGAGGAGAGATGAGACATCCCCCTGGGTAGTTGGAGCTCGGCCTGGTCCCTGATGCCCTGCAGGGCTTGGTCCTGGCACTCAGCCTCCAGAAGCCTGGGCCTCCCCACTGACAAGCGGGCACCAAATGGCACATGATGCCAAAATCTCACTTCAGTTGGCAAAAGTGGCAATTAGCATCTAATGAGACTTCTTGTTTTATTTTTAGGTAACCCCCGAGGCCCTGCCTCTGTAATTCAGCCCGCCATTGCTTGGCAGATAATTAAAGCATGTCACCATAATTTGCCTTTTTATATATATATATATATAAAGCCCATAATTATGTTTTTATTGAGAGTTGGGGTGGGGGAGAAGAGGAGGGAAAGAAAACAAAGAGAGGTGGAGTTGAGGCAGGAAATGGGGCCTAGCTCCTCATCCTCCACCAACTGAACCAGGGTCGCCCCTTTCTGGTGCAGTTTCCCCCAGCCAGGGCTCACCTCATTTCAGGGTGCACCCTTTGAACTTCCTGCCCAAGGCCCCCGTCATTGGCTTCTGGGTCCCTACTTCAAGGCTTATCCCAGACTTGGATGGGAGGATCCTGAGCAGTTTCTGCACTTAGACCACTGGTATCCCACCTGCACCCCAACTTCGAAGTCTTCTGGGGCAAACAGCTAAGTAACCAGGAGGTGAGGCGAATTCTTGAACTTGCCAAGGAGCACCTGGGAATTCCACCTCATTGTCAGCTTTATGTGTTTGAAAATCACCATCATAAAATTTTAAATAAAGCTCCATGCCCAGAGGTCTAAGTTTGCCAGTGGCACCCACTGTCTGTTCTACAAGGTGTGGGTTGTCTTTCTAACTAGGAGATGAAGGACTGGCTTTGTACCCCAGAAACTGCCATTCAGTCAAGGTTTTAGCCAGTGGTGAGTGACCCCTCCTGGCCGTCTAAAAATCAGATGCCTGGAGCCCCGGAGCATGCTGGGAACGGGCAGGGCTATGGCACACGTGGGTTCAGGGAGCCCCCCAGCTCTGAGCACCTCCCCAGTGGCCACCTAGGCTACCTCAACTTTGGTAGCTAAAGCCTCAGGTTTTTGGCCCTAGGCAGGTTCTTCTCAAAATATCCTTGGTAATCTGGCACCTCTGCTGGATTCAGGGCATCTAATGTCAGCTGCTCTGAGGCCAGGGATGGGGGAACGGTAAGTTTGGAAAGGCCTGAGTTTGAAAGAACTTTCTTAATGCAGGCTCTGCACTCAGGAATTACTCCTGGCAGTGCTTGGAGGATCCTGCCAGGGATTGAACCTGGGTCGGCCACATGTAAGGCAAGCGCCCTACCAGCTGTGCTAATGCTCCAGCCCTGGTTTGCTCTTCAGCTTCATTGTCCCACCAGGGCTGGCCTCTTTCTCATTCATCACAGTGGAATCCCCGGGGCCTAGACCAGTAGCTGGCACACAGCAGGCATATAATAGATATTTGTCCAACAGAGGAATTGCGAGAGAGCTGTACCCAGTGCTTTTAGCTCTTGCCCACCCTTCTCACAACCAGACCCTGACACAAGTCCAATAGGTCATTTCTTCATTGTTCCTCGAGGGTCCTCCACAAAGGCCCCAGGAGACCATGGATGTGGAATGCAATTTAGGTAGGAAACTGGTCCTCCCCCTCCTCCCCACCTTCAATACCCTCCACATGCCCCCAGCACTTTGGAGTTGGACTAGGAAGACCTAGAGTCTAAGTAAAGGTGAACTTGCTGTGTGTCCTAAGTATCTTGCTTTCTCTGAGTCTTCATTTCCTCATGCACAAACTGGGGGACTGAACTCTGAGCCCTCCGGTTGGGTAAGCAGCCAACTCTCCAGAATTACAGAAGGGGAGGTGACTGCAAAAAAGTCTGGGGGCCAGTTGCTAGGGCAACTGCACACTCTCAGCGTCAGGGAGGGGCTGAGAATGCAAAACAGCCTCTTCCTTGGTTCCCAGCCTCCTCGGTTGTCTGTGATCGGAATAGACTGTCATTGTTGGAGTCAGTGGAAGAAGATGGAGAGCAGGGGTCACTCCAGGGCGAGCCCACCAGCAGAGCACACAGCCATGGTGTGGGCCTTGCTGATCCAGCAAGCCTGAGACTGGATGTCTAAGCTGGGAATGAAGTCAAGGCCCAGCCATAGCCCATGTCCACCAGGCCGCCAGCAGCAGAGGACAAAACTGAACTGCAGAAAATCAAAAGGCTCGTAAAGACTTGATAAACCCCAGGAAGTCACCCGTGTGCCCCTTCCTCACACCACCCCATCAACCTAGAAAGGTTTTGGGGGTGTTGCTCCCCTCCGGGGCAAAAGTGCATGCAAGGTTCTTCTAAGTTTGTGCTGCGCAGCAGGGGCGGAGCCTGGAGGGAAGGACCACATGGGCGTCCAATCACCAAGCGGAGGTGGGAAGGACCATGTGGGCATCCAATCACACCGCACGGAGGTGGGAAGGACCACTTGGGTGTCCAATCTTCACTCGAAGGACCACGTGGGTGTCCTCACTGCACGGAGGCACTTTGCCCTCAGTTGCTGGGTGTGGGGGCCGGGCCTCGAACCCTGGCTCTGATCTTTGCTGGGTCTCTGACTGAGGCACCCAGCGCCCAGGACGTCCATGCCTCTGTGACAGAGATAATACAGCTTCCAAGACCGTTTTCACACAGCCGGGGCCTGACTCTTCCGGACCCCCGCAGCGTGGACGGTTCTCACACGGTGCAGAGGAGCCCGGGACTGCCCACGCCCGAGCCCCCTCGCCTCCTCCGTGGGTGCAGCTGTGAGGCCCCACTCCACGGCTCCAGGCCTGCCTGGCTTCCCTCCCAGGGCTTCTCATCTGCTAAGTCTGATGTCGCTGCTTTGCCACAGGCCCCCTCCACCGCCCGGCCTCCACACACGCGGGGGGCGCCGGGTGCCACCCCACGGCCCAGCCTCCTTTGCTCCCGGGTCAGAGCCGTGACCCCGGCCACGTCCCAGACGCCCTTGCGCCGGGGCCCACTCGGTGACCCCGGCCACGTCCCGGACTCCCTTGCGCCTGGGTGGGAGCCTCGTGGCACGCCCCGGCTTCCCTCACGCGGGCTGGAGGCCGGGTGACCCCGGGGCCCTGGGGCCCCAGGCCGCTCGCCTGTCGCGGTGCCCGTCCGCCCGTCGCGAGCGGCGGAGCGTGTGGGTCCCCGAATCGCGGGCCGAGGGAGGAACTCTGCGCGCGGGCGAGCGCGAGATCGATGCTGCGAAGCTGCGACTCGGAGACTGACGTTCCTCAGCGCCCCCTGCCCCGCGCTGGCTAATGCTGGCCAGTGCCGGCCTCCCCTCCGCCTGCTCGGGACCCTCGGTCCCCCGAATCCCTCCTCTCCGTGTCCCCGGCGGGGACCAGCGCCCGCCGAGCCGCCCGCCCGCCCTGTCCCGTCAGCGGGAGACTCCGCCGCCCCTCAGCCCCCGGCCCCGGCCCCCGCCCGCCCCTCACGGCCGCTGCCCCCTGCCCGTCGCCGCGCTCCGACTCGGGCGGCGACACCCGCCTCCCCGCCCCTTCGCCCCTGTCCCCGTGCAGATCAGGTTTCCTTCCGCCCGCAGCTTCTGCGGGTTTCCTTTTCCAATCGATGCCTGCGCTGAAGCGATTCTCACCGAGGGCTTTCTCGGACCTGCGTTTTGCCAAGGAGCTAGGATCTTTGTTGCGTTCAGAAAGCGGCTTTTGTTATTTTAGAAAGCGGTTTTTGTTATTTGGGGGCAAACTTTGGGAATTATTTCTTCCAAAATAGTGTCTGTCCTTGCCTCTACCTCTGCCTTTTCTTTCTCCTTTGGGCACGTCTGTTGTGGCCTTGAAGTTGGCCAATGGCTGATGTTTGAATCTCTTTCTTTCTTTCTTTCTTTCTTTCTTTCTTTCTTTCTTTCTTTCTTTCTTTCTCCTCCTTCCTTCTTTTTCTTTCCTTCCTCTTCCTTCCTTCCTTCCTTCCTTCCTTCCTTCCTCCTCCCTCCCTCCCTCCCTCCCTTCCTCCCTCCTTCCCTCCCTCTTTCTTTCTTTCTTTCTTTCTTTCTTTCTTTC
>JAOXYA010000022.1:13639456-13660579 GCA_028565675.1 Sorex palustris | reverse complement strand
GTGGGGCTGGCGGGGCTTAGGCCCGTGCCGAGCAGGTGCTCACTGCAGACTTTACCGGTCCTAGCCTACCCAGGGTCTCAGGTGGCAGAGGCGGGTGGGGAGAAAGTGACCGTCTTTCTCCTCCCTGCTTCACATAAGTCACCCGTGAGGCCCACCGACATCAACTGGATAAAGAAACTGCGGTGCATCTCCATAATGGAATACTGCTTGGCCATAAGAAAAGATGATTTTTCTTTTTCCAGCAATTTGCTGGTAAATAGATGATCTGGGGAGGATGGTGCTGAGTGAAGTTAGTCTGAAGGAGGGGGCTAGACATAGAGTGATCTTTCTCATACGTGGGAATCAAGAAATGAAACAGGAAATAACAAATGCTGAAAGGCCATAGAAATGAAGAGCATTGACAACTGGTCTTTAGTGGGAAGTTTGCCACTTGGGTGGGGGGTAGGGGATGGGTCAGGGAAGGGCCCAGTATGACCATGTTGAAGGGAAAAAGTTCCCTGCCACAGATGCAGACGCGGGGGATGGGAGGGAAGCTGGGGACACTGGCGGAAGGTAGTGGGCATGGGGCAAGGGATCGGTGCTCTTGGAACATTGTACACCTGAAACTCAATCATAACTATTTCTGTAATCCGTGGTGATTCAAAAAATAAAGACAATTTGAGGCTGGAGTGATAACAGAGTGGGTAGAACATTTGACCTGCACACAGCAAAGCCAGGTTTTATTCCCCAGCATCCCATATGGTCGCCTGAGCATTGCCAGGAGTAATCCTGAGTGCAGAGCCAGGAGTAACCCCTGTGCATCTCTGGGTGCTACCCCAAACCCAAAATCTAAATAAAAAATTTTTTTGAGAGAGAAAGGGAAGGAAGGAATGGAAGGGAGGGAGGAAGGGAGGGAGGGCCGGTTGTCCCAGCCCAGCACCGCAGCCCTGAGAGTGGCCCAATCAGAGCTCCATCAGCTTCTCCCTCTCTGCTTCCATCTGTGCACTGCTTTTGGGGGGGATGGGGGTCGCCTCTTGCTCCCCCCGCCATCCCTCAGCCTCTGACTGCGCCCCTCTCCTCGGCATCGAGCTCTCTGGTCACCACTGGCCCTTGCTCTGGTCTCCTGCGAGGCTTTGGAGGACAGTGGCTGGGTCCGCGTTCCGGGTCTGGTTTGGGATTTAGAAGTGGCAGCTCCTCGTGCCAGGGGATCTGCGGTGCTGGGTCAGCACCCCTGGGGGCCGTGCTCCTCATTAGTGGGCGCCTCTGACCCTGAGTGAGGCAGAGGTGGCCGCGGCCTGACTCTTTCCCTTAGGGAAACTTCCCTGGGCAGCTGAGGGCGGCGGCCAGGTCACCGGATCTCCCCATGCTGCCTGCATGCCCCTCGGCGCTGACCCAACTCCAGGAGAAGGTCGTGGCTGGCAGGGCAGAGACACACGGAGAGAGCTTGGGGTCCCTTGGCACCCCAGCAGCCTGCCGAGGCCCCACTCCGCTCTGGTTCCCCGTATGGGACCAGCTGTTCAGGAGCGAAGGTGTGCGGGGTGCTTGGAGGGGCCGAGGGCTCTCTGGCTCTCTCAGAGGTCCCCTCCCCCGCCCCAAACAAACTCGAATACTCCAGTGGCTTGAATGGATTTGGAGACCCAGCTTTGAGCTCTGGGCCCACCTGGGTCTGGGCCCCGTTTTCCTCCCGGCCTTGCAGAGAGCTATGAATGGCAGCCTGCAGGGAGCTCCGGAGTCAGGCCCCGACTCCCATACCAGGGGTCCTCCCTGCACTTCTGCTGTCTGTGGGCTCCGGTAATTGATTTCTGGCCACATGGTTACAGGGGTGTGATCCCAGAACAAGCCAGCTTAGTAGAAGCACCCCCAACCCCTTCCTGCTGGACGCCACAAGGAAGAGTGTGAACAACCTTGGGCCCTCAGTCCCTATCCCATAGTCACAATGACAGTGAAGGGAGGGGCGGGGGAGGGGGGAAAGATAATAAAGGCTGTTCTGAGCATGGAAGGATCTGGAAAGCCTCCTGACCTGTTAGATGTCCCCTCCTGGCACTTTAGGGTGGAACCAGCCCCCCAATCCCTGGGTCTGCTGACCCCAGTTCAATGCCAGTCAAAGTGCCTGGGTTGGAAGAACCGGAAGACCCAGGTCTGAGTTCCTTGGGAGATGAAGTGAAGCCGAGGTGTTTAGCCAGAGCAGAGGGCGGAGGGCGATGTCCAAAACTCACAGTTACAGATTGGGAAGCTAAACCCAGATCTCACTTACTCTTTCTGTGGGAAGCAAGGAGAGCTGAAGAGCGAGGGCCGGCAGCGGGAAATGAATTTACAAACAGAGGAAAACTGGTCAATAGCCACAGGTCAATAACCATTTGTGCTTCCACCAGACAGTCTCATTAGCATTTCTATGGAAAAGCCGCTTTGCTCTTCCTCCGTGTGCAAGGCGGAGAGGGCTGAGCAGAGGCCCAGCAGACCCACAACCTTCTTTCCATTTCAAAGTCTTTGGCCCCGGGTTAACAGGACTCGTCAAAGGCGCACCCACCCGCTCTGGGCTCCTGGGCTCAAGTGCCTCTTAAGCTTCTAGGGGCCAGAGAGAAAGTACAGGGGGCAGGGCACTTGGCTTGTACAAAGCTCCCCTGGGTTTGATCCCTGGCACCCCCTACTGAAGTCTGTGGCGCCCATGGGTGGCTTTTGTGAGGCAGAGAGGAGAGAGACGGTCACTTTCCCTTCTGCCTTCCAGCTGGGACTGCTCAAGCCTGCTGTGCGGCCCTGTGCGGCACAGGCCAGAGCAGCCCCTCCATGGCCACCAAGCCCTTCCTGATGTCCCCTGGTTTTCTCTGCACGGGAGTTGATCCCCAACACCCGATTTCTTGGGGAGCCACGGATTCAGACTGGTGCAAAGAATTGCTCTTTGGGGCTGGAGCGATAGCAGAGCAGGTAGGGCGTTTGCCTTGCACATGGTCAACCCGGGTTCGATTCCCAGCATCCCATATGGTCCCCCAAGCACCACCAGGAGTGATTCCTGAGTGCAGAGCCAGGAGTAACCCCTGACCATCACCAGGTGTGACCCAAAGGGGAGGGGGATAAAATAATTACTCTTTGCAGGAAAGGAAAGTCAGTCCCAGGCCTTACCCAGGCTTCCGGGTTCTTGTCCTGTCTCACAGAAAGGAATTGCAAAGGGAACCGAGCTTTGAAGTTAAAAACAGATTTTATTTGGAGACTTTTAGGAAGGCAGGCGGAGGATGAGCAAAGGGAGAGAGAGTAACGAGCTCAAGGGAGAAGGCGGCTTCTCCAGAGACAGAGCGAGCCCCAGGACACATCTCAAGAGGGAAGATGTGGACGACTCCTGTGCTCGGGCACCACATGTGATGGCCACGTGGGCACAAGCAGCACATGGGCTCGGGCAGCATATGCGCGCCCTTCCTTTGTTCAAGGTGGCTTCTATAGGGTCTCTCCAACCTGCCCCCACGTGGGGTTTCTACTGAGCTAAGAGTCATTGCTAGGGTGGTTGCCAAGGGAGTAGAGTTGGGAATGGTTGATGGCCTTCTTTGAAATTCCTTTCCTGGCTTTTGTTCCTGCTGGAGCTTCTCTCAGAGGTGTGTGTGTGTGGGGTGGGGTGGGGGAGGGAGGGGGGGTCCAGTTTTCTCTGGGTCTCTAAGTGCAGGGGAGAGGGGGGTATCTATCAGACCTCAGTTCCTGTGCTCACAAGGTGGGTCCTGATGGCCGCAGGGCTAGGTGGTTTTGCTATTCCCTAGGAATTCCATTGCCCTGGGGGCCCTTCCCTGTCTACCTGCCTACGATTCCCTGAGGCCTGTCTTCTTCTCTTCTCCTTCTCCTTTTTCTTACCTCCTCCCTGTCCCTTTCTCCCTCTCCCTCAGACCCCCAGCCCACACCCTTCCTGTTTCTGAAATCAGCGATCACTCCGGCTGGCTTGGGGGACCATATAGGATGCTCGGGATTGAACCCAGGTCGGCTACATGCAAGGCAAGCACCTTCCCCTCTATACTACCACTCACTCCGGCCCCTGTAGATTCTTTACTTCCAAGTTTTGTTTTTGTTTTTTGGACCACACACAGCGGTGCTTGGAGGGTGCTCCTGGCTCAAGCTAAGAGACAGAAGGTCACTCTCGAGGGTGCACAGAACACCTTGTGGTCCCGGGATTCGCCCGGGGCCTTCTGTATGACAAGCAGGAGACCCGGCAGCCTGGACAATCTCTCCAGCTCTGCTTTCCTTTTTTTTTTTTTTTTTTTTTTTGCTTTTTCGGTCACACCCAGCGATGCACAGAGGTTACTCCTGGCTCTGCACTCAGGAATCACCCCGGCAGTGCTCAGGGGACCATATGGGATGCTGGGAATAGAACCCGGGTGGGCCGCATGCAAGGCAAATGCCCTACCTGCTGTGCTATTGCTCCAGCCCCTCTGCTTTCCTTTTAATCTGTAACTTAAAAAATTGCAAGGAGACACACTTACAGTGAATTGTGCGGGTATTCAGACTACAGCAAGGGGAGTTTCCACATTTCCATGCACCTTGAACCTTTGTTTACTGCAAGGTGTAGAACATTTCTAGAACTCCTGGGCTCCAGTGCCCCCACCCAGCTCTGTGTCTCCTAAACAATAGCTCTTCTCCAGCAGCCAACTCTCTAAGTCCACAGTTTCTCTACCTGTGCTTGAATTTCACATACATGGAATGACAGTTTGTGCTTTTTTGAGTCTGGATTATTTTACTGAGTTCGGTATCTGGGTATATTCTTCACAGTGTTGCAGGTAGAAGTAGCTCTCTCCTTTTTCCTCACTGAGTAATATTCAATATCCATTGAATGTTGAATCACACTTGTTTGTTGGTTTGGGCCATAGCATAGAGGGAATGTTTAGGGACTATTTCAGCTCAGCCCTTGGGGAATCACGTGGTATCAGAGAGCAAACCCCGGGCCTCACACTTGCAAGGCAGGTGCTCCAGCCAACTGAGCTATCTCTCCAGTCCTGGAAGCTGATTCTTTCTCCCTCTGACTCACATTTAATTTCTTCCTGTTTGGGATAGTTCTAAATAATGCTGCTTTGAAGATTTTCTTTGTGCCTTGTTTTGATTTTTCTCAAGTCAATGCCTTCGTGTGGAATTGTTAGATCATAGGTTCAACACAAGCTCAAGTTTGGTAGATGGAGCCTAATGGTTTTTCCAAAGTGGTTGCTCCATCTTCTGTTCCCACCAGCAATGAGAGAGGCCCAGGGGCTCATCTCCAGGGGTCTTAGCACCATTAGGGTCTTTTAGTCATTTAAGCCCACTTGGAGGCGGCTCCTTTTGGTTGGGCTTTGCACCTTCCTGGTGGTCCCTGCTATGGGCTCCTCTGCACGTTGAATAGAATATTTGCATCTGTTCACTGGGGGCTGAGTGTAAGGCTTTCAGTGTCTCTTAGCCCAAGGTCTTTTGCTTTTGGATTCATGGGAACTCTCTCTCTACATAGTAATTATATATATGAGTTCCTTTTTTGGCTGGATTTTGGGTAAATAGCTTTGTCACACTGTTTCTTACTTTTCCATTCTGAACAGGTACTTTGAATTTTAACAACATCCATTGTTTGCGGTTCATTTTTTTGGAGTCGTCTTCAAGACACTTATTTTTTGCCATGAAAATACTCTCTAGAGTTTAACTAGGCTTCTAGTTCACGTTGAGTTCTACATGCCATGTAGCACAGATTTTTTGCTTATAGTATGAAGTAGAACTTGAAGAAAGTTTCACTTTTTCACCCACCCCCATGAGGGATCTCACTGGCCTAGCACCATTTATAGAAGAGATAATCTTTTCTCCTTTGAGATAGTGCCTTTGTCACAAGTCAATTTACCATATATGTGTGTGGATCTATTTTTGTCTTTTCTCTGTTCTCTGATATTGGTCTATTTGTCTATACTTAAACCAATATCAATCAGAGTGTCTTAATTGCTGTAGAAAGTTATAAAAATCAGGTAGTTTAATTCACTTAATCTTTGTTCTTCTTCATGATTGTCTTGGCTATTTTAGGTCTTTTGCATTTTCATATACTTTTCAGAATAGGCCCTGTCAATTTACACACACACACACACACACACACACACACACACACACACACGTCTGGATGGAAGAGTGACACTCACCAGTGTGAGTTTCAGTCCGGGAATAGGCCCAGCCTCCCCCTCCCCCGCTGCTCTCTCTGGCTGACTCCCCCTTAGCCCTCTGGTTTCTGGCCCTCTGCTGTCTAGCACTTGGTGGGAAGGAGTTTTGTGTCCAGACTGCGGTAGTGGGGCCGGAGCAACAGTGCAGGGGGTAGGGCTCTTACTTGCCTTGCCCATGTCCAACGAACCCAGGCATCCCATCTGGTCCCCAGAGCACAGCCAGGAGTAATTTCTGAGCGCAGAGCCAGGAGTAACCCTGAGCATCTCTGGGAAATGAGCGGTTTCTGGAAGGGAGTTTAGGGTCTGACTGAGATCCTTCATCAGGACACACTCATGGGTGTGCATACACACACACACACACACACACACACACACACACACACACGCACATGGCAGGTGGGGAGCTCAAAGAAGCGAAAGGGACGGGGCAGTAGAATCCCCTACCAAGATTCTGACCACTGAGTTCCCGTCTGAGGGGAAAATCTAGGTTTGCTCACTGCCTGCTGCAATTTTCCAGAGCAGTCAGCCTCAGTTTTTCTGCCTGTGAAATGGGCATGTGGTGCTGACAGAAAGGCAGATATGGGAGAGCCAGGACACCCCCCCACACACACCCCTGCCCCTCCGAGTATGCTGGCGCTTGGTCAGTGTTCACAGTGCTGACTTCTTGCCCCCAGGAGCTTGCCCCCAGGAGCCCCCTCAGGATGCCTCCAGGGTGGGCCTCCCTCATAGCCTCGCCCCTCCACACATCCTCGCTCCCTTTCACAGACCAATGGGAAGTCCTCCCACCTGAGCAATGGGAGAGGCCAGTTGTGAGCCTCTGAGAGCTCAGGAGAGACCCCACAGGTCTGGCCCACGCTCCATGGCTGTCCCTGGGCGTTTCACGCGCGTTCATGGGCCCCGGGCTCGGGCCTCCAGGAGTCAGCCTGGGCCCTGCTAACTCAGCTCAGGGTGCTGGACCCAGCCTGGGCCTGGGTGGGGTGGGGGTCCCCCCCCACCACCACCACCACAGGGCATGCTGTCTGGCCCCACCGGCAGCCCCGTCCTCTGTGCAGGCTGGGTGCAGGCCCCGCTGGAGGAGCTAATTAAATCATGGGCGACTCCGCTCTGTTCCCTGATCACCCACTTTGTGCTGACGGAGGCAGTTCCCTCTAGAGTCGAGGAAAGGGGCATTGCCTTTTCCTCGTAAACATTTTAAACACAATTACATAGACGACAGTGGTTTTCAAATACACTTTCCTAAGCACTTTCCTGTTGACCTAAAAAAAAAAAACACACCAAACAACAACAACAAAAAAAAAAAACACCAGAAAACACTTGGCCAGCACTGTCGGGCGTGGGCTGAGACACTGACGTCAGACACGCTCCCAGGAGGCCTTGCATTGTCTCCAGCCATCCACCAACAGGCGAATGCCCCGCAGGTTGCTGATTCTGCCCCAGCCCAGTCCCAGCCCCGCGCCCTGGACAGGGGTCCTGGACGCAGCAGCCTTCTGGGGAAACACCCTTCTAGGCTGCTGGTTTCTGAGGAGTGTGGAGTTGGGCAGTCCTTGGAGCCTGAGACCGCGGTGTTGGGTACAGCTTCGTGCCCCATGCAGGGCCCGTTCACTGAGGCTACAATCAGTGAACCCGCTGAGTCCCCGTCTAGTTCCTGGGCCTCAGAGTTGTCTGGGGAGCCAGGTATGGCGTTTGGCTCTGAGTGAGCATCAGGGAAGTTGGCGTGCAGGTAGGCCGGGGTTGGGGGTCCTGGCCTGATGTGGCCACCAGAGCCATCTGCTGCGCTCAGATGCTTACTGACACATGTGCGCGCACACGCACACGCACATGCACACACACACAGACATAGACACAGAGGAAAGAGAGATGGAGAGGAGAGAGACAGAGGGAGAGACAGATACAGACAGACAGACACATCTCACACACACAGAGGAGAAAGAGATGGAGAGGAGAGAGACACAGAGAGAGAGAGAGAGAGAGAGAGAGAGAGAGAGAGAGAGAGAGAACAACACAAATACTCAGACCAGTTCCAGTCTGCCAGCCTCAGGACCTTTGCTCTTGCCATTCCGCCTTTCCCCAGATACCCTCATGGCTCACCCTTTTATCTCTTGCTGGTCTCTGCTCAAATGCCACCTCCTTGGATCCCCCTCGCCATTGTATCTATAATACAACGGGCTGTAGAGATAGTGCAGAGGTTAAGGTGTGTGCCTTCCATGCAGCCCACCCTGGGCCAATCCCTGGTACCAACGGCTCCCCGAGCACTGCTGGGTGCAGTCCCAGAGGACCCGGACATCACCAGGTACAGCCCGGAGACTCCGAGCTGCGCTAGGATGCCTGGGTACTCCCGGGCATTTGGGCCAAGCAGCAGCGCTGCATCCTGGAACTCTCAATGAACGGTGGGTGTGGTTAACTGAGAACCTCAGGAGGGGCCTGGGGAAGCACCCACAAGCCTGTCCCCAACGCAAACAACACAAACGCTCTATCACCTGGCTTTGCTCTTCCTTCCCCAAAGCTACAAAAACATTTTAGGTACCATAGCACCCGGTGAGGGCTGGAGCAATAGCACAGCGGTAGGGCATTTGCCTTGCAAGCCGCCGGCCCGGCCGAGCTGGGTTCGATTCCTCCGCCCCTCCCAGAGAGCCCAGCAAGCTACCGAGTGTATTTCGCCCACACAGCAAAGCCTGGCAAGCTACCCGTGATGTATTGGATATGCCAAACACAGTACAACAAGTCGCAACGGAGACGTTACTGGGCCCGCTCAAGCAAATCGATGAACAACAGGAGGACTGTGCTACAGTGCTACAGCATCCGGTGATGTAGACACTATAGATGTTATATATGGGCACACCTGGTGATTCTTGGGGAGTGCCCCCAACATGGTGCTCAGGAGGTCACTCTCGGTGTTCGTGAGACCGTGGGGGCCAGGGAGCAAACCAGCCAGCCACAGGCAAAGCTTTCACTCTAGCTCTCTGACATATCTCCCTGGCCCCGGGCCTGTTGCTTTCTAAGTCCTGTCCCTTTCCCACGCAGGCTCCATGAGATCGGGGACTTTCCAGGCTGTTCATTATTGTATTCTTGGCCGAGGACGTGTCTGGCATAGTATGTGCTCAATAAACACATGCTGTGTGATTGATTAATAATTGCTACAAGGAGGAAGTGAAATGGAAGAAAATGGCATCATTTCAAACATTAAAAGGTTTGTATATGGGTGTTTTGTATAACTTTAATATTTCTCGCCATTGACATATTAAAATACGTGTGTATAACCAAAAAGCAATTATTAAAAAAAAATAAATGTGACAGGCACTATGAGGTGGGACATGCTTCACCATGACCCGGGCCTCCTCATCTGTGTAAGAGAAAGAGGCTTTTCTCTTATCTGCCTGAGTGCGTGCAGCCACCAGGAACCCTGAGTTGTGCTGGGGTTTGTCTGTTCGTTTCTGGACCACGGGTGTGATGCTTAGGACTTACTCCTGACTCTGCACTCAGGAATCACTTCTAGTGGTGCTCAGGGGACCCCATAGGATGCTGGGAATCGAACCCGGGTCGGCTGCGTGCAAGGCAAATGCCCTCCCTGCTGTGCTGTTGCTCCAGCCCATGAGTTATGCTGTTAACAAAGCAAACGCCAAGCCTCATTGCTGAGCGATTTCCCTGTTTTACCTCTCCCTGGAGAGGGTCAGGGGGCACCTACTTGCTACTGGTCTTTATTTGTTGTTCTTTTGTTTGTTTGGGCTTCCTCCTGGCTCTGAGCTCAGAGATCACTTCTGGTAAGACTAGGAAGATGATATGGGGTGCCAGGATCGAACAGGGTGGGGCATATGCAAGACAAGTGCCCTCCCCACTGTACTCTGGCCCTTGTTCGGTCTTTCCAGACTGCTCACACCTGGGATGTTGTTTTGGGATCACACCTGGGTTACTCCTAGCTCTGTGCTCAGGAATCACTCCTAGCCTGCTTGGGAACCATATGGGGTGCTGGGGATGGAACTTGGGTTGGCCGCGTGCAAGGCCACTACCCTCCCCGCTGTGCTATCTCTCTGGACCCAGAACTGCTCCTACCTATAGTACGTGGGTTGACCTGACCACCCCCAAGTCCAGTCTGGCAGTCAGAGGCTAAACCCTGATGGTGGGGGTCGGAGAGTGGGGCCTCTGTTAAAAGGGTCACAGAGACCATGTCAACGGCAGGGACCCCCTAGGTTTCTGGTGAAGAGTTCCCAGGGGTCCTGGAGCCCAATGCAGATGCGACAGCCAGCTGCAGGAAGTGACTGACACGACTGTCCCTGCCCAGGGCCCCCTGTGAAACCAAGACCTGCCACACCCAGGGTAGGAGAGGGGACCCAGCGAGGCTCACCAGAAGAGGAGAACAGAGCAGAGGCTTTTCCTCCCCGGGGAAAGCACTGATGCAGGGCTTCCTGGAGGTGGTGGTGCGTGGGCTAGATCAGTGATGCCGGCTGTGGCCTGCTGCTGGTCGAGCAGCGGGAAGGGGAGCGGAAGGCTGGGCTTTGGAGCAACCTCAAGGATGGAGCAAACTTCTCTCCACCCCTGGAGGGGAGGGATCGATACCTGGAGGGTCTCCAAGCTAGACTTGAGGCCTTGCTCAGAAACACCTCCACAGAGCTCCCTGGGCTCGCTGCAGGGAGCCTGCGGATTTGGCAATGTCCTTCCCAATTAAAAATGTCTCTCCCCAGCCCTGGAGCCCCACACCTCTGTGAGGGCCTGGGCTCTGAGGCAGCTCAGTTTTCTGGTCAGCCTCCCCGAGCCCCACTTTCCTGTGGGTTCCCCAACTTGAGTGAATGCTGGTCCTTTGTACGACACAGGCCCTGGCTGCCCCCCTCCGGGCCTTCCTCTCCCCCTGCCTCTTCCCCACCTCCCCAGTAGCCACACCAGCCACGCCGGCCCTGCCAGCCACATTGATTATACTAGCCACACTTGCCATACCAGTAAAGCCAGGCACATCAATCACACTGGCCACACCAGCCATGTCGGTCACACTAGCCATGCCAGTTATGCTGGCCATATTGGTTACTCCAGCCACATGTCAGTCACTCCAGCCATGTCGGCCACTCCAGCCACGCTGGCCACTCCAGCCACTTTGGCCACACCGGCCACATCTGTCACTCCAGCCACATCTGCCACTCCAGCCATATCGGTCATACCAGCCATGTCAGCCACTCCAGCCATGTTGGCCACACTGGCCACGTCAGCCACTCCAGCCACGTAGGCCACACCGGCCATGTCAGCCACTCCAGCCATGTAGGCCACTCTGGCCATGTAGGCCACAACAGCCATGTCAGCCACTCCAGCCATGCTGGCCTCTCAAGTCACGTCAGCCACACCGGCCATACCAGCTGAGTCACGTTTTTTTGACTAGCATGATACCTACTTGCTTCCAGCCAGCACTGTCCACTCTCCGGGGTGCTGCTCCTATTCTCCACTTGCCCAGCCCTGTTAGCCTTTCCAGGTGACTCCCAGAGCCCCTTACAGACCTCACCAGGCCTCTCTGCGTCTGGTCACCAGGAGGACCCTGGGGTCTAGCAAGGCCGAAAGTGTGGCAAGGCTGCCTCCTGCCGAGAGCCTTAGAGAAAGCTCTGGCTCGATCAGCCCTGTGGCAAAGACGGTGCATGTGAGGAGGTGCAGTGTTTCTGGGAAGGAGCCGGATGGGTCTGCCAAGCCCCGACCAGCAGGAAGTTCTCAGCGCAGTGGGGAGCATGGTAGTTTCTAGAGAAAGAGGGTGAGGGGAGGGAGAGAGGGGATTCACCCAAAGGAACTCACAGAGCAGGTGGGGTGAGAGGCAGGTAGGGGTCTGCAGGGATGTTGGGGGGACATGGGAGGTGCCCGAGGGAGGGACCCCTTTTGACTGTCTGCGGGGGATGACTCTTGGGGGTAGGGTTTCACGCGAGGGTTCTCTTGCTCGACAAGCAAACGGACCGGGCTGGTGTTTGGATAAGGCAGAGACTGCTGTGTGTACAGCCTGTTTGCACTTACTTACCTGGGCGATTGCCTGAGGAATATGCTGGAAGCCAGTAGGAGTGGGGGGAGGGAGCAAAGGGAACTGTTTTGCGGGAGGAGTTCCAAGCAGTGCTCAGGAGCTAGGCCCAGCTGTGGCGGGGTGGGGGTGGGGTGGGGTCTTATGTATGCAAGACGAGTGCTCCAGGCCTTTAGCAATCTCCCCAGCACACAGAGCCTTTTTTTTTTTAAACAAGCATTTTGTTCTGGAAAATTGTAAGTACAAGGAAAGGTGGAGAGAATTGGACAGAGAACACCCATCTATCCACCACCTACGCTCTCCCACGAACATTTTGCAAGACTTATTCCATCCATCCCACGCCTCCCGTCCACCCATCCATCTTATTTTTGATCTGTTTCAAAGGAAGTCACAGACACGGGTTTGCTTTACCCTGAAACAACTTTAGTTTGCACATCATTAACTAGAGTTCAAATTTTGTGGACAGTCTTTCTGCTGCTTGTTTAGCGGTAATATTTACATCAAGTGAAAGGCGCAAATCTTATGTGGGATGAGCTTATGAGTTCTGAAAAAAAAAACCGTACACACCTATTCATCCTATTGAGACTCGTACCCCGCCCGCCTCAAGCCCCCCACCCCCCACCCCTTGTTTCTGGGCTCCTTCCTGGGGAAGCTGCACCCAGAGCTCACTGCTCAGCTCCTGTCCATCTCCCCCAACAATGACCCTCTGTCTCTGAGCTGCCCAGGGCAGACCCCACTTTTAGGCTTGCGTGGCTAGTTCTGAGCCCTGAGTCTGAGTGGAAGCATCATGCTGGTCGCCTTCCCTGTCTGGGGGTGGAGGTGAGGGCAGCGGCTCACTCAGTGGTGCTCAGGGCTTCCTCCTGGCTCTGCACTCAGGGATCCCTCCTGGCAGGGCTCAAGGGGACCATAGTGGGTGTCCGACTCTGACCCCGGGTCGGCCCCGTGCAAAGCAAACACACTACCCGTTGAATCATGACTCCAACCTGGGCTGCCTTACTTAGAAGTCAACAGCTATGTCCTGGGCCCCATTCCTCGTCCATGCTGCCTCCTTCTCATCACCTGGGACACTGCAGTCACGGCCATTAGCCTAAGTCACCGAGAAGGGGACACATCTGGTGGTGGAGGAACTGTGAGCTGGCAGGACTGGGTTCCTGGGCACTTCTGAAAGCAGAAACATTCTCCTGATTCTTCCTGTGGGGCTTCAGGGGAGAGGAACAGTCACCTGCCTCGTTCCAGCTGTGGTCAGAGGCCAGCCGGGCAGTCAAACATGGCCCAACGGCAAATCTTGTGCCGCCTGTGCGTGTTACCTCTGCAGAAATGCAAACCACAAGAGCAACTGCAGAATGAAGCCAACAAAGCAAATGAGGCAAACAAATGAGGGTCGGGGCCCAGGACATAGCTGTTGACTTCTAAGTAAGGCAGCCCGGGCTGGAGTCATGACTCAGCAGGTAGTGCGCTTGCTTTGCACGGGGCCAACCCGGGATCAATCCCTGACACCCCATAGAGGGAACCCCAGAGCCCTGCCAGGAGGGATCCCGGAGTGCAGAGCTGGTTTGCACTGATGCGACAGACCAGCGGGGAGGGTCCTTGTCTTGCACGCAGCTGATCTGGGCTTAATCCCTGGCATCCCACATAGTTCCCTGAGCCCCACCAGGAGTGATCCTGGAGCACAGAGCCAGGAGTAACCCCTGAGCACTGCTGGGTGTGGACCCAAAAACCAAACAAGGTGGCGGGGGGGAAATCCTAAAAACATGAGACTAAAAATGGCCGCCCCTCAGCCCCCAGCCCTGCCCTCCCTGCAGATGGGCTGGGTCTGTCGCTTTGATTTAGAGCTGAGAGTCCTGTGGGCCCCAAGGACTGTGGCTGAAGCCAGGTGGGGGTGGCTGCCAGTGAGGGTCTTGCACCCCACGTCTGTGTCACGGCCCCAGTTTCTGAACACAGAGCTGGATGTTGGGCCTACCCGCCTTGACCCTGGAGACGGGGTGCCGGTAGGGACTGAAGGCCCCCTGCATCTTCCCCAGGGGCTTGGGCAGAGCCAGATTTTCCGAGGCGGGGTCTCTCCTTTCTGTGCAGATGCCTAGATGCTCTTTCTAGCCAACTTCAGGTGGTCACCTTGGTCCCTAGAAGCCCTCCCTGGGGGCCTGGAGGTTTGGAGGTGGACTCGCCACCAGCCGCCTGGGGTCCTCGCCCATGTCCGGGGATGCTTACACGCCGAGGCTTAATCACCTTAGCCCACCTTGCTGGGCGCGGTGGGTTCAGGGCTGGGTCCTCTGGGGCTGGGGTGACCCGGGTCCACGTGCTAGAGCTCGGACCCTATGACCTTCCTGTGGGGCCTCCAAGTTGGCGCCTGGCAGACATTTCCCTAGAGAGCGACCACCAGGGCCGGACCATGGTCCGGCGAGAAGGCCTGGCCTCTGCCTTGCATGTGGCTGGCCTGGGGTCAATTCCCCGCACCCGGGTGCCCTGAGCCCTGCCAGGAGTGATTCCTGAGTGTAAGCCTGAAACAAGCCCTGAGCACCGCTGGGTGTGCCCTCCTGCCCCCCACTCCAGCCCCCCACTCCAGCCCCCTCCCCGCCCCTAAGGCACCCTGAGGAGCCAGGCTTAGCTTTAAGGGCAGCTGTAGCTGCCTACAGGGCTTGAGGCGGGGGCCGGGCTCCAGCCCTTCCTAGGTTTGGAACCAGCAGCAGGGGTTCCCTCAGCTGTGCAGAAGTGGTGACACTCGCTGTCACGGTCCCCACCATCGCCACCAGCTCAGATCCCTGAGACCTGCTCTGTGATGGGAACTCTACCTAAAAGTGTCTGTGCCAGGGAACATTTGTCCCCCTTTTCTGGATGAAGAAACTGAGGTTCGCAGGAATTAGCAGGCGTGGGGAATGCTGATGCACTCCGCTGCTCCCTGCCGGGTCCAGCACGGTGGCCCAGAGGACAGCCCCTCTCACCGCACCCTGTGCTGGGTCAGCCCCCTCCCCCGACCCCAGCCTGGCCAGTCTCGGTTTCCTCACTTGTAGATTGAAGCAGGAGTGGGGTTCAGGTGGGGGGGGCTCTCTGCAATGCTCTCCAGGGCAGTGGCTTCTAGGGGCCTAGTGCTGAAGCTGGCCCCAGGATCTTAGTGCCGTGGCCACTCTGAGTGACCAGCAGAGCCTGGGAGGTGAGGACAGGGCGGTGTGGGCAGGCCGGAGGCGGGAAGAGGCAGGGGATGGGAAGATATTGGGGTGGGGGAGGGGGTGGGTGGAGCTTTGGAGGAGGCAAGATACTGGGGTTGGGGTCCTCGGCACTGGGGTTACTCCCGTGTGGCTCCAGGTCTGCCTGTCTCTGGGCTGCACCCCCAGACCTCCCCCCGCCCCCGAGGTGCAGGGACCACAGCGCAGACGAACCTGGGCTCAGGGCGGGGGCGGGAGGCCGCTGAGCAAACGGAGCTGTTTACCCGCGGGAGTGTCTCCGGGTGCTTATTTACTTTTCTGCGACTCTAGGAGGGGAGAAAATTTGAGCTCAGGCCTCCAGGGGCCTCGGCAAACAGAGAAGAGGCGGCTGTGTGTTAACTGATTCTGGCAGCCACTCAGCGCCTCCCCGAGGCGATTGGCAGGTGCAGTGGGTTGGGGACCCGGAGCCAGGGGCACTGGGGGTGGGGGGGCGCACAGGAGAGTGAGGGAAACGTGCTAAGCCACAAGGGGACCCCCCAGACTGTGGTCCAGAGACAGGGGATCACTTGGGTCGCGCTCTGAGGCCCAGTCTGGGGCCAGGCCAGCCCTGCAAATGGGAATAGCTGGGGGTGCCTGGAGGGGGCAGTTTCTGCTCCTGGGGGTGGTCGGGGCCAGGCTGGTCACTGGGGGAAGGGGTGTGTGGAGGAGGCTGTGTTTGTCTGATGGCAGCTGGAAGATGAGAACTCTGCTGGTGGCACCCGACAGGCCATGGTGGTTCTCATCACTGTGGGAACTTCGCAGAATTTACTAGAAGAAACATTGGTGTCACTCCCCAGTCTGGTTTCTGGCGGCTGGCGAGTCTCTTACCAGAAGGGGTGGTGGGCTGAGTCGCTCTGGGCCTCTTCTGCCCTGTGTCGGGTGGTGGGGACTGGGGCCCCCTTGTCCTCAGGGGCGTTGGGGGGGGGGTGTTGGAGTGGTGTGTGGCTTCACAGGGGCACACAGGATGCCTGGGCCGAGACAGAGCCGGGCTGGGTGCTGCCGGGAAGAGGTTTATTTGGTGGGAGGAACCGTGTTTAGGGGTACACAGTGAGAAACGATACCAAGGCATAAGCTTCAGCATCAGGGCCGAGGGGCGCCCTGTGTAGTGGGGCGGGGGTCACCCTGAGTGCCAGGCGTTCGTCAGGAAGCTGGTTTCTCTCTGGCTGTGCCCGCCGGGCCCGGGTGTGTAGATGGAGAATCTAGTGTGCGGCCGGCAGTCAAACCCGTTCCTTGCCCGCCCTGTCTTGCAGGGTCAGCTCATTTCCTTCTGGAAGCCGGCTTGGCAGCTGAGACGGAGGGGCTATATCTGGCTTCGAGCAGGCGGGTCTCAGCCCAGAGCAGCACTGATGAGATCAGTTAGCGCTGGCTTCAGGGCTCAATTCTCAAAGAGGGGCCCTCAGGGTCTTTATGTTTTGTTTTGGGTCATACCCGGAGATGCTCAGGGGTTACTACTCGCTCTGCACTCAGAAATTACTCCAGGCGGTACTGGGACCCTCTGGGATGCTGGGGGGTGAACCTGGCTCAGCTGTGTGCAAAGCAGAACCTTCAGCCCTAATGATCTTTTTTTTTTTGCTTTCTTTTTGGGGGGGGTCACACCCAGCGATGCTCAGGGGTTACTCCTGGCTCATGCACTCAAGAGTTACTCCTGGTGGTGCTTGGGGGAACCATATGGGATGCTGGGGATTGGGCCTGGGTCGGCCGCATGCAAAGCAAACGCCCTACCCGCTGGACTATCACTTCAGCCCACCTGTTTTTTTGAAGAGGTGTTTTGGGTTGGTTCCCGGTGGTGCTCAGGGCTGACTCCTGGTTCTTAGCTCAGGGATCACTTCCTGGCAGGGCTTGGGGAACCCTCTCCGGTGCTGGAATTTTTTTTTTTTTTGCTTTTTGGGTCACGCCTGGTGATGCACAGGGGTTACTCCTGGTTTTGCACTCGGGAATCACCCCTGGCAGTGCTCAGGAGAGCATATGGGATGCTGGGAATCGAACCCGTGTTGGCCGCGTAGAAGGCAAATGCTCTACCCGCTGTGCTATTGCTCCAGCCCAGGTGGTGGGGATTTGAACCTGGATCCAGATGTGTGCATGGGAAATGTCTTACCTCTTGAGGACCTCTCCAACACAAAATTCTTTTCACATATGCATTTGAAGACATTATCTGCTGATACTAGTCATTGGTGGCAAAGGGATTGCGCTGACCCGAGCCTGGAGAACAGGACTTTGGGGGATGTCCCCACTGCCCCTGAGGTCCTGGTGTTCTTCAGCACCAAACACTTGCAGGGAAGAAAAAGCCAGTTTTGCTAAGAACGTCCTTGAGAAGCTAATAAAAACCATTACCTTTATTAAATCTCTTTCTGGGCAGACACTTCTTTTTCATACACTGTAATGAAATGGGATGCGTCCCCAAGAACTGTCTGGAAGAATAGCAGTTATGGCATTGTTTGAGCTGTAAGCTGGAGCTGCCGTTCGTTTGTTCATGTTCTGCTCTTTCACTTGAGGAAAAAAAAAACTGACTGTAGACAAACTCTAGTCATCCGATATGGGTACTTAGCGTGCATCTTCTTGAAAATGAACGAGCATGCTGCTTCAAGGAAAACAACTGACAGTATTTGTTGCTGATGATAAGATTGGAGCTTTCCAGAAAAAAATTTAAATTTGGGGATTGGAGAGATAGTATTGAGGTTAAGCCGTTTGTTTGCCTTGCAGCCTGCTGAGACCATTTCAGTCCTGGTACTACATTATTATCCCCTTAGCAACATCATGATGGTGCCTAAGCACAGAGCCAGGAATAGGCCCCGAGAACTGCTTGCTGTGGTCCCCAACCAAACCACCCCATCCCCCCCCTCCAAAAAGTGAATTTTGGACAGCTTTTATTTGGTTCTCAGAACCTGGTAGTTTCCCAATGTTGCAGAATATACATAGGTGAATGATCCACTCAAGGTGGAAGTGAGACCATTGGGGGTTAGTGTCGCAGAATATTTGGGGGCCAGAGAGATAGTTCAGTGGGTAGCGTGCTTGTTTGCATGCGGCCCACCCGGGTTCGATCCTCGGCACCCTAGAGGGTCCCCTGTGCCCACCAGGAGTAATCCTTGAGTCAGGAAAAAGCCCAGAGCACTTCCAGGTGTGCCTCCCCCCAAAATATAAAAGCCTATTTGTAAGATTTTAAATCCCAGAGGGTTGTGACAAGGGTCGGTACAGAATCAGACAATGTTTCCACTAGAAGGATCACCTATTATTATTATTGTTATTAATTCTTTTTTAAAATTTATTTATTGAATCACTGTGGGAAAAGTTACAAAGCTTTCAGGCTTAAGTCTCGGTCATGCAATCATCAAACACATTTCCCTTCACCAGTACTTTTTTTTCACCGCCAAGAACCCCAATGAATTATTGTTGTTAATTCTTTAGGCTAGTAATTCTCTTTTCCAGCTCTAGATCTGGGCAAAAGGGGCCAGAGTAATAGCACAATAGGTAGGGCATTTGCCTTGCACCCAAATGACCTAGGTTCAATCCCCAGCATCCCAATATGTCACTTGAGCACTGCCAGAGCACTGTCAGGAGTAACCCCTGAGCATTGCCAGGTGTGCCCCCCTCACAAAGGAAAAAGATTATTTCATTCCCCAGACCTGGGTGAAACCAGATTTTCGTTATTAACTTCGGAACACGGTGCACAGGGACTGGGAATGGAGGGAGACTGCCTGTGAATCCAGTTGTCTGTTATTGAGCCAGACACGTAAAACGATTTGCAAAAATGGAGAACAATGCTGTTCTTCTCTCTTTTGTCAAAAGGTTATTTTTTCACAAAAATGTATTGCCTATATTAATGTGGGTACAAATGCACCTCATTTGTTTTTTATTCTAGAGGAGTCCTTAAAACTATCTCAGGGTGTGCGTGAGCGCGTGTGTGTGTGTGTGTGTGTGTGTGTGTGTGTGTGTGTGGTTGCTATATTGCGCATGCCATATCTGGCAGGGTTGGGGGATGCAGTGCTGGAGATTGAACCCAGGGCTGGCCACAGTCTCGGTATGGCCTCTGCCACTGAGCCCCATCCCAGCCCTCCGGTTTCTTAGGATTAATTTCTAATGTGATAAAATTCTGATAAACCTACCTTGGCACAATGACAGGGGGTCTGGCCAAATCATACTTGACCGTTGAACAAATTGGGGTTAGAGGCTCTGATCTCACATTGTCGTCTAGGGTCCTGATCTCGGGCCCTTCCCAATGCGAGGGCTCCTCATTCCGAGTTGTGAATGCAGAACTCCTGGAGAGAAAAAAATTCAGGTCTGCAAGGACGAGGTTGAAGCCTGTGCTGCACAAGGACCATATTAGCAAGAAGGCAAGAGGGGGCCTGTGTGCTTGACAGAGAGAGAGAGAGAGAGAGAGAGAGAGAGAGAGAGAGAGACAGAGATAGAAGGACAGAGAGAGACAGATAGAGCTAGAGTGAGACACAGAGAGAGAGAGACATAGAGACAGAGACAGAGAAACAGAGAGACAGAGATACAGAGTGACAGAGAGACAGAAACAGTGAGAGCGAGATTGAGAGACAGAGACCGAGAGACAGAAAGTGAGAGCGAGAAAGTGTGTGTGTGTGTGTGGTGTGTGTGTGTGTGTGTGTGTGTGTGTGTGTGTGTGTTGGGGTGGAGGTGGGGTTGGCAACAGGAAGAAACTCAATGAACCTGACATGGCAGTAGTGAGTCTCTCCTGTCTGTGTCCCCGCTTGTGGCTTTGGGGGGCAGGACTCTGCAGTCACGTCCCCTTCCCCTGCCCTTGGCCCCCTGCCTCTGACCTCTGGCCCTTGGAGGACCCAGCTTCCCTGGCTGTGCTCTTCCTCACCTGGCACCCCTCCCTCTCCACGGGGTGCTCCCCAAGCCTCTGCCCGTCTGCCATGGTTTTGTTTACACTCCAACCAGGGGGTTCCCGACCACCATCCCCAGGTCTGGCTAAAGCCGTCACACTGTTTGGTTCTAGCAGAACAGGCACCCAGGAACTTCGCGGGGAGGCGCTGGGAGCCTCTGCCTGGCTGGCAGGAGACTGATCTCTGAGAGATCTCCCGGTTTGCACTCCCCTCCACACTTCCTTGAGGCAGAGGATCTTTTGTTATGCTAATGATGACTTTGGGAACACACCTAGGCCTGGGGGCTGGTTGCCTGGAGAACCGAGCATGTGATCAGTGGGTTGGATTTCCACAGTCCCCTGCTCCCGTGGGGAGGGCGGGAAGAGAGACCGGAAGTGGGGGCAGTGGCCAGTAGCCGATGCTTCCACCCGCCGGCCTAGGCCAGCAGAATCCACAGGATGGGTTCTGAGTGCCCACGTCAGTGACCACGTGAGCCTCTGGGGTGGGGAGGGTGTCCCTGCACCCCACAGCTGCCCAGCGCCTCCCTTCCAGCTAAATGTTCCTGACATTGGTTTTGTTTGTTTGAGGGCCACACCTGTCAGGGATCACTCTTGGCAGGGCTCTAGGACCCTACGCGCTGGGGATCAAGCCCAGGTCAGCCACATGTCAGGCTAACCCCCTGTCCTATGCCTCTGGTCCCTGATTTACATTTTTTTAATAATAAACTTCTTTTTAATAATAAATTTCCAGCAGCCGGAAAAACTCCACTATCCAACTGCCACCATGCTCAAGGCCGCTCCCCACACACTCGGGCTGAACATCACGCACAAGTGAACCTATTCCTGGACACATAGTAAGACATACCTTTCCCATTCTCCAAGAGTACCACACCACATTTGATGGGGTTCAAATAGTAGGAAACCAATCATAGAGGGAAATATATATATGCATATATATATTTCGAGCGGGCCCAGTAACGTCTCCATTGGAGACTTTGTTGTTACTGTGTTTGGCATATCAAATACGTCACGGGGAGC
>JAOXYA010000022.1:13621127-13633143 GCA_028565675.1 Sorex palustris | reverse complement strand
TCTCCAATGGAGACGTTACTGGGCCCGCTCGAGCAAATCGATGATCAACGGGAGGGCCTTTACTTTACTATATATATATATATTTCAGATATATATACAAATATGGGCTGGAGCGATAGCACAGCGGGTAGGGCGTTTGCCTTGCATGTGGCCCACGGGGCCAACCCAAGTTCGATTCCTCTGCCCCTCTCGGAGAGCCCGGCAAGCTACTGAGAGTATCTAGCCTGCACGGCAAAACCTGGCAAGCTACTGGTGACGTATTCGATATGCCAAACACAATAACAAGTCTCATGATGGAGACTTTGTTGGGCCCGCTCGAGCAAATTGATGAACAGCAGGAGGACACTACAGTGCTATACAAATATATATACAAAAGCTCACATCACTCAACCTTTAACAACATGTTTGTGATATCCTAAGGAAGGTCTCAATGACCCCTGCCAAAATAGAACAATCTTCACACTGTCTCCTCTATAGATACTTTTTTGTAGTATTTTCAGCAGTTTTTCAGAACAAACAATACAAAATATATCATTTTGGTTCTGCTTTGGGACAGGGATTGGGGCTTGGAATGGAAACATCCCAAATAGGGTGGTGGGAAGGTGTAATGGTGGTGGGATTGGTGTTTGACTATTAAATGTAATCAAATATTGTGAACTACCTTATAAAATAAAATTAAAAAAATAAACTTGGCCATCTAATAAGGAGAAGCTTCCTTAGGTTTCCATGAGCAGACTAATCCAGCTAAGTGAGGGGGTGGGCACAGTCAGAACTGCTGACTGTGGGCAGTGGGTCAGCATGCAGGTGATTCCCTGGGCCCTCCCTGGCCGCCGAGGGGCGAAGGGTGGGTGGTCGTCTGGGCTGGACCGTTCCCTCTGGACTCAGATGCTCTTGCTGCACAGACTTCCTCGGGGGTATGTTGACTCACAGGCCTTCCTGCTGACCTGCAGTTTATCCCAGTGGGATAAAACACACACCTGAGAGCTGGTGTCAGACAGGAGCTGGGCAGAGTGGACAATGCCTTGAGGGCCACAACTATCTTCTCTTGGGTTTTTGCTTTTTTGGAGGGGCACATCCCAAACATCCTGAGAGCTGCTCCTCAGGTACTGCTCCTGTGTCGGTGCTCGGGGGTCACTCCTAGGGGTGCCCAGGGGGCCAAGTGGTGCCGGGGATTGACCCTAGGCCCTCCTCAGTGATCAGGCTGGCTCGTGGCACGGAGTGCCATGTCCCCGGGCCCTCAACCATCTTACGTCAGGGAACTTCTCTCCACGCAAACACTCCTGAAACTGTTTTGAACCATCCACATCTTCCCTGGGCTCCTGATCAGGAATTTCAAAGGTGGCACCAGCCCCACCCCTGATGCCTGAGTCCTCACTCCCTTCTCTCTGTCCCTCGTCTCTGATGACGCCCTGGCTGTCCTCCTGCCACCCCCACAGGGCCTGCCTGGGTCTTGGGTCCCATCCTGGATTCTGATCCCCATGCATCTGGGCCCCAGGACATGGGGCACCCCGGGCACTCCCCCACCCCGCTCCTCCGCCTCCCTGCCCTTCAGCCCCCACTCCGTGTCCCCTGCCAGGAATGTCCCGGCTGCTCAGGTGTCGGACAGCTGTTTGGGTGGTATAGGACAGAGACACCCGCACCCTGGGGAACTGCCCTGATGAAGGACATGGGGGTGCTGGAGACAGGGGCTGGTCTCCCATGAGCATCTCCTGCCCCTTGGGTGGAGTGTGGTCCCGTCTCCCGTGCCAGCTGACCCACCATCAGCCAAGACACCATCCTGCGGCTTGGAGCCCCCTCCCCCCCATCATGGCCTCCTCCACTGAGAACTGTGTGGCCAGGAGTCTTGACCAGGCCTAGCACCCAGGGGGGCCCTCAGTCAGGTGCTGGCGCTGGCCCGCCAAGTGGAGGCTGTAAGATTGTACGGGCTCACCAGGCTGAATTTCCCAGAGGGCTGGGCGAGAACTCGGAGGGCTGGAGCACAGGCTGAGCATGTGGGAGCCCCGGGTTTGAACCCCGGCACCACATGGTCTCCAGCACTGCTGAGACCTGAGCAGCTCTGCAGAGGTCAAACCACAGGGCTGGACCTGCAGGCATGGGAACAGGGTGGGTGTGGGGCGCTGACCCCAGCCATCCTGTGCCATCTCCCCAAGTCCCCTACCTGCATGAAGCCTTGCAGGGAGCCTGACTCGGTCCCCTCTAGGCTGCCCTAGGGACAGGGACCCTGGCAGGAATGGGGGACAGGAGAGACTGGGGGAGCCGTGCGGAGCCGGTTTCCCAGCAGGGCCGGCAGAACAGGGGGTGGTGAAGGGGACAGGGGCTAGAGGGACAGCCCAGCCTTGAAAGCGGCTGAACTTGGCTTAATCCCGGCACTTTGTATGGTCCCTGGAGCCCGCCAGAAGTGATCCCGGAGAGTAGAACCAGGAGCAAGCCCTGAGCACTGCAGTGGGGCCCAAAACCCAAAGGAAAAGAGAAAGAGAGGGCAAAGGAGCGAATGTCCCCTGGGGACCAGGGTGGGAACTGGCACCTTCTGCAAGTGGCCTTGGCCCCACCCACTCTCCTGTCCCTGCCTCTGGCCTCCTTGAGGGCTGATGTGAGTCTGGCCTGCCTGACCCCTTGACAGAGATGCGCAGGCCCAGAGGAGGTGGACACAGGCGGGAGCAGGACAACTGGGCCCAGGAGCCTGATGGGCAGGGGCGACCCAGACCCTAGCTCCCCCTGCGCCCTGGCCCCAGGGCGGCTGGTGGCTGTGCAGCTCCAACCCGGCCCCCTTCCCCTCTGCCAGCCTGTTCAGGACAGAATTCAGTAAATAACACGCTGCCCATCGATCGGAGGTCACTGGGGCCAGGGCCGATCGATGGCCGTGGACAGCTGGGCAGGCCGGTAATGAAGTGCCCGCTCTTGGCGGGGGAGTGGCCGGCCCTGGGATTTAATCCCCGGCCTCCCCGATAAGGCTCTAGTGACAGGACAGAAGACAGATGAGGCTCGGGGGCAGCGTGGGGTGGTGTGTGGGGAGGGAGCAGCCTCTCTCCCTGAGGCGGCTCCTTCCAGAACACTCCCACCCACTCCCCACTTGGCCTCATCTACAAAGCACTGTCGTTTTCTTTTTCTCTTCTTCTTCTTGTGGGGGTTTTGTTTTGGATGTCTCACCTGGTGCTCAGGGGCTACTCCGGGTTCTGTGCTCATGAGTTGCCCCTGATGGTGCTCAGGTGACTGTATGTGGTGCTGGGGATTTGATCCAGGGTTGCAGGTACCATACCCACAGCAAGGCAAGGGCTCACCCGCTGTGCTCTCTCAGGCCCCACAGCACAGGGTTTGTTTGTTTGTTTGTTTTCTTTTGTTTTGGGGTCTTACCAGGTGATGCTCAGGGCTCACTCCTGAAGGGCTCAGGGGACCATATGAGGTGCCAGGGATTGAGCCTGGGTCACACCCACGTCCAGTGCAGGTGCCCTCCCTGCTGTGCCATCTCCCGGGCCTCGAAGTGCCATCTCCTTACCGGCCAGTGGCTATAGCTGCCTGTCCTTTGAAGTGAGGGTTTTGGCGGAATGACAAGCTGCCCCTGCGGCCAGGGTGGCTGTCTTGCATGTATGACGCCTTAAATTGGACCCTGTACCACCTGTGCGCGTTCAGGCCATCCCGGCAGCTCTGCTGTCTGGAACCCCCAGTGATTTCCAGCCACACACAAGTTAGACGTGAGTCCGGAGAGCAGGTGCAGCGGGGATGGCACTTGCCTTGCGTGCTGTTGGCCCCATTCAATCCCTGGCACCCCGTACGGTCCGCTGAGCACTGCCAGCAGAGATCCCTGAGCACAGAGCCAGGAATCGCCCCTGAGCACCACCGGGTCTGGCCTCAGAACAGAAAAGCCACGTGTGTGAGCACTAAAGGCGGGGCCGTCCTAGGTTTCCTCAGTGCAGAAGCCCCATTGTCAGCAGAGGCGGCCTGGGGAGCACATGGTGACGGCAGATGTCAGCACTGCTAGGAGTGTGGTGGGGTGAGCTTCAGACCCCTGCTTCATTATCGCACTGCACATGTGCGACCATTACACTCAGATGTCACACTGCACTCCCTGACATCCCATATGGTCCCCTGAGCGTTGCCAGGAGTAACCCCTGAGCACTGCTGGGTGTGGCCTAAAGTAAGCAAATAAACAAACAAATCAAACCAACAAACAAAGAAAGTATTGTTTCGAAATGAAATTGCATGGAACTGGCGCACGGGAGTGGTGTTGTTTGCAGAAGGCCTGGCTTCATGCCTGCTCCAGTCCCTGGGCACCACCAGGAGTGATAAAGGGAGCAGTCTCTGAGCATTGCTCGGTACGAGTACCCAACCAAAGACCAAAAATGACCAAAAAAAGGGGGGGCTGGAAAAGACAGCAGAAGCCAAGTGCCAGTTCAGGCCTGTCTTCTGCCTTCAGAGCAGTTGGCTTGGTAGAGACGGCACCCAAGGATGCGGGCTCAGAGGAGGGGCGTGGGCTACCTCACCTGGAGGCGAGTGCCCCCCGCACTTGGCAGTCCTCAAGCAGAGACTCGTGGGCTGGCTGCTGTGGGGTGACGGAGGGATTCCCACCCACGTGGGCTCAAGCTGCACTGCACAGTCCACCCAACCCTAAATAAGGCATGCTCTGTGTGTGTGTGTGTGTGTGTGTGTGTGTGTGTGTATGCGCGCGCATGCATTGTGGGGTGTCCCACACATCCCAGGAGAGGGGGTGCAAAGGGAGACAGAGAAATCGGTGGCTCCTGAGCCAGGCCAGAGGGGCTGGGGGGGGCGTTCCAAAGCCCCCCAATGTTTGACTCATGTTCATTGTCGTAGCGTTTTAATTAGTGACAAAGCAGCATTTCAAAACAAATACAGACTGACAATTATGTTCCCCTTTTGTGATGGAGGTGGAATTGACAGAAAACATCACACTGGCTTCAGGAGCTCCCCGGGAGAGCCGAGGGCGCAGGCGAGGTGTCTCGGAGCAGCCGTCAGCATGCGGGTGCCACGAGCGTTTGTCTCGCGAGAGAACTTCTGAGACTGGCTGACCGAGGTCGCAGGATGCTGACCTGGGCCAGTCCCCGTGCAGGCTGCTCCCAGAGCGTCGGGAACAGCAGAGCCTCCGCGTCTGTACTTAATTGAAGAGCACTGCAAGGCGGGGTGATACAAGAAACAAAAACTCTCTTTTAACTTGCAATTACTGCTCCGTATGAATAAGTAATGGAGCACAACACAAACAAAATGTGCAAACAAGTTGGAGGCTGAGGACAGAAACTGTCACAGATAATCCCTTATTTTTGTCGTGTATTCAACAAAACAGTCTTGTTCTCATCTAATCTTATTATAATTGCTCGCTCTTATTAGAATAAGAAAGTGGCATCCACGCGAACGTCTCGAGTGCATTTGTACTAACAGAATTTGACTTTTATCTCTTGCACATTGTGATTTGACTTAGTTTTCATTCGAGAAAAATGTGCCGTGAGGGCCTGGAGCGATAGCACAGCAGGTAGGGCGTTTGCCATGCACGCTGCTGACCCGGGTTCGATTCCCAGCATCCCATACGGTCCCCTGAGCACCACCACGGGTAATTCCTGAGTGCAGAACCAGGAGTAAACCCTGTGCATCACCAGTGTGACCCAAAAAAGAAAAAAAATGCGTCGTGAGTGGAAAGGCTGGGGTACTCTGACACAGCGCGACCTCAGCTGCCGCCCCCGGCTGGCTCTCGGGGGTACCTCTGCCCCTTGTTAAGCAACATGGGCTGAGGCAAGGGGCAGGACTCAGATTTACAGCTGCAGCCCCTCTTCCAGCCCACAGTGCACACCAGGCCGGGACCCTCGGCCTTGGTTGGGGAGAAGCCTGGCGCAGCCGCCAACCAACAGTCAGCAGAACTGTTCTTGGCCTCTTCTTCCCTAGGCAGGAGGCTGAGAAGCCGCTGGGGGCTTGGAGAAGCTCCATCACACGCAGAGCTGTAGCAGAGTGTCAGGCACTGACTGGGGGCTACAACAGAGTGCAAGCAGCTCAGCGCAGAGACGTGGAAAGGGCCAGGCCCAGGCTGGGTTCTGAGGGGCAGAAGGCGGGAGCTGGGACTGGGTGTTGGCGGGCAAACGTCAGGGCCTGCCCTGGACTCTAATGTAGGCCTGGGGGAGTCCATGTCCTCCAGAGCCCCGAACTTTCTCCATTCAGAAATCCCTGCCTGGGTCTGCCTGGCTTCAGGGCGATTTATGGGACCACGGTGGTGTCTACTGGTCTCACTCCTGTCGTGTGTGAGATTTCTAACCTGGTGCTGACCCAGCCCCTGTCAGGCCTCAGCAGGGGACGGGGCTTGGCGGGTGTGTGTGTGTGTGGGGGTGGGGTGTAGGAGATTCATGGTTCTGAGACTAAGTGCCAACCCTCTCTTTCTCTTTCTCTGTGATGTTTGCCTCTGCCGCTCCACGCTCAGCATGGGCTGACCCCACGGCCTTTGCAGATACTGTCCTCCACCTAAGGGGCTCCTGCTCAGATCCCACATGGTACCCTGTCACCCCACCCCATAGAGCCCCCCTGCAATCCTCCTGTGGTTTAACTTCTCTTTCCTGTATAACACACATAGACTTTTTTGGGGGGTTCAAATCAAGCAGTGCTCAGGGCTTACTCCTGGCTCTGGTAAGGAATTGTTCCTGGCAGGGACTGGAGACCAAACCTGCTGTTCTCTCTCTCTCTCTCTCTCTCTCTCTCTCTCTCTCTCTCTCTCTCTCTCTCTCTCTCTGTTGAGGCTACACCCAGCTGTGTTGGGGGGAGGCTGTCCCTTGCACAGGCCTGGCACCCAGAGGCTCGTGACTGATGTCTGTGCAATTTGAGAGTTCAGAGCTCTGGGCTTGTGCATCATTTGGGGTCCATTTCTTGAGAAATGGGGACTTTATGTACATAGTTGACTTTTTGGCATTATTCAGGGGACCATCCGTGGTGCCAAGGATTGAACCAGGGTCACCCACGTGAGAAGCAAGTGTCTCATCCCTGGGAGCTGGCTCTGGCCCGGTGGCCTTATCTCTGAATGGGACCTTGAGGGATGAGGCTGGGGTGCTGGGGTGCAGGAGGGTGGGCCGAGTAAGTGGTCAGGGCCTTGGGACGCGGGATGTGGGTGCCCTGGGTGTCAGAGCTGTGCTGGTGAAAGCCAGCTGGAAGGTGGGAAGGCTTGGGGGGTCTCAGGAAGGTGGACGAAAGACCCCAGAGCAAGGAGCCCAGAACAGGGTTCTAGAAGCAGGGCCCTGCTCTGTGGCCCCTCAGCAGACCCTCCTTCCTGGGGCAGGGCGGGCTGGAGCTGGCTGCTCCCTTAGCTGGGAGGGAGGGGGCCAGAGAACCGCAGAGAGGGGAAATATTTGAAAAAGAGCCTCTTAGATTGTACAATAGAATCCAATTACGTTATTATCCAGTGGCCCGGCTGGTGTGCGGCTTTGCATTTCAAAACCCACAGGAGAAATCCATCCTTCCCCTTGGAGGCCCCGCCCAGAGAGGCAGGGGACAATGGCAGGGCCCCCAGGCCAGGCTTGGGTGAGCTTTGAGGGACGGGGAGCGGGAAGCGGCCCCACTGGGGAAGGGAAAACAGCATCGGGAGGCATGAGTCGGCGGGGGCGGGGGCAAGGAGGTGGCCATGCAGCAAGCACTCAGGAAAGGCTTAGCTGAGTTTGGCTGGACACCAGGGCCCACGGGGGTGGCCGAGGAGAGGGAGGGGACAGCTGGGCTCAAGGGAGCTGACACCGGGCTGGGGGGCGGGTGGTGTGGCGGGGACTCGGACCTGGGGGTCCTCCGGGGGAGTCTGGGAGGTGAGGGGTGCCAGGGCTGAGGGGGGCTGACAGAAGCGCAGTGCCCACGGCCCGTGTCTCCCGAACACGGCCATCCTTTCATCTGGACGCGCCCCGCCGCCTGCCCGCTTCTAATCTCATTTAGCACGGCAATTAAATTTTAAAGGCCCATCAGCACGGTCTCTCGCATGCCAGGTTCTTCCCAGATAGAATTATTTAATAGACTGGATGGTAACTCTGTGGGTGCCGGCGAGGGCTGCGGACCCACCGAGGCAGAAAATTAATAAAGATGCTGTTCACCCCCACCGCCCCGTCGCCGCTGGACGGGACGCCAGCGTCTGCCCACTGCAGGGATGTTTCCTCGGTCAAGGGGCATCTGGGTTTGTGGGAGCGGGGACAGGAAAGCCTCAGGATGGGTGACCAGCCCCCAGTATGAACAGGCACCTCCTGCGTGCTGGGCACACTCTGGCTGGAGGGGGCTCAGTGGTCACTGGGCGAAGATCCGTCGTTGGGAAGTTTTGGAGATGGTCAGCACTGTGGGTGGGGCAGGACACGTGCAGTGGCTGGTGGCCGTGGTGGGGAGTTGCGTTTCCTAAGGGGCCCCCCACTCCCTGGAGGAGTCGCTGGGAGCCAGCAGGCAGAGGGTCTGTCCAGTCCCCAGGGCTGACCAGGCACAAGAAGGTGGGGTGCAGGGTTGGGGAGTGGAGGGAGAAGGGTGAGGACGAGGCACTCAGACCAGAGGCCTCAGGGGTCCTGTGGGTCTGCGGGAACCGGGGGAGGCGGGAAGAGTGCGATGAGGGGCGGGTGTGGGGCTGCCTGGGCCTCAGTGGACGGGCCTGGGTGGGGGAGGGGAGCAGGAGAAGGGCAGAGCAGGGGGCACGTCTGTCTGCTGTCTCCTCTCCCCATCCCTGATGGGGGTCACCTTCCCCCGTCCCCTCCAGAATCATCTGGAAGTAGCCCAGGACCTCGGAGAACCACCTTTTGTTTGCTGGGCCACACCTGGCGGTGCTCAGGGCTTACCCATGGTTCTATGCTCAGGGGTCACTCCTGGTGGGGCTTGGGGGACCATATGAGGTGCCGGGCTGGGACCCGGGTCAGCCCGTGTGAGGTGAACACCCTCCCCGCTGGACTCTGGCTCTGGCCCAGGCCTTGGGACTTGGCAGCATGTGGCTCATCCTCCTGCTCCACCCGGGCCCCCGCACCTCCTGTCCTCCCCGGGATGTCTGGAACCCAAGGGTGGCTGGGGGAAGGTCCTGACCCCAGCCAGAGAAGAGGAGGAATCTGTGTGGGTGTGTCTGGGGTGTGGTGTGGATGAGGGTGTGGGTGGAGGGGACCAGCTGGGTGGAGGGGACCGGCCGGCAGGAGAAGGACAGCCTTGGGCCAGGGGTCCCAGTCACCCCCGCTGGCCTCTCCTCAGCCTGCAGGCGGCGCCCCTCATCCCTGTACCCACATCTTGGGGTGTAGATCCCAGCGCAACCCCCCAAACCTGCCGGCACTGCAGCCCTCTTGGGGTTAAGCAGGCAGTGAGCCTGGATCCCACCATCCCATATCCCACCATCTGGATCCAGTAAAGATGCACCCTCCCAGGCTCCTGGCCGAGTGCTCGCGGTTCAGGACGTGGATCTGCTGTTAGCCCCTCGCCTGCCCTGTCTGTGAGGGTCACTGAGGGGGCCGAGTTGGGAGATTTACTTTACTCTGCCAAAGGCATCACATGTTTGAATTTCCTGGTCCCCAGGTCAGGGGTGGGCTGAGGAAGGGTAAATGGGGTACGGAGGAGGGGGCAGCCCACCAAATGGGGCGTGGGGTAAATGAGAGGGACCCCACAGGCTCCTTTGCCTCCCACATCACACATGCTGGCTATGGAGAGGCACTGGGAAGGGCCATGGCAGAGGCAAAGGCCCTGAGGCAGGGGAGAGCCTAGCCCAGGGAGTCTGAGGTGAGGTGGGGTGTGCCAAAATGACGCTTTAGAGACCACACAAGTGAGGAACTTGGCTTTTTCTCCAAGACCCCTGCAACTGGTAAGGAGTTTCAGCAGAATAGTGTCAATTTATTTATTTTTATTATTATTATTTTATTGTTGTTTGGGGGAACCACTCCCTGCTGGCTGTGCGTAGAGACTACTCCTGGCTCTGTGCTCAGGGGTCCCTTCTGGCAGTGCTCAGGGGACCATCTGTGGTTTGGGGGATAGAACCTGGGTCACCTACGTGCAAGGCAAGCACCCTGCCCACTCTCTCTTCCACTGTTAGTGTGGCCCTTTCCTGGAAGGTTGAATGAATGGAGTATTGCCTGATAATGGAGTATGGAGATTCAGCGCATAATTCTTTGCATTGTATGCAAGTCTTTTGCATTATCTATTGAGATTCCTAATAAAGGAGTATTGAGATTCAGCCCATAATCCTTTGCATTATATACAAATATACGAGTATTCCATTGACTCCGAATCCTTTGAGACCGGCTCTGCACTCAGCACCTGCCTCTGAGGTTCTCCCCCTCACTGGGTAGGATTCCGTCTGATGCTCCATTCACTCGCAGGTGAATCATGTTGCTTCCAATTTTATTTTATTATTATATAGCACAGCAGGTAGGGCATTTGCCTTGTATGCGGCTGACCTGGGTTCCATTTCTCCGCCCCTCTCGGAGAGCCCGGCAAGCTACCAAGAGTATCCCGCCCGCATGGCAGAGCCTGGCAAGCTCCCCGTGGCGTATTCGATCGATATGCCAAACACAGTAACAACAAGTCTCACGATGGAGTCGTTATTGGTGCCCGCTCGAGAAAATCGTGCAGACAGTGCTATTATTATTATTACTTTTGGTTTTCAGCCCATACCTGTCTGAAAACCCAAGGCTCCTCCTGGCTCTGTGCTCAGGGCTTACTCCTGACAGTGCTCAGGGGACCGATTGTGGGGCCAGGGATTGAAATGAGGTCGGTCGTGTGCAGGCAGACCTGCTTTAGCCCCTGTATGACCTGTTTCAAGAGTTCCTGATCAGGAATACAGCTGAGGAAACACTTCCCTACAGCCGTTCGTGTGAAGATGAAATTCCATTTCTCAGATATTCAGGAGTCGGTGCCTGGGCCATATTGATATTTGCATATTTTTAACTTTATCAGAAACCATCAGACCATTTTCTAGAATGGCTGAACACATCTCACCAGCAGTGCTTGAGAAATTGAGTCACTCCATATCCTTACCTGCGCTGGGTATTTTTCATTCTAACCATTGCCTAGGTGTGGGGTTCTGTTTCACTGTGACCTCAATTTGCTTTTCTCTAGTGGCCAGTGATGTCGAACATCTTTAGCTGACAGGATACACCTGCCATTCAGATAGCCTCTCTGGTGAATAACTTATGAAAGTATTTTTCCCATTTAAATATTTAAAAAATTTTTTTTCACTTATGACTTTTGAGAATTCTTCATATATTCTATACAAGTCCTTTGTCAGATATAATTAGCAAACACTTTTCCCAGTCTGAAGCTTGTCCTTTTGTTGAATAGTGCCTTTCAGTTTTCCGTTTTGATGAAAGTCACTTTTTAAATGTTTTTTTCTTTTATGGTTTGTGCTTTCGGGACACTGAGGATTTAGTCGAACGCCAGGTTCTGCAGATTTTCTCCTATGTTTTCTTCTAAAAGTTTTAAAGTTTTATAATTAAGACTAGATTTACGATTCCTTTGAGTGAGTGTTATATAAATTGTGAGATTTAGGGTGAGGTTCTTTCTCCTCTTTTGCATATAGATCTCGCTTGGTCCAACATTTGTTGAAAAGAATATCCTTTGCCCACTGAATTGCCTTGGTAAAAGAGTGAACTGCCCGTCTGTGGGGTCAGCTTCTGGGCTTCCTGTTCTGTGTCTCCGACCACGGTAGGCTTCCACAAATGCCGCAGGGCCCTGACTGTTGTGATTTTAAAAGTCAAGTTGTGTGAGTCATTCAACTTTTCTTCTTCAAAATTATTTTGGTTTTTATTGTTTTGTTGTCTTTCCATATACATTTTAGAATGAGTTCTCTAATATCTAAAAAGGCCTCAGGTCACATGAGAAAATGCTCTACATCATTAATCATCAGGGAGATGCAGATCAAAATAACAATGAGATATCATCTCACACCACAGAGACTGGCCCACATTCAAAAGAACAAAAGCAACCGGTGTTGGCGCGGATGTGGCAAGAAAGGGACCCTCCTTCACTGCTGGTGAGAATGCCGACTGGTTCAGCCCTTTTGGAAAACAGTATGGAAGATTCTCAAAAAATTAGAAATTGAGCTCCCATTTGA
>JAOXYA010000022.1:13597266-13610181 GCA_028565675.1 Sorex palustris | reverse complement strand
GAGAATGGGCACTGGTGGTGGAATGAGTACTCGATCATTGTATAATTGAAACCCAAGCACAAAAACTTGTAAGTCTATAACTGTACCTCATGATGTTTCACTAATAAAAATTTAAAAAAAAAGGGTTTCACACCCCCAGGACCCCACCCCCCACAGCACTACGCCTTGAGAGCTGAGGGCACTGGAATCCCTTAGCTTGATGGCTGCAGGGGAACCCAATCCCAGGAGCCCCCCACCCCCTGAGGCTGATCTCTGCCTCAGAATTGGGAGAGGAGCAGTCCAGCCCCGCCTCTGCATCCCAGGTGCCCACCACTCGCTCATTGCGCACAGACACAACAAATGTGCATCCTTTGGGGCACGGGAGCAGCCTCCTGGCGGAGGAGGCAGCCGGGCTGGGGGTGGGAGGTTGTCCGTGGCCAGCGCTGTGCGGGAGCCCCAGGTGTCCCTGGGGCAGCGAGAGGGAGAGAGTGTGGGTGCTGAGCTGGGCCTGGGCCTGGGGGAGGGAGTGGAGTGATGCCGTTTGCTTCCTGTGTGCCTGCCTTACACCCCAGCTTAGGTCTATCCGGGGAAGTCAGGGGGCTCCTAGGGGCCCCAGAGAGTGTCCCGAGGCCTCGCCCCTGCTTTCTTACTCAGCCAGAGGTTCAGGAAGCCACGGAGGGAGCTCAAGTATGCAGCCCTGCTGCGTGCACACACAGAGCACATACGCATGTGTGCACACATGCGAATGCATGTACACGCACATACACACACAATGATCTCCCACCTCCAGCAGGGCTTCCTGCCTGTGCCTGCCCACAAGTTGAGATGAGCTTTTAACAGACCTGTCAGAAGTGTGTGTGTTGGCGGGGGAGGGAGTCACACAACTTCTCCCCAAATCCAAGCCCAGGGGAGCGGTCACTGTGATTGTTTCCAGATGCTGGCCCAGCCCTCAAAGGCGACCAGACTCCTGTGGGTTGGGTGTGGCTGTGGGAATCCACCCCCAACCCCAGCCTCACCCCCACCCCAACCCCAAGCTCCCCATCCGCAGCTGCCTCCAGGGGTGCATGGAGTGCCAGGCGAAGATAGATGGCAGCAGGGGCCAAGGGCCTGGGGTTGAGGCCCCCTCAGCCAGGACAGGGGGGCACCCCTCTCACTGGCACCCCCTGGCCATCACTCTTGGTGACTCATCACCAGCTTTCCTGATACAGCACGATTCATCTTCTACCTCAGCTGACCGTCCTGTGGGGTGGCCCCAGCACACTGAGAAGCCCACCCTGGCCCTGCAGTTTCCTCCCTCAGCTCCACTGGCAGCGGGCCAGTCCCCCCCCCCCCAGTCTCCGGGGCAGAGCAGAGGTACAAGGAGCAGTCCCAGGCACAGCAGGAGGAATGCCCATTGCTGCCTGATGCCTCCTGAGTACATAGAGCACGTGCCAGGCACTGTTCTAGGTGTGGGTGTCTGTGAGGCCGCCCCCAATAACCTCTGGTCGCTGCAAGCTTGTCTCTGAAGAGATGGGGCTCTATGTGGAGAAACCCAGAAAGGACCAGCAGGGTGCAGCCACGCCCCAAGAACTCCAGCAACAAGAGGAAGGCCCCAGGGGCCCGAGAGGTAGGGCAGCGGGGAGGGCACTGGCCTTGCATGGGGCCGACCCAGGTTCAGTCCCCAGTCCCCACAGCACCACCGCCAGGAGTGATTCCTGGGTGCAGAGGCAGGAGGAACCCGGAGCATTGCTGGGTGTGTTCTCCCTCCAAGGAGGGAGGCCCAGAAAGGTTGTGGACCACTTGCTCCCAGGTGTGGAGCCAAGCGGCCTGGAAGGGGGGCCACTTCTCCTGAAAGCTCGAGGCGCAGACAAAGGCCCGCTCCTGATTCTGAAATTCTTCTGCCCTGCATCTTCTCTTTTCTCGCATGCCTGGGCCGCCCGCAGTCCCGGCTAACATTGGCAGTGGTGATAGGGTGGAGGGGAAGGTGTTTGGGACCGGGGGGTCCCCAGAGCCCCACCCTCAGGGCCCAGACAGCTGCCCTGTGAGCATCTCCACGGCGGCCCTGGGCCCTCTGTCCCCTCCCGTCGGCTGCTGAGGTTGGAAGTCTGGGGGAACCTGCTAGAAGCCTCCGTGCCTTGCACCACACACCTCCACGAGTGCCCGTGCTGAGCTGTGAGCTTCTGGCCGCGCGGTCCCTGGGGTGCAGGCAGCCGGCGGTCCCTGGGGTGCAGGCAGCCGGAGCTCCCAAGGGCCCGGCAGACCCAGAGACCCAGAGCCTGGGCCTGGCGGGGCCCCACACAGGCTCCTGTTTGCTACTTTCGGTGCTTCCGTTCCAAGTCTTTAGCTTTTTGTGTTCAGATCCCTCAAGCCACCCTATTCCTAAGCAGGTCTGTCCTTCAACCCCCTGTTCCCGCTGCCTCCTGGGCCTCCCACATTCACTGTCCCCAGGGCAGACCCACAGGGTAAGATGAACGAAGGGAAGAGGAGGCCCGGGGCTGTGAGCTTACCTGGCGAAACGGCCTCCCAGGGCACCTGGTAGGGATGCCAGCGGCCCGCATGCCTCTGGCTGGCAAGTCGGCAGAGAAAGTGTGGAGAGGGGAAGGCCCTCGCTGGGCCCGGTGCCTGTCCCCACAGCGAGGGGAACGCAGAAACAAACGAGAAACGGGAACTGCAGAGAGCGCACCCGGGAACGGCTGCCTGCAATTGTTAGCAAACTTTGGAGAATCCAGCAACAACAAAGAAATAAAAGCAGTAGATAATTAAGTACATAATTGTACACACCACTTGTTAATTAAGCTTTTACTCCCAGAACCTGACAGAAGCCGCTTATAAGGTGGTAGAGTGAGGGGATGCGGCATATGGCAGGCCATCTGCAACGCCAGCGCTGCGCCATGGCAATTTCCCTACCCCGCAAAAAAAATAAAAACCAGAAGGAGACGCTAAGCGGGAGTTTTCCGAAGCAGAGTGATTTGTCTTCGTTCTGGGTGAAAATGAGATGATGGGAGCGAGTGAGCGTGGAGCAAGCGGCAGGGGCGGCCCGGGCAATGGGGAGGTGTGTGTGGGCCCATGTCTGGGGCTCCCCGGGCTCCCCCGAGACCCAGGGCAAGGGCCCCGCCTCTGTCCTCAGCTGTAAAATGGAGATAGATTACCTACCTGGGCAGGGCCCTGGCAAGACAGACCTGCTCGGTTGGCACGAACGTGTACTGAACTGTGTGTTTGCTGCGTGGTCAGCAGCAGCCAGCCACGACGCCAAGCCCTGACTCACTCCCCACAGCCCCGGGGCCTGGCTGGGTCCACTCCTACCCACCCCGGTTTGGATCCTTCTAAGCTCTGGAGTGGCGTGGGGGAAGCGGCAAAGGGTGGGGAGGGCAAGTCTACTCTAAGGAGTGCCCCATTCTGCCGTCCAGACCCAGCCCGCTGGGAGGGTAGGGGGCATCTTGTGGCAGGGAGTGTGGGGCGGGGGGCACCCCCAGATGCCAGCCTGCAGGGGGACTTACCCGAACCCGGGAGGGCACCGCCAGCCAGGATCTCTGCTTGGTCTCCCCCTGCCCAGGCTCGGGTCCCCTCGGCCCTCTGAGTGCGAGCACAGGTCACACAGCAAGGTAGCCTGTGTGGGCGGGTTGAGCCCCCGCCACCCCCACAGCTGTCCCGGCCCTGGTCAAGCCCTGCCTTCTCTCCTGTGTCCTGAAGTGACAACATCTCATCCCGCTCAGCCATCGTGTGGACCCCTGGTCCTGCTGCTACTGCCCATTGCCGTCTGGCTGGCCCTTCTCCTGAAGTTCTCGTTCAGGTCAGAGGACCCTCTCCCTGGAAGGGGGCAAGGGCAGGGCTAGCTTCTGGGATGACACAGAAAGATCTGTGTCCACCAGCCCGGTCTGTCCCCCAGGCAGGCCCCTGGAGGGAGGACATATCCACAGCCACTGGGAAGGTGGACGGGCGACGGCAGCACAGCGGGATAGGGGGTGCGGGCTGGGCTCTCTTGGTGCCTCGGGTCGGTCCCTGCTCCCGCTTCCTCTGAAGGGTGGGGAACAGGCCATGCTTGTGTCTCTGGGGACTTTTATCCACAAAGGGAGCCGGGCTCCACACGCTGTGACTGCCCCCCCACCCCCCAGCCAGCAGCTGCTTCCTGGAGTCAGTCTTGGGGTCCCCCCCTCACGTTACAGAGCAGGAGACATGGGGAGGACCCTGACCCAGGAGGACAGTTGGGCTGGGGCCACGGTTCCCAGCATGCAGGAGAGGCAGGAGCTGGCCTGGCCATGGGGTCCTGAGGAGAGGTGACCTCTAGACCATACGGAGGGTCTTGGGGGGTGGGGAAGACAGCAGCTGTAGTCCTGAGAACAAGCCCCCTTCCACACCCCCCAGGCTTCCCACACCCGTACTCTGGTGACCAGCTGGGATGTCTCGAGAGAAAAAGGACTCGGGGCGTGGTCTGGGGTGGGAGGGGGGAAGCAGAGGCCAGAAAGAGCAGAAAGGCTGGCACTGCAGCCCCACATGGGTCTTTGGCCCGAGGACCAAGGGAGGCCCGAGGGTCAGCCTTGGGGACTGCCCAGCTATGAGCACCCTTGAGTCAGTGCAGACCCTGAGCCGAAGCCCCCAGGACCCTCCCAGGGGGAGCCCTGAGCAGCACAGACTTTTTTCAGCGGGAGCCCCAACTCGGCCTGCAGAGGTGCCACCTTTGCAGAGTTGAAAATGAGGGAACTGCTTAGACAGATGAGGTGGGTGGGCTAGGGCCGAGTTCTCGGATGCTTCCACTGCCTCCTGGAAGGTGGGGTGCCTGGGGAGGGTCTGCGCTGCTTGCTGCCCAGTCCTCCTTACCACCAGCCTGCCAGCCAGGCTCCAGCTGGCCCTGGCACCCCAGGGGGCTCAGACACCAGCAGGACCCATGCAGGATGGAGGCAGGAAGTGGCCGGTGGCTGCGGAGTCGGGCTGGGCGCCCCTGCTGGTGGGGGCTGGAAATGTATTCTTCCCTGGGCATCTGCCACTGTCCAGGTCACCTCTGGGTCCTGGCGCCTCCGGTCACCCCAAACCCAGGCCAGAGTCCCTCCACCTCCACCTCCACCTCCACCTGCCCTTCTCAGCATCCTCGGTGAGGCTCAGGCCTCTCTCAGGTCTGCGCCCAGAAAAGAAACACACTGACAGTCACAGCGGGGCCCAAGGCCAGTGCAGTGGCCTCGGGGTGCCTGGCACCTCCCCCTGCTGTCCCCGTCCTGGGCAGGGGACCGGTTGGGATTCTGGGCTGGGTTCCAAGGCAGAGGTAAGGGGAGAGGCTGGAGAATCTCACATTCCCCAGCAGAGGGGCATGGCTGGGAAGTAGAGGGAGTGTCTCAGATACTGCCCAGGCCAGGGACACAGGCCCACGAGAGGGCCGCTCTCAGCACCTGTTAGGCGGGTGCCCTCAGTGTGGAGCCCCCCGCCCCCCAGAGCAGGGCTGTGGGCTCGCGCCCTCCCACCACTTCAGCAGCCCTGCTCTGGGCACCTGTCTCAGGCCAGGCGCCCGTCAGCCCGTGCACAGGAGAAATCTTCACGCGCTCTGAGCCTTCCTCAATTTTATTTTCTTTTTGGGTCACACCTGGCGATGCTCAGGGTTTACTCCTGTCTCTTCACACAGGAACCACTCCTGGCAGTGCTTGGGAGACCATATGGGATGCTGGGAATCGAACCCGGGTTGGCCGCGTGCAAGGCAAACGCTGTGCTATTGCTCCAGCCCCCTCCTCATTCTTCTTCTTCTTTTTTAAATGTTATTTTCCCTTTAAAAAAAGTTTTTTTTCCTTTTTGGGTCACACCTGGCGATGCACAGGGGTTACTCCTAGCAGGGCTCAGGGGACCATATGGGATGCTGGGAATCGAACCAGGTCGGCCGCATGCAAGGCAAACGCCCTACCCGCTGTGCTATCTCTCCAGCCCCTCCTCTTTCTTCTTGACCTTTTCTCTTATCCCTGCCGCTTAATGGAGCATTCTCATGCCCCCCCACCCCCCCACCCCCACCATCCAGGAGTGCAGGCTCCACCCTACTCTCCATTGTCCATTTGTCACAGGACCTGGCATGTGAGTGCTGAGGTGGGGAACAGGTCTCCGGCCCCTGGAGTCAGCGAGTCCCTGCTGAGGCTGGTCTTTAAGTGTCAGGGGACCCACTCTGGGGTCTGCCCCATCTGAGAGACATGTGCACATCTGCGTTTGATTTCTGCCATCCCGGTGAGTGCTCGAGAGGCTGCATCTGTGTGAAGGGATGGGATACTTCCAGGTCAGCCCCATGGCAGGGCCAACAGCTGCCCAGACCACCACTGTTCAGTCCACAGGAATTGGGCGTAGGCCCCATCCTTAGCTAGGAGCTGCTGGGCCCGAGGGCATGGCCTGCCCCCTGGGGCCCAGTTCTGAAGGCCTTATGACGACTATTTACTGATGGTGGGACATGGAACCATCTTGGCCCAAGCCTTCAACGCTCCCGTCAGTATGTTCCCCTTGGAACCCGACGCTGTGGGATGGGGAATCATAACTGGAAGTTTGGAGCTAAAGTCAGACTCTTTTTGATGTGTGTGCATGTGGGGGGACTCTTGAAGCCATATCTGAATTGTTCTTCGCTTCAGTGCTGGGGCAGGAGGGGCCGACGGCTGCACCCCATCCTGGAAAGCAGAACGCCCGCCACCTCCAAAGGATGTGAATGCCAGAGACCCACTTTCCCAGGCTTTCTTGCGGCTGGAGGGCTTGAGTGGGGGCTGGTAGCAGCCTAGTCCTGCTGTTTCCAGAGCCAGTTGGGGGTACCCGCAGCTCCCAGCCGCTGGCAAACTGCCGGGGTCAGCTCAGAGGGTGGCATTTGTTCTGGGGCCACTGTCCAGATCACAGCCACAAGGCCTGACCAGTCTGAGACTCCTGTTACCTGTTAATAAATCCTGGCAACGGCGCCTTAAGTCTCTGCTGGTGTCTGTTCTCTGCGCGACCTGCCAGGAAGCTCCCTGGCCTGAAAGATCATCCCAGGGCACCGCTGCCTGCCCGCTGCCCGGGCACACAGCACGAGATGGCCCACCCTGAGCAAGGGCTGGCAGGAGCAGGCCTGCGGGGACACAGGTGGGGCTATGAGCAGAGCAATGGGCAGCGCAAGGGAGAAGGTGGTGTTAGGGCCAATGTCGAGGCCTCGCGCCGAGGCCGGCCCTATGAGTGGGGGCGTAAGGAAGGAGAGGTAGGTGCCAGGGATGCAGGTGGGTCGGCTTGTCACCCCTTAGCCCCTGGCTCAGTCAGCAACAGGGAACAGAAAAATGAGCCCTTGGCATCAATTAATGGCTAAGATGCAAAGAAAAATGGTTTGGAATATTAAAATTATAGATATAATGCTATTAGGAGCATGATTCTGGGTTTATGAAAACATTATTTATATTGATTTATTCCCAGAGCCATCAGGACTCCTTGAAAATAATTAAAGCTGACATTTCCATTGCTGAAGCTAAATGTTGATATCGTGTAATGAAAATTACAGGCTTGGGATGGGCTGTGCACTAGAAAGCCTTACAGCAGGTCCCTACATCTGGGGTCTCTCACCCCTAGCCCCGTGTTAATCACCCGTCACCAGTGGACAGGTTTCAGCGGCTCACCCCCACTGGTCCTGGGCCAGACCCGCCCCCTGTGTCCTCATCGCCAGCTGCCATTAGAGCTACCCCAGGGCCTCTCAGATGGAGACAGACAGTAAGGCCAGCCCCTGGGCCTGAGTGAGCTAGGTACATCCTGGACGGGGATCCTGGCCTGTGGGCCCAGCCAGCCAGTGGGTAGGAGAGAGGAGGGAGGGGTGAATGACCTTGTCTTCTAGGGGAACTCTACACATGTCCCTTTAAAAACATTTGGGTGCCAGAGCCAGAGCCATGAAACAGTGGGTTGGCATTTGCCTTGCATGTAGTTGACCTGAGCTTGATCCCTGGCACACCATATGGTCCCCCTGAGTTCTGCCAGCAGCAATTCCTGAGTGTAGAGCCAGGAGAAAGCCCTGAGGACCGCCCAGAGTGGCCCCAAAATTATTTGGGTCCCACACAGCAGTGCTCAAGTATTACCTCTGACTCTCTGCTCAGGGATCACTCCTGGCGGTGCCCAGGAATGAACCCAGCCATGTGCAAGGCAAGCACCTTATTTGTGTGTGACCCCTCAGCCCCTTCATAAACTCCATGGCCCCCAGGCCACAGTATCCACTGGCATTGGGTGCCCACTCTACTGTGGGAGCCCTTGGGCAAGGTGTGGGCAGCCTTCAGGGCCACTGTCGGGCCATGAGATAGGACAGGAGGGAGGGCACTTGCCCTGGCAGCACATAAGGTCCTCTGAGCACCGCCAGGACTGATTCCTGAGTGCAGAGCCCAGAGTAGACCTCCAGGGTGGCCCCAAGCCAATAGTAATTGAATGAAGGCACACATCTGGGGAGAGACCCTGCGCCACTGCGTGAACACTCAGGCATCCCTATTCCCTCTGCCTGCCTTTCTTCACAAACACATGCATACACAGAAGCACACACTTGCTCACACACGTGCACCCACGCGTGCACATGCACATACCTGGGCACACTCATTCATACACACATACACATACATGCACACACGCACACGCACACACACAACACGCACACACACAACACGCACACACACTCATGCACAGCAGCTGATCTCTGCTCACAGGCACAGACTCTGGCACTGCTCTAAGAGGCTGGTCTGTGGCCAGAAGGGGACCCACTGAGCAAGGAAGCCCAGCTCCTGGGCTGTGGCCGGCATGAGCCCCCTCCCCATGCTCCCCACTTCAGCAGAATGCAGCAGACGGTGCTAAGCAGTGACAGTTCCAAAGAGCAAAAGTGAGTCTTGTGCTTGGTCTCTGGGCCCCACGAGTCCTTTCTCACTCTGTGGGGCCAGGTGAGCTGGAAAGTTCCATCCGGCTGAACTGTGGATGGGAGTGGCGGTGCCCAGCCTGCCACACTGTGAGCAGCTGCTGGGATCGCAGCCGTGTTCACTGGGGCCTGACTTGAGGGTCTCGAGATGAACCCCCACACAGGGGGACGTGTCCACGCAAGGGTGCCTCATAAACATGCACACATGTACATACACACACACACACACGTGAGCAGGTGTATTGCTGTGAGCATGCACACATTCAACATTCACAATCATGTTTCAGGCACACAGAAACATGTACATGCACTCGTACGCATGCACACATATACATGTTCACATGCACATGTACTCGCTGGTGCTCACACATGAACACACCCAGGGACTGCCAGGTGCACCCCTTACACACGTGTGCACGTGGGGCTGCTCTAACACGCACACCCAGTTGTGTCCATGCCCTGCACAGGCCCTGCAGGAAGCTGCCAGCTGCTCCCGCCACTGAGAGCCTGCAGGAGAGGAAATCACCTGAGCGACTTCCCTCCGGGTCATGCCCCTGAGCAGCAGGTCGGGGCACAGGAGCCTGCAGCTGCCAGGGAGTCTGTGAACCTCCCCTCTGTGGGGCCCCTCACTGGGGGGCAGGGCTCAGGTGAACCTCAGACAATATTGTGTACAAATGCTCAATTCTAAAAACAACTTACTGGAAAGAGCCAGCAGGTGGCTGTGTCCCCTCAATGCCCCAGTGAGCGAGGCCAGGTGACAGCCGGGACCCTGAGACAGGGCAGAGGGAAGGAGGGGGCCAGAGCCATAGCATGGAGGGGAGGGCGTTTGCCTTGCACGGGGCTGACCTGGGTTCGATCCCCAGATCCCATAGGGTCCCCCAAGCCCACCAGGAGTGATCCCCGAGTGCAGAGCCAGGAGCAAGCCCTGAGCACAGCCAGGGGTGCCCCACCCCCTGCAAAGGGGCCAGAGGTGTGCTCTGGTAGCTGCGGGTGCCAAGGAGGAAAGGGCAGGGCCAGGCCAGGGGCGGTGCGTGGGATGGGGAGACCCTGAGGCCCCGGAAAGGCGGATGGAGTCACAGCAGAGCTGCAACCCTCTGAGCCAGTCGTCCCTCAGGCACACATGCCTGCCCAGCCTCACCCCTGCAGGACCAAGAACCCTCGTTAAGCACGTGGGCTGTGTCCACCTCAGCCTCCAGATGGCCAGGTAGGTGGTGGCTGGCAGGGAAGGGGGAGCTGCCTTGCGGCATCCCAGCTGCCTACGGGCCTCACCTTCTGCTCCAGGCAGGTGGACACGCTTGGCCTCTGAGCACCCACACACACTGTGCTTGTTTCCTCCCCAGCCTCGCCCCTCCCCCCACACTCTTCCCAGGAGCCCTTCCTCAGGGGGTGAGGGTCTGGGGAGGCACCTGCTGTCTCCCACATGGGTGCTAGGGTCGGCTCAGGGAAAGTCCTGGGGGCAGGAACTGTCCAGTAGAAAGTCCATTAGGGAGCCCGGAGAATGCCAGAGGGCAGGCATGTGGTCATGAGTGCAAGACTCTGGTGTCCCGCATGTGCCCAACACCATCCAAGCAGCCCTGTGGTGTATGCCCAGTTGCGTGACCACCATGCACCCAGCCCTTTGATCTCCATGGCCCCCAAGCGCCTCTAAGGCAGATCTGGCTGAACAAATAGGAGCAGGAGGCAGGTCCAAAAGGCTGGGCCCCAAGATGTCTGGGGTCACCTGGTGATGGAGGACTAGGTTGTCACCATGAGGACATGACCAGTGATGGCCCTCTGAGAGCTCCCACAGAAGTGTGTGGGAGGGCCAGAGCATTTGTCCAGCAGACAGGGCATGGGCCTTGCATACAGCTGACCCAGGGTCCATCCCCAGCATCCCATATGGTCCCATGAGCAAGACCAGGAGTGATTCCTTGGTACAGACCTAGAGTGAGCCCCGAGCACCTCTGGGTGTGCCCCAAAAGTGAAGAAAAAATAATAAAGTGGAGGGGAGAGTCCTAATGTGGGTGTCAGGAGACCGGCGTCCAGGCCCAGCATGGCCCCTGTCTGCCCCCTCTGTTGCTCCCCAGGGCTTGGGAGGCAGATCCTGGCGTCTCTGAGAGATCTTGTGGGTGATGCTAAGAGATAGGACAGGGGTGGAGGCACTAGCCTTGCATGTGGCCACCCTGGTTTGAGCCCTGCCACTTCAGATGCTCACCTGAGCTCTGTCAGGAGCAACCCCCGCGTACACAGCCGGTGTGACCCCAAAGCCCAAATCACGCATCTCTCTTGGGACTTGTTAGCACCTTTATCTGGAAACAGGAGGGTGAGTCTCACAGCAGGTGCTGGGTTAGGACAGACTCGCTCAGCGTCTTGGTTACAGGGCTCAGGGCTCCCTCCTGGCTCTGTACTCTGGGCACATTCATGGCTCTCTGCTCGGGGCTCACTCCCGGCTCTGTGCTCGGGGCTCACTCCCGGCTCTGTGCTTGGGGCTCAGGGATGACTCCTGGCTCTGTGCTCGGGACTCAGAAAATCATATGGGCTCTGGGATTCAGACTCGGGTTCAGCCTCGTGCAAAGCAAGCCCCCTTAGCCCCAGCGCCATCTCTCCAGCTCACCTGACTGTTCCTTAAGCTCAGAGGAACACAGGCCAGGGGCAGCTTGGGAGGGGAATGTGACAAATTTCAAGGAGGGATAAAAGGGAAGTGGGGCACCAATTTCAGAACCCAGGGGGTGACCAGCCAGAGTGGAGGCCCGTGTCTCAGCTTTGGGGAGGGGCCGCTAGAGGCAGAGGCCTGTGCAGGGTCCCCTGTCGGCTGCGGGTGCATGAGCTCCTGCAGCAGGTACCCGTGGGCCCCAGGGCTCTGGCGGGAGGGAGGACTTGGAGACCGTAAGGCTCAGGCCTGCCCCCAGCACCGCTCTGGTGACAGCCACGTGCTTGGCATTTGGGGGATGTTTGTGGGCTGTGCTGAGCCCTCGGCTCTTTGTCTGCTGCGATTGGGCCGTTCCCCGGGTGGCCCTCGGAGACTGACAAGATCGCAACTTTGCAGGCTGTGCTGGTAACAGGCCCCGTGACCCTAAAGGCAGACGCTGGCCCAGGGGTAGGAGGCCGGGGGACAGACCCAGTGCAAGTGCCCAGAGCAGCCGTCTGTCAGCTCAGGCTGGGCCAGGCACGCACCCCACCCCCCATGGCCAGGCCCAGCACAGCCTCCTCCCCGTGAGCCCACCTGCCCATTGAGGGAAGAACTTCACACTAGGACTCTAGAGGGATTGTTAGCTTTTATGCCCAGGTGTGTGCGTGTGTGCGCGTGTGCGCGTGTGCGCGCGCATGTATATATGTGCATGCATGTGTGTACATGCATGTGTCTGCATGTGTGCGCACATGTGTAAATGTGAGTTTCTGTATGTGTATGCATGTGTATGCATGTATGTGAAAGTGTGTATGTGGACGTGTGTGTACATAAGCATGTGTGCGCACACATCTGTGTGTATATGTGAGCATAGGCACATGTGTACACATGTGTGAGCATGTGCGTGTGTGCGTGCCTGAGTGTGTGTGTGCTGGGGGCTGGGGGCAGCCTGGGTGTTGCTGTGGTGTCTGTGGGCCTCAGCCCTGCCTGGGAAGTCAGTTCCCTCCTGAGCATCTCTCCGGAGTGCCTGCAGTGACCTGGTGCTGGAGGCAGCAGCAGGATCACAGCCAGGCCTGTTGCCTTCCAGAGAAGCTTCTCCCAGGCCAAGGGAAGGCCACGTGCCCCGGGCCCCCAGCCGCGCCCCTTCCACGCAGGAGACCCGTGCACCCTCAACATCTGAGCACTGTGCCACAGCCCAAGGGAAGGGGGCCACGCCCAGATTTGTGGTCCAGAATGGCAAACAGAGTGGCAGAGATGGCAGGGCCCCAGGAGCTGGCTGGAAGGAACCATGCCCAGCCCAGCCCCCAGGATGTCTTCCCAGAGGTGCTGATCATGAGTGGAGCTTTGGTTGAATTTTACTTTACTGGGACTTGCTGATAAATAATGAGACTGTCTTAATAACTGTTCGAGGGGGGTATGGTGCTGCTAGCAGGTCAATCTGTACCTGTGAGGTGAGTGCATCAGCAGCCTGATGGCACCTTCAGACTTCCAGATACCCCAAAAT
>JAOXYA010000022.1:13550903-13592322 GCA_028565675.1 Sorex palustris | reverse complement strand
CCTCTCCCCTCCTCCCCTTTTCTTCCCCCTCCTCCGCCTCCCCCTTGTCAGCAGGGCAGGGTAGGAAAGTGACCAGTTGCTGGGAGCACATCTCTGGCCTCTCTTGATGGCCCCCCGCAGGGGCAGTGATTGACGTGGCTTCTCTGCCTGTCCAAGCAGCAATTAGGAGCCTTCCCAGATCAAGCCCCGGCTGTCACACCATCCCTGAGGCAGGCTGGGCGGGGCAGGGCTGGTGTCTTTCTGAGGCTCCGTGCCAGGAGCAGAGAGAGTCCCAGCCCTCTGCAAGGCCCAGACACCAGCCCTGTCACCCCAAGGCCTTCTCCACAGCCCAGAGAGCCCCACTGTCCCTGGGACCCACAGCAGACAGCGACGCTGACCAGGACTGCCCCCCTCCCCACTTGGCCTGAGTCTCCACGATGACCCCAGAAACTGCATTTCCCAGACTCTTGGCCTGCTGGCTGGTCAGGGGTCTGGGGGCGGCCTTGGTCACTATCTCCCTCTCCCCGGCCTAGCCCTTCCAAGAGCAGCTCCCCCAGGGCAGGGGGTCCCATTCCTATACCCTGGCCCCTCTCTCTCACCTCTCAGTGGGGAGCCTGCCTTCAGCAATCTCAGGGGATGTCCAGGTCAGTCCCCCTCCAACTGGCTCTGCCAGTCATAGCCTCGTATTGGACTCAGAAGGTCCATTTTCTTTTCTTTTTATTTTTTTCTTGTTCATTTGTTTTTATTTGGAAGCCCGCACCCAGCGGTGCTCAGGGGATACTCCTGGCTCTATGCTCAGGGGACCATATGGAATGCCGGGGATTGAACTCCGGTCAGTCCTATGCAAGGCAAGCACCCTCCCTGCTGTGCTCTCTCTTGGGCCTCAAGGGGAGGGCCTTTTCCTTCCCGGGCCCCTCCACGGCGGACATCAGAGTCCACACTGCAAATGTCCAGCCAGGCCCAGCCCTCACAGTTGCCCGGCACACGCGTCCTCCACCCTCTGTCTTCTCCAGCTCAGCCATGACACGTGGCCCTTGGTCCACATAGAATTTCAGTGAGCACCCTCAGCACTAGCTCTGATGCCTCTATCTTTTTTTTCTTTTTGGATCACACGCAGCGATGCCCAGGGGTTACTCCTGGCTCATGCAGTGAGGAATTACTCCTGGCGGTGCTCGGGGGACCATATGGGATGCTGGGAATCGAACCCGGGTCTGCTGCGTGCCAGGAAAATGCCCTCCCCGCTGTGCTATCGCTCCAGCCCCTCTGATGTGTCTATTATCCAGTCCCTCTCCGAGTCCCTGCTTCAGGACCTTGGACTCCATCACCACAACCACCTCCCAGCCGGTGCCCCGACCCGATTCCACGCCGGGATGGAATGAAACCCCAGGGCTGAAGGGAAAGCACAATGGGCAGAGCAGCAGGCTCCCAGCACGCAGGCTTCCTGAGCACTGCAGGGAGAGCTCCCTGAGCCCAGAGCCCAGAGCTGGCCCCTGTGCCTCTCTAGGTGTGGCCCCCAAAATCAAACCAAAACAAAAGTGAAATAAAACTCAGACTGCATGGCCCCACCTAAACTCCTCCCATTAGAACCCAGAACCCTTCCCAGGGGGGCCAAGACCTGCTTGTTTGTCTGTAAAGCACCATTCCTGACTCACTCAAGAACAGAGGGAGCCAGACAAATAGTACAGCAGAGAGTGGGGGGTTGCCTCACATACGGTCACCCAGGTTCAATCCCTGGCATCCCACATGGTCCCCCAAGTACTGCCAGGAGTGATTCCTGAGTGCAGAACTAAGAGCAAGCCCTGAGCATCGCTGGGTGTGGCCCACCCACCCCCCAAAAAAGGTTCTGTCAGGAGATCTGAGTTCCCAGAATTGATGACAGGAGATGCCAGGTTTGGGAAACAGAACAGAGGAATCCTCCGGAAGGAGGAGGCTGCAGAGATCAGGCTGGGGAGGAGAGACCTGAGAGCCGCGCCCCCTCCACTCAGCGGGGGAACCTCACTTTCTTCTCAGCTGCGATCCCACGAGCCCAGGAAAGAAGAAGAATGAGGATCGGGCCACTCTGCTTTTTAGCTTGGTCCCCAAAGAGAGGAAGGGTGGGTGCTAGGCAGACTTCACAAGTGGCCTTCAGGTACAGCACGATCCAGCTCCTACCTCCAGCTCATCCAGCTCATGCATTCATACACCCCCGAGTGCCTGGAGGTCGGTGTCACTTTCCAGCACAGAGACACACTCTCTCCTGCCTCTGCAGTTTCTATCGGAGCTGCCCCTTGCCAAGGAGAGGTGCCCCTGGTTCTCGGGCTCCTGCTTCCCCTCCAGGAGCAATCCAGCCACTTGGTAGAACCGAATGCAGATCCGTCCCAGGCCCAGGGCTTTACCAGGGTGGCTGATGACCTGGGGTGCCCCCCCCAGAAGCAGCCTGGGGTACACACTCCAGCAGTACCCCCTCCTGTCCGCCCCTCCCCCATCAGGCTTCCTTCTGCACCACCTCCCACCTCCTCCACCACCCAGCAGCTGCAAAATTTCAGCACAAAAGACAGGTGCTTGTCTTTGGCTTTCTTCTTTTTAGAAGAAAAACAATGAAGAGACAAATCCTAGGAAATCAAGTGTGTGTGTGTGTGTGTGTGTGTGTGTGTGTGTGTGTGGCAGGGGGAGCTCAAACCCTTGCATTCCAGGGGAAATGTGAAATCAGCGAATTGAAAAGCAGGAGATGAAAGTGAGTCTGCCGGGTGGAGCCTGTCACACCCGCGCTCAGTCACAGCCATGACGGGGACTCAGGCAGCGGCAGCCGGTGGGACGATGTCAGCGCCCCCATGCTGCTCCCCACACTCCCGCCCTGCTGGGCATAAGCTCCCCCTGCCTCCACTTAAACAGGAGGAACTGGAGGGGGTCTCCTGCCGCAGACCCCCCTCTTTCACTTAACTCTCCACCTTCATTTAGCAGCTTCCCCGTGGGAAGTCTGTGATTTGTAGTAAGAAATACACAAGACCGGAAGGATAGCACAGCAGATAGGGCGCTTGTAGGCACATGGGTTCGATCCCCATCACCTCTTATAGTCCCCCTGAGCACTGTTGAGAGTAACCCCCGAGCATTAGCCAGCTGTGACCCAGAAAACCAAAACAAAGGAAATACAGGACCAGGGGTGAGGCTTGAGGCCTAGAAAGATAAAGAAAGCCAGGACGGGACAGCTCATGAGACCTGTCACCCCAGAACGCTGGTGATGGAGGCAGAATACTGCTCCTGTGTCTGCTCCCTCTCCTGGGAGAATCTCCCCTAGAGAAAGCCCATTTCAGAGATGTTTGTCCTGATAAACCAAGGCCCTTGGATAGATAAAAGTCTAGCTGGGTGATTGAGAGTTAGGCATCTGAGCAAAAAACGTAGACCTTCCCCTTCTGAGGATTGCTGGTTCCTAGCCATGAACAGTGTTCGTGGAGGACCGCCAGGTGCTCGGTCCACGAGGCCGTGAGCCCCCTCACCCCACGCTTTTGCTCTCCTCCTTCTGTCTCTTTCTTACTCCTCGCGGCATCCCTGCTTTAGGCCTGTCCACTGAGGGCTGGTGCAGGCAAGTAGCCCCTGAACACAACAGGATGTGGCTCCACACGCCTCACACCCTCCCCAGAGAAGCCGGGTGCCAGCTGAACTGTCACCAATGTCTGAATCGGGTGCCGTCAGGGGCGAGCTCCTAGCCCATAGCACCCAAGGGTCTCCAGAAGCAAGTCTGATGGCGAGGGGTGAGGTGGGGCAGCATATGGGTGGGGTTCAGCCACAGGGAGGGAGAACTTTGAGCCCTCCAGGGCTGTTCCCTGATCTTCTTTCCTTTTCCTGCCTTTGGCGTTTTGGGTGCCACCTGGCGATACTCAGGGCTTACTCCTGGCTCTGCACACAGGGATCACTCCTTGGGGAGGGCGGGGATCAGGCCCAGGTCAGTCAAGTGCCCTACCCACTGCGCTACCCCTCTGACCTCTGGTCCTGTTTTCAGGGCACTCACTCATAGGTTCCAAATGAATTACGTTTTTGGGGACAAGGGAAGAAAGCAGAGAGGAGGCTGGTATAAGAGGGCCTGAGGGGTGGGGGTGCGCTCGTGGATGGTGACCAGCGTAGGCCATGTGATGACTGTTGGAAGAAAGCGCACTGAAGCAGGGGCACGTGAGAGGGAGGGGACTGTGGGGCTGAGTAGGACCCTCGAAGCACGCAGGATGTGGGAGGGGACGGAGAGGGGTGGTGAGCACCCCCAACTCGGGGCCTTGGAGTGAGCTGTCGCCCACAACTGCCCCAAAGACAAACCCAGTCTTTGGGGACAAAGTGGGGCCTTCTCAGCCTGGGAGCATGAGGAGCGCACGCGGGGCCCTACTGCGGCCAGGGTGGGCTGCGATGGGCTCTTCCTTCAGGGCTCCTCTCGGGAGAGGTCGAGGTATGCCTGCCCCACCCAGGAAGACCTCCAGCTGCCAGCCCACTCCCCCCCACCACCGCCACCCTCGACTCTCGTTCGTGGGGGTGTGGGAGGCACACCCGGCTGTGCTCGGGACTTACTCCTGCCTCTGCGCTCAGCGGGGCCTTGAGGGACCATTTGTGATGTAGAGATTGCTCCCGGGTCGGCCGCACACCAGGCAAGTGCCTGAGCCCCTTAGGACCCCCTCCAAGTCTCTCTCAGCTCCTGCACCCAATGCTGCTCTGCGGGGTAATGCTCCCACAGAAGCAGCAGGGGGCGCTCTGCCAGGCTTTGGCCAAGAGTGTGGAGGGGGGGCTGGGGGGAGCGCCCTGGGAGCCAGGACCAGGGGCAGCGGAACAGACAGCACCACGGACAGCACCCCGGGGTGGCGTGGGCACTGTCCCAGCACGTGTTCCTCTCACTGCAGCTGGAGGGGACGTGGGTGAGGAGGGTGGGTGCCGGGCTCCCTTGCCTGGTAATCAGCCGTTCTCAGTGCCCTGATGGAAAGGCAATTAAAGCAGGGATTAAAAAGCCATCGCATCATTTAAAATCCAATAACACGGCTGGCCCGAAACATGTCCTGCGTCCCGGGGGAGCTGGCGGTGGGTGTGGAGAGGGCAGAGGGATGCGGCAAGGAGGGACGGGAGGAGGCGCCACGTGGGGGTGTGAGACGGCACCTGAGAGCTGGCCGCGTCCTCCAAGGCCCCCCCGCGCCCCGCGGCCCAGACCTGCTCCCCTGGGGCCACCCAAAGTAAAGTCTTTGGGGCCAGAGAGAGAAGGGTCGAGGAGGGCGCCGGCAACTATGTGGTCACCCACCAGCTGTGGCCCCCCCAGACAAAAACAAACCAACCCGAGGGACAGTCCCGTCATGCCTTAAGCAGTGCTTGCCCCCGTGGCCCGTCTGTCCTCTTCTCTGAAGGACTGGTGAGGAAAGTCCAGGGTCTAGAGGGCAATAGTCTCCACCCAGCACTGCCGCCTTTTGGCCTGCCCTGCCCTGGGGCGTTAGCTCCCCACGACCCAGCAGGACAGCCCTGAAAGGAGGAGAGAAGTTAGGACTCCAGGCGGCCAGGCAGAGGTGAGGCCGGACCAGGACCTCGAGTCTGAGCCTTGGCTCTGCACGCCTGGCCATGCCCCTGGTGGCCCTGCCAGCAACCACTGGGTCTGGGCAATGCCAGGCTCTTGCTGTGAACCGTCAGGCCCACACCACAGGGCCCGGTATAATCGTATTGACCGCCCGCCCCCCCTAGCCTGGAGCATTGCCAGGGAGCCCCTTCCCCAGAGGTCAGGACCCACGGGAGCCCCTGGAATCAAGACAAAGAGACCCTGTCCACCCCTCACCCCCACCCTCTTTTGTTTGCAGCGTCCGCGAGGGTCCTGCGCATGCCTTGGCAGGAAAGTCCTGAATTTGCTTTTCGCTCCTTAAGAAACCCAGAGAATATCTGATCCGCTGAGATGCCGTTAACCCTTTTCCCATCAAATAAAGCCCTCCTGCAGGTAATCTTCCTGTCACACGCTGGCTGCTTGATGCGACTGGGAAGTGAGGAGGGATACTCGGCTCCCTTTCATTCTCCATCCTCCTCAGGAATATCCGAAGCAGGAGGATCCGAGTTTGATTGGAGCTGTTCTGGCAGTTTATGCCTCCTGCCCCTCGGGAGCTTACACGTGTCTGTTTTAAATAAATTCCTCCTTTTTTCTCTCCGTTTTACAAAGAACAACCCGCAAATCTTCTCCGAGGATAGCTTCTCTTTGGGGCGGAATTCAGCGCTGACAGCCAAACCCTCGTGAGCGGGCCTGAGTGAGAGATGATTAAATGAAGCGTCTCTGTGCCGGGCCAGCCAGAGACCCGGGAGCCTCTCCCACAGCCCCGCGGGTGAGGGACGCGCTTTCCCGAAGCCTCGGTGGCTCCTGCAAGAAAATTCTCCTTTGAAGAAGCAGAACCAGGGAGCCCAGAACAGATACAGCCAGGGAAATGAGGTTCTTTCTGATACCCCATCTTTAGCGGTCTCCAGGCCACCCCGTCCAGTTTAAGATCTTGGTAAGCATGGCTTCGGCTGGCCGTTACCGAATCTGCTCTCTTGGGCCAGAGCGACAGCACAGCGGGGTAGGCACTTGCTCTGCTTGGGGCTGGTCCCAGTTCAATCCCCAGCACCCCGTATGGTCCCCTGAGCCACACCAGGAGAGATCCTTGAGCACAGAGCCAGGAATGAGCCCTGAGCACTGCCGGCTGTGGCCCCAAAATAAACAAACAAAATCCAAAATTGTTCTCTCCAACTTCCTCCAACAGGGTCCTGGTCCTGACCCTATGGGGTGGCAGAGCCCTGGGTTCTCCGCAGCGCCCGGGGTCCCAGGATCTGCCTGTCTGGTATTGAGGGATCTGCCTGGTTCAGGAGGTAGGTGGCCTGCTCAGGGAGACTGTCGGGGTTCTACTCAGCAGGCATCCATCAGTGAAGGCCTTTGGCTCTGAGCTGCCTCAACCCTCCTCCATCCTTGAGCACCCCGACATGTGCTGGGTCACCCCCCACCCCAACACCTAGAGCTAGTCCTGGGGCACAGAGGCATTTGAGTCCACCCCCTCCTGTCACCTCCAGGGCTGGAAAGAGGGAGACCAAGCCCTGGCTGCCAGTGGCAGGCACCCCCAACGGCCCACTGTTCCCGTTAGCAACTGCTGGCAGACCCCCAAATCCAAAATCTGTCCGCCCAGAGATGTGGAGAAGTCCACGGCTGGAGTTTGCTGAGGCAATGAAAGAGGAAAAGTCGGGACAGCCAGCTCCCATTTCCGAGCCTCCCTGAGACCGCACTGACATTTAGCACCACCTTGGCTGCCATCCACACAGCGGAAAACCACGGCCGAGGACTTGCCTACTTCTTAAACACAAGAGCACAAACATTTTCTGACCACGGGCTTCCTTTGTTGCTGATGAATCCTCATAGGCTGACCCTGGCCCCTTGCGTCCAGCAGCCTTGGGCCCTGGGGTTGGGGGCCACTGGGGCGACCACTTAGAAGGCTGGAGAGAATGGAGACACTTTGGCTCCCACCAGGCCAGACTCTCCTTGTAATTAATTCGTCACTTCCCACGCCATCTGCTTTCTCTTTATATCCATCCATCATCTCCATAAAAATATAAAAACACATATTGAAAAACTCAGTCAAAAGGTGACCTCGTGTCACCAAACTCAACTCACAGAAGGGAGAGAAGAAAAAAATAATTGGGGGGGGGTGGGTTAGGGAGGGGGCAGTCTGGGATCACCCCCACCCCCTCTCCCGGCTCCGAGCCCCGCCTGGGCGAGCAGTTATGTAAGCTTCCCGCGCCGTTTTATAGCCGTGGCTTTGGTGATAAACCCCCATAAATACACAGGGAACCCAGAAACAAACGTGGACATTTCTGGGAGTGGATTAGCCGCCCGGGGAGTATCGAACGGAACCGGGCAGAGCCTTATTGTCGAGCCGAGCCTGCAATGTCCGCACTGTCAATAGTTGCCGAGTCTGAGACGGGAAGGAAAACATTGGATCGGATTGTCTGGGGCGGGCCGGGCTGTCAGCTCGTTGGGCGGGTGCACGTTGCAAGACCTCCAGGAAGCGAGAGATGCGGAGGGCGGGTCAGCAGCTGGTGTCACGCACGCACGCACCAGGAGCATCTCCCCCACCCCACCCCGCGAGTCCACACGGGCCCACGCTCCACGCTGCACCTTTCCATACCATGGGCCTCTGTGACTCAGTGGCTGCTGGGTGGCATTGCTCCCTGAGTCACGGGTGAGCTGGGACAATAAAGAAGAAGAAAAGCATCCCCATGGGCGCCAAAGCCCGCGTCCCCTGGGTCAGGACACGGTTGTTGCCTAAAATATATCCCTGGGCGTGTGGCTTATCCTACTTTTAAATGCTGTCTCCTGCCCTGTGCACCGCTGCTCGGGGGCCTGGCCCTGCGCCTCGCCCACTGTGAGGGACAGGGAGGACTTTGGAGGGGCAGCGCCCTCCCCCTTGGCTCTGGGAAGCTGGGACTTCACCTCCCCTTCGCCTCTGCTGCAAATGGCCTTTGCAATGTGCATTTCATTCTCGCCAGTGTTCTGGGCAAACAGGCCTCGGAACCCTTCCATTTGTCATGTTTATGTCATCCCAAGTGATTTCGCTGCTTGGCTCAGGCTGCCTGGAGTCACCATCCTCCACCTCTTCTGCAGGAGCCTTTTGAAAACAGGCGGGGCCTGAGCTGCCGAGCTGCCGACCTGGCTGGGCGAGGTCCCCCTCCCATGGCGGCCCCCATGCCTCCCTGCTCCCACCCCCAGTGGCCAGCATGTGGCTGGGGCAGCTCTGTGGGCCACAGGGTTCTAACCTCAGACCTCGCCTCCCGTTAGGGATCTGTCCTCCCCGATGTTTGTGACACCTCCCAATTTAGTATCATCTGCAGATTTAATTAACACGCCCTCGCCTCCCTGTTCCGGGCCGTTAATGGGGATGTTCAGGCAGCGCCCAGCCAACAGGATGTCCAAGGTCACCGAGGGGAGAGGAGCCAACGGCCAACACCAGAGGGCTCGGAGTCCTCCAAGGCCCCATGTGGTTTGAGTCATTTGGAGTCAGGGGACCGTCCTCTCCAGGCTGTGGGGGTCCCACCGCCTCCCTTCTGCCGGCCACTGCACCTCCCACTGGGATCATGCAGAACACACAGCTGGACTTTCTTTGCCTTCTTTGTGTTTTGATCCAGTTTTCAGTAACGGAAATGGACCCTGGGCTGGAGGATAGCACAGTGGGCAGAGCGTTTGCCTTGCACACGGCCGACCCAGGTTCGATTCCCAGCATCCCATATGGTCCCCCGAGCACCATCAGGAGTGATTCCTGAGTGCATCACCAGGTGTGACCCAAAAAAGCCAAAATAAAAAAGGAAATGGACCCTGATTGAGCATTTGTAGGGAGTGTGTGTGTGTGTGTGTGTGTGTGTGTGTGTGTGTGTATGTGTGTGTGTGTGTGTATTGGGGACAAGCTATCAGCCTTGTCAGTATCAGCCTTGTCATGCATCCCACTCTCCTTTCTACTTTATTTGTTTCATTTTGCTGGCGAGGGGCTACCAGCTCTGCCCTCAGAGGTCAATCCTGGTGGGCCTCAGGGTGCCGGGTGCCGGGGATTGAACCCCAGTCAGCCACCCGCCAGGCCAATGCCCTCCTCGCTGTACGATCCCTCTCTCCTTTCCAAGGCCCAGAGATACAGCGAGTACCGGGGCCCCTGGACAGAGCCCGGAGGGGCTGGGACCCCGTGAGGCAGCTCCTAGAGCCAGCCCAAGCAGGTGCAAGGCAGAGGCCCTGCCACCTTCCAGTGTCTTGCTGCTGATGCAGTCGCCTCGTCACACTCCTCCCGGCGGGACTGGGAGCAGCCCGCCCTGGCCTGCCTCCTTCCTCCACAGCAGGCTGCAGTCCTACAGCTCTCCTGGCTCAGGAGCGCAGAGCCGTGGGAGCGATCCAGCTAATGCTCTCCGTGCCCAGAGCGCTGATCCGGGTTATTACCGTGTTCAGCTCCCCCCGCGCCCCACACCCCGCCTCTCGGCAGACTCAGCCCCTAATCATTCCTCAGCCTGAGTGTCTCGAAGGCATCCCTGGATGGGAGCCAGGCAGGCCCCGTGGGGGCCGGGCCCCAATCTCAAGCCTTGGTGGGAAAGAAGTCCAGGAACGGGCACGGGCTCCCCGCGCCTGGCACGGGGCCCAGCCACCACCTGCAGCCCCTTGCCCACACCCCGTGGTCCCTCCAGACCGAAGAACACAGGAGAGCCACCTGCGCCTGCACCAGGCGGCCAGCTCCGGCAGCGGCTGGGGAGATATTGGCAGGCATGCAGGATTTGGTCTGGGTATGGGGGCACATTTTCCCGGAGGCCGCGGTGCCGCTCAGAGCACAGGGGTGGAAGCCCACGGAGCATTTCCTAGCTGAGACGCAGCATCTGCCAGCATGTGGTCTCGGCCCGGGTTTCTCCTTGGCCTTCCTTCCTGTGCAATGGACCAATAGCCACACTGACCCCACAGGGTCACGGGGGACTTCTCAGCTCGGATGTGTCTGGCATCTTGACAGTGATGTATCCCACAGCAAGCCCCACACACACTGTCTAGGTCAGTGGTGAGAAAACTCTCTAGAAGGTCCAGAAAAGACTGTTTTTCAGGGCCTGGGAGATGACGAGAGGGTCTGAGCTCACGCTTGGCCTGCTGGGGGCCTGGGGCCATCCCTGGCACCTCCCAGCACCTCTCAGCAAGCCCCGAGCGTCACCCCAAACAGAAATGACTCCCACGTGGAAGACAGAAGGTCTCTGGTACCCAGTGGATGAACCCCCGGATTGCCTCACAAAACTTACGAATGGGAGGATTTGCATTTCATAGAGACATGTCATTTCAGAGACATGTCACTCAAAATGATTCTTTTGATGCTGTGAATTATTAATCGTTTAATATAATAATTAATTAATAATTAATTGGTGCTTCATTATTTAAAATAAAAAAAATTCAGTCTTAGTTCACAGGCTAGAACCAAATAAGGTGGCGGGCTTACCTTGACCCTAATTTGACCCCACACCCTCATATAGGTGTGGGAGAAATAGGTCCCGCCCAGCACAGGAGTGGCTGAGGGGCCGCCCTGGCACTTAGGGGACCTCACTACCACCCTGCTCCCCCTCCCCCCACCACGCTCACCCCGCCCCTTCCCCCCCCACTCACACTCACCCCTCCCCCACTGCGCTCACACCCGCTCTGGCACTCAGATCCTCATTCCCTGGCGCTCTGAATCCCAGAGGAAAGGCTTCTGCAGCCCAGGTGGCCTGCAGGTCCAGGTCTCACCAGGAGCCCAGTGGCGGGAGCCTCAGGGACAACCTGGGGACTGGCTGGGCTGGGCTGGCCACCCGCAGGCTGCCCTCAAGGGGGAAAGACAGAGCAGCCCAGGGGACAGAGAAGGGGGCACTCGAGGACAGGCCCTCGCTGCTAGGCCACGATTTAGAAAGAAAGCAAGCTCTGAGTGCCTCCATGCCCTGCCAGGGGTCGTGACCTGTGGGGTCCACCGAACATGGGCCCCTGGACCCCACCTGACATGCCCCTGGGCCCTGGTCCTGTATCTCGCTGGCCCTGAGTCTCACTGGCCCTGGGTCAGGACTGTCATTCCCTTTTCCTTCATCAATCAAAGCCCCCCAGGTGCCCTGAGCTCTTTCTTTCTTTCATGTGGGTCTTGGCAGACGAGCTCCCTCTCTGGGCCATGGCAGACGCATCCTTAGGTGCCCAGGTCCGCTCCAGGCTCTGCCCCCGGGCGTTGCTCCCAGAGCGTCGGGGAGCAAACCTGTGGTTCCCACATGCCACACTGTCGCCCCATCTCCCTGGCTCCAAGCCGAGCCTTCCAGGACCACCCAAACTCACCCACTCCCACCCTGCTGAGAGCAGGCCTGGAGCCGCTCAGCTTCTGGTCTCCCGGACAAAGGAAAGCCAAGGATCCTGGGGAGGATGGGAGAGAGCCATCTGGATGGGCTGCCTCATGCCCGGCTGTCCAGAGAAGGAGGCATTCCAGGGGAGCCCCAGGGCCTGCCCCTGTTTCCGTGAGCTCCGAGAATCCAGCTCCCAAGAGCCCCCAGGGGTGCGACCAAAGGTTAATGGGCCCTGAGGGAGGGTGGGAGAGATATAAGGGCCCTGTGGCTCCAGCCAGACACCAGCTCACCCACAGAGACTGGCCGTCCACCCAGACCGCGTGAGTAGCCGCCTTCCGAGGGCGGGGGGTGGGCAGGAGCTCCCAGACGGAGCTCTGAGGTCACCGGCCTGAGGAGCCGGAGGTCAGGTGCCAGCACTGAGCAGGGAGGGCCAGCAGGTGTTGGGGGAAGGGGAGAGGGGACGGGGGTCCCTGGGAGGGAAAGGGGGAGCAGTCCCTAACCATACTGGGAAGACGGCTCATCTCTGAGTCCCCGGGAGGACAGTCAGGACGCTGACGGGAATGTGGGGAATGACCCACCATTGGGTTCTGCCTGCTTTCGTTCCAAGTCGCTGCTGATGTGTGTGGCACAAGGTCAGCATGAAGACCAGCATGAAGGCGTCTGTCTTGGGGAAGGAGGGGCTTCCCAGATGCCCATGGCCTCAGCAGGGAGGGGGGACTCTGGGGGGCAGGAGGAGGGCAGCACCCTTCACCTCTGTGCCTGGACCTTGGTTCCTGCCGGTTGGGGTCCTGGAGGTCCGTGGCTGTGGCAGCCGCGTCTCCTATGGGTGTTTCAGCACGTGGAGGGGAGGCGGTCAGGTGGCCATGGGGACAGGGCTGGCAGAGGCTGGGACAGCACCCACCCAGGGCCCTAGCAGCTTCTCTCCCAAGGGACAAGGGGCTGACCTGCAGTGACCCTGGCGGTCAGCCCGGGCAGGACCCTCCAGGCCCAGGCCTGCCCTCAGGCTGCGGGACCCTGAGACTCTGGGATCCCCACCCACCATCGATGCTGCTGGCCGTCCCCCTGCTTCCAGGAACATGGTCCCCAGAGACCCTCGGCTGGCCTGTCCCCTGCTGGGACACTGGTGCTGCCCGGGGCCTTGGAAGGAGCGCCTGATCCCCCGGTGTCCATGCAAAGCTGACTGAAGTCTCCGTGGGGACTGTTGTCTCCTTTGGGGACACTCCTTGCTGGCAGTGTCCACCTCCCTGCCCATCAGAGCCGCCCCCTCACTCAGAACAGCCCCTTGTGGGCTCAGCTGCCAGCCTCAGGCTGTCTCCATCCATGCCTCCTGGGCCCGGCCCGGCCCTCACAGAGGCCAGGGCTGCCTGGGCATGTGCTCCTGTGTCCAGCATCGGCCCTGCCAGAGGTGGCAGTTGGCCGCAGGGGAGGGCCCGGCCTCTGCTTTCTGCCTGGGGTCTGCAGGGTGATGGGGCCATGTGGGCAGCGGCCCCATCCCCCTGCAGGCTGGCCTTGGCCCGGGCCCACTCTGGTCAGACACTCTCCGCGTTTCTGCCCCGACACTGGGGTTGAACTCATCGAGACTGAAATGCCTCCAGCGACCGCCCCTGGCATGGCCCTGCCCTCCATCTCAGCCCAGTTCCCTGCCAGCACCTTAGGCCAGAGGCGCCCTGCGGTCTGCTCTCCTGCTGCCCACCCAGGACCCCCATCCCCGCCAGCACCGAGGGCTGGGACCAGAGCAGGTACCCCTGAGGTTTCCCAGTGAGGACTGGGGTAGGACTGCCCCTCCCCCGGTGGCCCACACCTGGCTCTCGGGCCCTGCTCCCTGCAAGGTCAGTGTCCAGTTCTGCCGCCACACTCAGAGACTTGAGGCTCTTCTTGCTGCATGATGGCTGGGCCCCAGGCAGAGCAGGGGTCAGCGGGGTCAGCGGGGCCGTTTCATCATCCTCATTTTCTCGGGGGTAGCTCTAGTCACAGGGGCTCCCCCTTTGCAGAAAAAAATCACCGACAGACCCCTAGAAATCAACCTTCTTTATTTTGAGGAGGGGGTCACACCCAGCAATGCTCAGGGGTTACTCCTGGCTTTGCACTCAGGAATTACTCCTGGCAGTGCTCAGGGGACCATATGGGATGCCGAGGATCAAAGCCGGGTTGGCCGAATGCAAGGCAAATGCCCTACCCGCTGTGCTATCACTCTGGCCCCCAACCTTCTTTTTGTTTTTTTTTTGTTTCTGAGCCACCCCTGGCGGTGCTCAGGGGTCTCTCCTGATGAGCTCAGGGGACCGTGTGGGTGCCAGAGTCTAACCTGAGTTGGCCAGCATGAAGACAAGCGCCTCCAAATCGGCCTTCTTTCTATGAGTCCATTAAGGGCCCCGCCCCTTGTGCCTCAGGCCACTGTGGCCCCTAGATCATCCCAGCCCCCTGGGGGGCAGCGTCGCCTTCCTTGTGATGGCGGGGCTAGGAGACACTTTGCTCAGAGATGTGGGGTCTCCCCAGCATGCTCCCAGCTGAGCCCAGAAGACCCCCAACAACCACCCCCAAATTGGGGATGGGGAATAGGCTGCCTCGGAAGGGAGACTGGGTCAGCCCTCCCAGCCCACCCGGGGTGGGGGTCTGCGCTTCCTGGCCCAGCCCCATGGAGAGACTGAGTGCCTGCGGGCCACACACCCTGGGGACCGCAGACACAGTGGTGAACGGGTGCCTGCCTCTGTCCAGCTCCAGGATGGTGTCCCGTAAGGCTGTGGCTGCCCTGCTGCTGGTGCACGTGGTCACCATGCTGGCCGCCCAGGCCGAGGGCTTCGTGCCCATCTTCACCCACAGCGAGCTACAGAGGATGCAGGTAAGGGTGCCTGCGGCAGGTGGAGGGCAGGGCTTGGCACCCGGTCAACTACGTCAGAAGGGGCCCAGCGCCCTGAACCCTTCCCTAACACTGCACGGCAGGGATGGAAAGATGGCACTATGGGGAGGGCACTTGCCTTGCATGGGGTCCACCCTGGTTCCATCCCCGGCATCCATCCCACACTCCTGAGCATCGCCGGGTGTGTGACCCCCAAAACATAATCAAAACCTAATGCCATGCGGGGGTGCCAGTGGCCTGCTATGAACCACTTTCTCCTGCCCCCCCACATCCCTCTGAGGAAATATTTTTTTTCTTTTTTGGGCCACTCCTGGCTCTGCACTCAGGAATTATTCCTGGCGGTGCTCAAAGGACCATATGGGAATGCCGGGGATGGAACCTGGGTCGGCCGCGTGTAAGGCAAACGCCCTACCCGCTGTGCTATTGCTCCAGCCCCCCCCCCAAGGAAATTTTCAATGAACAAGCCCATAGATATTGCTGTGGAGCCTCTCGGCATGCCCACCCCCACCCCACCCCCCGGGGGAAACCTGAGCCCCCCCCCCCCCCCGCCTTGGAGGGTGTCTGCCACACAAGCCTGCTTGGTGGAGACCCAGCAGGCCTCCGGGTCCCTAAGTGGTGCTGAGGGTGGTGGGGTTGGAGGAAGGAGAGACGCTGCTGAGGGGAGCGGGGAGGGGGGAGCCGGGCCTGGGGCCTGCAGGAGGAGCCGGGCCCGCTGGGAGAAGCGAGCGTCCAGAGCCGGAGAAGGGGCCGTTGCTGTCCCTTGCTGTCCCTTCTCTTTTTCTCGGCCAGCGGGGGCTTCTGGGGAGCAGTGAGTGGGGGGCCAGGCAGTGTGGGGGTCTCACCTGGAGCTGCCCCACCTCTCCAGCCTCTTCTTTCTAGAGCACAGAAGAAAGAGGGCACAGTACCCCTAAACTGACACATCAGCAGGGTGCTGAGCAGAGTATCTGCCCACGTTCCTTTGCCTTTGACCCGGGGAGAAGAAACTCCAGTGTTCCTCTACCCTGAGACGGGGCTCCACCAGGTCGGATGTCTGAGTCAGGGCTGCGGGCAGTCCTGGGAGCTCCAGGGCTGTTCAGGCCCCCTCGCCAGCCCAGCAAGCTCAGCCAGGGCCCCCAGGCAGGGCCAGCACAGAAGAGCAAGGAGAGAGGGGGTCCATGCACCCCCCTCTCCCGATAGACCCATCTCTCCTCTAGAATCATGACCCGGGGTTCGGGACAGCCCCAGAACTTAACCCCCAAGGGCCTGGCTGAGGAATCAGAGTATCCTGCGGGTGGGTGCTCACGTGTGCGCTCAGCCACCCCCCCCCACCCCCGAGACCTGCTAAGCGAGACTCAGGCCGACCCCAGGCAGGAGAGACACAGTCAACGCAGCCCGGCTCAGACGCCAGCCAGCAACATGGCACCGAGGCCACCAGCCAGGAACCCGCTCTGCGGCTTCTCTCCTCCTCATCACCCGGCCTGGATCTTTATGAAGAAGCTGCACCACATTCCCCCGTGATCCATCTCCCAGCTCGCGCTTATCAATCACCTCCCAGGGACTCCACGCTCCCCGGCCGCCCCACGGCGTGCGCACCGGCTCGCCTGTCTTGCCACCTTTTTTATCGGCTCCCGGCTCCAGCAACCACACTTCCCCAAGTCACACGCTCGGAGGGCGGTCATTACTCTCAGCGCTTTAGCTTAATTAACAGGAACAACCGGGGCGCCATGCCCGAGCCACGAGGAACTGCGGGCTCCTTTCCCCGCTACTGCGTGGGCAACCCGGAAGGCCGTTCTGCAGCCCCCTGTGTCTGGACCCCTCGCGCTGAGGCTCCTGGGGGGAGGGGTGCCGTGGGCCACGGGGAGTGGGCCAACTAGCAGGTCGGCGAGGGTGGTTTGCGCAGTCTCGTGCTCTGTCTCTGTCAGGAGAAGGAGCAGAATAAAGGGCGGAAGAGATCTCTGGGAGAGCAGCGCAGGGCCGAGGAGGCAGAGCCCCTGACCCCCGAGGACCCCGCAGGTGGAGAGGAATGCCCAGTGATCACGGTGAGCAGACAGGGGCTAGGGCATCGCCAAGAAGCCCCACGTCAGTCTCAAACCGCAGCCCCGAACACATGTCAGTCGGGGCAGCTGGGGTTGGTTGAGAATGAGGGTCTGTTGCACGCTCCAAGGGTCCGTGTTGGGGCAGACTGTGAGGGGGGAGGGAGAATGGGGGGCTCCCTGTGAAGCTGCTGCTGTGGGGGGAGTGAGTGGGAGGGAGGGGGCACCAGCCCCCAGGGTCAGGGGGAAGCTGGACCCTGAAGCCTCCAGCAGGCCTGAGCCCGGGTGGAAAGGGCTGGTCAGCCCTGGGGCTGCAGGCTCGAAGCTGCAGGTGCTGCTCACGACTCAGTGGCAGCTGATCAGCCTAGCTGATTCCCTAGGCTGGGGGCGAAGAAGACCCAGAGGTCGGAGTGGACCTGGGAACCAGGAGTTTGTCGGGCCACCGAGCAGGCCTTTCCCCAGAAAGGTTGACGGGCAGTTCGGTGCCGTGATTCCATGGACCTTCCGGCAGGCGGGGCCAGGGGGTGATTGCAGGTGAAGGATGAGGTGCGGGGCCTGTGCTCAGGGAACTTCCCTGCAGAGGGGAGGGGAGGGAACGGAACCATTATCCAGAGAGAGCAGGGCCTTGCCTGGGCCGTGGGTACCGAGCAGGGCTTATGCATGTGTGTGCATGAGTGCATGTATGTGCATGTGTGTGCGTGCGTATGTATGCATGTGTGCATGCATATGTGTGCGTGAGTACATGCATGTGTGTGCATGCATGTGCGTGTGCAGGCATGTGTGCGTGCATGTGTGTGTGTGTGTGCGTGTGTGTGTGTGTATGGGGACGGGGCTGTCCTGTCCTGCCCAGGCACTCCGGGCTCTCTGCAATTGGTGAGTGGGGATCTTCCACAGAGCCACCATCCAGATGGCCCTGGGCAGGGATCCAGGCCCACCGGGAGCATCCCTGGTCGGTGTGACGTGCAGTGTGACATCTCAGGAGGCCATGGTCCCCTTTCTGTCTCCGAGGCCCGGGAGATGGACCAGGATGCCTTCCTGATTCACGGGGCCTCGACTCACAGTGAAGACATGTGACTTTGGTGTGGGCAGGGCAAGGCCAGGAGGGATGACTGGGGGTTCCAGGAGCTCCAACAGCCCCGTCTGTGGGAGGTGGGGGAGCAGCCTGGGTTTCCTCTGCAGTTCCCAGGGAGGGGGGCGGCCAGGGAGACCCCAAATCAGCCTGTGCGTCTGAGAAGACAGACCCCGGGGCCGGGGCGGCCAGAGCAATGGCCAGTCCGTGAGCAATCGAGTCTGCTGCCCCCCCATCCCCCCCGGCCTCTCCTGGTGGCGCGTCTGATCTCAAGTCCGAGGCATCTCTCGTGTCCTCATGGCAGGTTGGGGTCAGGCCAGGCCACGGGGAACGTCCTTCACCTCCAGGACTCAGCCACGGGGCTTGAGCAAGTGGCCGACTGCTTTGACTGGGGGCCGCAGCAGTCTCCTCATTGAGGGGTTCCCAGGAGCCTTCGCACAGCGTTTGGAATGTTCCCGACTTTTGTGCAGGAGGAGAGAGGGAGGGTCCCCTTGTCAGGAAAAAGGGGCTTCACAGTCTTCCTGCCCTCGCCCCCATCCACAGCAGCTTCTGGCCCCTGGCAGGTCCAGTCACCACCACCCCTGTGAGGCCTGGGGGGAGGTACAGCGGGCAGACATGGGACAGGGACGAGGGGATGGAGGGGGGGAGAACGAGTCTCCCTGCTGCCTCAGGACCACCTGTGGGGCTCCCAGTGCTTCCTCTCCTTGTTAACGCGGCCTTATTTCACAGCTGACTGCTCCCATGGAAATTGGAATACGGATGAACTCCAGGCAGCTGGAAAAGTACCGGGCCGCCCTGGCAGGGCTGCTGGGGCCAGCATCGCTGTCCACCCGGAACGGTACGGAGGGCGGCGCCGACACCGTTAATATTCCGGGAGCGCATCTGAGCGGGTTTGTTTTTCTGCCTGGTGCCGTCTCCGCCCCCCAGCCCGGCTGTCTCCACAGGGGGCCTCATGGTGGAGCTGGTGGGCCGGGACTGCGGGTCAGTGCTCCAGCCAAGGACGGCTCAAGGCCCTGCCGAGGTAGTTCAGGCCGATGCCCTCCGATCAGGGTGAGGGGTGGCACCCCTGCGGTCCCCATGTTGGGGGCCAAGCCCACCCTCAGTGCTGCAAACCCTTGGTCCACTCGGCTTTGCCTAGTTCAAGGTCATCCTGAGTCCACCGTGCAAAGTGAGGTCACATCTGACAGCCTCTAATTACTTCTCTGGTGCCCGGGAGGGAACAAAGGCAAAGAGGTGGCCAGCTTGGGCTAGAGGTTAAACGACTGGCCCTGGGCGAGTGTGAACTCTGGCTGGAGATGGAGCGTCCAGCCCTGCTCCTGCCCGGCTGGGTGCCCTGCCCTGGGAGCCCCCGACCAGTCGCAGCTTTAAAGGTGCCACAGACCCGGCGGCCTCCCTGAACTTCAAGCCCCCTTTACTCTTCCCAATAGCTGAGTAACACCCACTCAGGAAGAAGGTGCTGGGGGCCCCTCCCACCCAAGGCAGCAGCCGGAAAGGCCCGAGAGACCACCAGCTGGACACGGAGGAAAGACACCCTCTCCCCAGCAAGCTCCCCCACCTCCTTTCCCACCAGCAAATAAAAGCGAGCAACCTACTGAGACGGCTCTTTTCTTGAATATTTGAGTTTCCAAATGTCAGACTTGGGTCAGGCCCACCAGGGGTGGACGCAGCTCCGTGGAGTTGACCCCGTGCCCTTGGGGAAGGCCTGGTTTCCGGCAAGTACTCAACACTGCATTTGTCCTTCCGTGGAAAGTGAGGAAACTGGGGTAGGAGAGAGTTCAGTGGGGAGGGCGCTTGCTCAGCACACGACTCAGACCTGGGTTCAGCCCCCAACACCCCCTCTGAGTTCCCCGAACCCCACCCACAGTGAACCCTGAGTGAGTAAGAGCCAGGAGTGGTCCCCAAACAAGACACAAATAAATAAGGAAACGGAGGCAGCCCACCCACTGTGTGAGTGGCAGAGTGAACTGGACCTCGGGGCTTGATTCCGAGGTGGCCCTCAGCTTCCCAGCAAGCACGAGGTGTGGTGGGCTGAGAGCCGAGAGGCCTCGCAGCCCAGCCTTGGCCCTTCACCTCCCGGAGGCCAGGCGGAAGCCAGGAGGTGAGATCTGCAGAGAGATCGGGGACGGGGCACCAGCGAAGAGGAAATTACTATCATCATTACCACCTTGTGACTAGATGCTCCGGCATCCGCAGAAAATGACACAGCCAGCCACTTATTTCTGCCTTCTCGACAAAACCGGATGGGAAATTTCATTCTAATTTAATTTTGCATTAATGAATGTTCATTTATTTATCAGCCAGGGCCGGAGTGGACTTGCACCGCCTCCATCCACAGTTTTACTGGCAATTAGGTCTAGAACCCCCACCACCGAGAGGGGGGGGTGCTGAGCGCTGGATGGGGACCACCAGGACAAAAGGACCCCAACCCCTCCGAAAGGACTGCCCCCTCCCGTGGGTAGTGCTTTGAATGCTCTGAGGAACGCCCCCCATCCTGCCCTGCTCTCTGCCCCTTCCACGCTTCTAGCGCCTGAGCCCACCAACCGGAGCTCAGCCCTGGGCTCCAGGACACGCTGCCAAGCTGCAGGGAGTGACTGCAGCGAGGAGGCAGAGCAGACAGACACGGGGTCCGCAGGGCGTGCGGCCCGGGTGGGGGGAGGGAACCGCGTGCAGGACGCCCCCCAGCCCTGCTGGGATCCCCCACACCGCTTCCCTCTGTTCTCTGCAACCCGCTTCCAGACGCGGAAGAATAAAACGCTCCATCTCTCCCCACCCAGAACACAGACTTTTGTCCCTTCCTCACCCTCCGTGCTGCCTGAGACCCTGTGGCCCCCCGACCACGGAGCCAGGGTCCCCCCAGCTCCCTCCTGGGGGTTTTCCTTAGATCCCTCGGGTTTTCTTTCACAGGCACAGGGTGCGGTGTGGAGGGGCCAGACACCAGCCCCAGGCGGTGGGCTTTCAAAGGCGGCTCAGCCAGGCACAGGCTGTGCCGTCCCGACCCTCGCCCGGGCCTCTGATGTACTTCTCGGTAACGAGCCACAACAGCCCCCCCTCGCCCCCCGCGCCACGTCTGTATGTCCCCGCAGACACTCAGAAGCAGCCGCTCCTTTCTTCTCTCCGTTCCCTCCTCCTGCCCTTGTTCGATTTCTCTCAATCGGCCCAGATCATTCTTTTTCTCCAGCGAGCACCTCCAGTTTCCGGGGCAGCCGACTCGATTGCTCACGGGACACGTGCAGCCCTGGAGGAAATGAAAACGGGGCCAGAGAAGATGCTGCAAGCTGCACCCGGAGAAAACGGCCACGGGAGAGAGATGCTCTTGGTCAGAGCCACCGATGCCCCGGCTGGGACCCGGGCGGGATGAGAGAGGGCCCAGGCACCAGCCCCCATGCCCACACCACCGTCTCCTCCCAGGGGTGTCTCAGGAAAATCCCCTGAGACTCCCTCCCCCAAGCCTGCAGTTTCAGGGGCGGTTACAGAGGCCCCTCCCTCACGTGGAAGGCGCTTTGCACTGCGCAGGGCCACTGGGGGGTGACAGGGCAACCTATGCTGAGCCCGCAAGATGGAAGATGATGAGGTATTTTCTCCATAACCACGTCGGTGTGATTTTATAATTACGGAGCTCCGTGGATTTGCCATGAAATTGAATAGTTAAAAGCAAAGAGTAATTGCCTGATATCTGTACTCTGTAATTTAGTATAATCTAATCATGGACAAAGCCCAAAAGAAAATGCTCTGAAAGCATTACATTTTCCTTCATACACAACTCGTTATTGACGTCGGGGAGCGAGTGGATTCGATGCCTCTAAGGGAGCTTTTTCCCCCACAGCCACCCAGGCGCAAGTGGCCAGAGAGAGCGTTTTGTGCGGCTGTCAGCACATTCTGAAAAGCAGTTGACCTCACTGCCTGTGACGGGTGCTGGCATTTCTCCGGGGCAGCCCTCACTTGGATCGACAGTGATGGGAAGGGAGTCTCCATCCCCGCCCCACTTTTCAGGAGGGGTGGTACCTGGTGGTGCTGGGGTCCTTACAGCCAAAAGCCGAGCCCGCGACGACCCTGAATTTGCCCTCCCCACACACCCCTTTGATTACACTTCCCCCCTTCCCCCATGACCAGACCCAGCCGGCCCCCCTTTCAGCCCAGAATAGTGGAGAGAAAGGCAGGTGACGAGGTGGTTCAAGGGTAAGGACGGGGTCCCCAGCATCTTTAAGGTCCTGGTAAGTGAGAGCGGGCTTTCTGCAGGCGGCCAAGAACGGAGCCCACTGAAAGATTTACGGCTGTTATTATGACCAGGCTCTGCCGAGACAGAGAGGTCGGCGGCCCTGCAGGGAGGCTGCCCTCCGGGGGAGCGGCGTGTCCCTGAAGCAGCCCCTCTCTCTGCCAGGCATGTGGCTGCTAAGTAGATCTGGACACTGCCGCGCGTTTGGCCTCTTTTGCCCTTAATAACTCGGGAAGCCCCGCCACTGTCTGAGCTGCTCACCTTTGAACAGAAAAATCCACCACAGCGCGTAGAGAAAGGAGGGCACGGCGGGCAGCGAGAGCAAGACCAGCATGGGGGGGGGGGGCAGGCTATGAGACCGCCCCAAAGAGCCTGGGGTGGAGGAGGGGGAGGCCCCGGGGATCAGGGTTGTGGTTTCAGAACACCCCTGTCAAACCTAATTATCCACAGGCTGGCTTGACACAGTGCCTGGGGAGGAGCCTGAGGAGGGAGGATGCCCTGCATTACCCACCCAAGCTAAGGGGCGGGGAGTTCCAGAGGGAGTCACACTGACTTTCTCAATCAGACGGTGAGTGGTCTTCTCCCAGGGGCTGGAGAGGGCGGCCCTGATTGGCCACGGACCCCTAAAGAGCTTCGTGCTGCGTGCAGGTCTCTTATACCCACACCCACTAGGTCGATGCCAGGAGCTTCCAGAAGCTGCAGTGGAGGCTGAGGGCTGGAGGGTGGGCCCACAGACCTCAGCGGTGACTGTGATTGGTTCTAGGGGGAGGATAGACAAGGGCGGGGGATGCTGGGGAGGGCTCCGGGCCATTAGGCCTGGATGCTCGTAGAGCAGCAGTGGGCCCCCAAACACAAGGGAGGCTGACAAAGCCCACACAGGAGACCCCGCTGGGGGTGGCTCCAGTTCAGTACATATTTTTAAATCGCCCCAAGATCCATTGTGATGAAATAGACCGTAACTCTGTGAAATGCTGTACCGTTAACTTTGTTTAAGCATCAGTTGCAGGCCCTCTCAGAATACCCGGGGCCGGTATTGATGCCGAAAGGCTCATTCTTTATATATTGAAGTGCACAGCTGCAAGGAGTCGCACAAATGTTACCAACTCATTTGTCATGCAAACAGTGCTTCAGAAAGAAATAAAATACTATTATGTGGTATATGTGTTAGGCAATCACTATATCAAATTCATGGCATTCCGTGCAAACACAGGCAGAGGAAAGGAAAACAACACTTGGTAAGAGAAATCTCGCCACATGGGAGCAGCTAAGCCGGGCCGGGGTGGTGGGAGGGCGGCAGCAGAAGCCTGACCACGTCGGGCTGTCATTTTCCCATGCCTGTGGCAGTGTCAAGGGTCTCTCTGGGGCAGCAAGTGGCAGGACTGCAAAACTCTGGCAGAGGGGCCTTGGCCCAAGACCCAGAAAGGGCACTAGAGGGGACGGGGGTGGGGGGACAGGGGGTGCAGGAAGGCTAGAGAGACTGAGGTGGGGAAGAGGGGAGATGAGTTAGAGGGGCAGAAGGGAATGGAACCTACGAGCCCAGCAGTACATGCCTGGGAAAAGCAGCCGATGCAGGATGTGGACAGAATATAAAGAGGGAGAGGGAGGCAGAGAAGACCCTGAACCGCACTTCTGTTTCACTTGCTACCTCTTCCCCGGCAGGGGGTTCTCCACAAAGAGCCTTCCTATAATCAAGCCGTGGGTCCTGGGGGAGGTTGCAGAGCTAGATGTGGATTAGGCATAAACACGCGGATCCTAAGTGCCATGGACAAAGCTTTTCTGAACCTCACAGCTACCCGGGAGGTCTTGGCTGGCCAACAAGCTGGAACCGGTCCTCAGGTAAGACCATACATCTAGCAAGTGCAAGTGGTGGAGTTGGAGCTGGCATTCCAAAACCCCTACCCTGAATCACAGGAGACACAGAACTGTCAGGGAGAGGGAAGGGGTGGGGGGGTGGTCTTCCTGGGCACATGAATCCCCAGGCAGAGATGCAGAGAAAGTCATCTCCCTCCTGTGGGAAACAGTAGCTTGTATTCCACGGAGAAGAAGCTCATCCATTAAATCAACAAAACTCCACTTAGCGCCTACCACCTGCCTGCCCCCCTCCCCCGACTCCCGCCATGGAGCTGAGGATTAAGAGATGCACATCCTGGGGGCAGGGAGCAAGGGCAATGTGAGCTAGGGCGCATGTGCAAAAATCCACACTCCCCACCCCCACCCCGGGTTCCATGGGCCTCTGGTTGTGCCCCCCCAAAAAATATGGTGGGAAAGAGGGAAACACAGGGAGAGCCGAGAAGAGAGAAAGAGATAAGGTTTTTTTTTTAATTTTTTATTGAATCAGCATGAGATACAGTTACAGATTTACAAACCTTCAGTCATACAAGGTGCCCATCCCTCCACCAGTGCCCATTCTCCACCACCAATGTTCCCAGTATCCCCCGCAACCCCCCACCTCTGTGGCAGGCAGTTCCCTTTTAAGAGAATTCCCTGGCTCTTGGGACACACCTTTGAGTGAAGGGTGAGAGTGGAGGGGTGGGGGGAAGAGGAAACACTGGACCTTCCCAACATGGCGCTCCTAGCCGGGAGCTGCTCGGCCGACCTCCCCATCATGGCCGTCCCGCCCTGCCGGCGGGCGCCGACCCTCCCAAAATGGCGGCGCGCCCGACCTCCCCATCATGGCGCGGGCCCCGCCCGCTCCGCCGCGGCCGGCGGGAGCAGTTCCGGGTGCGGCGCGCGCCGGGGGTGGGCGGGGGACGGCGGCGTCCGGGCCATGGCCGGCCTGTCGGACCTGGAGCTGCGGCGCGAGCTGCAGGCCCTGGGCTTCCAGCCGGGCCCCATCACCGACACCACCCGCGACGTGTACCGCAACAAGCTGCGGCGCCTGCGGGGCGAGGCCCTGGACGCCCTGCGGCCCTCGGACCTGCGCTGCCCGGGCGACGCGGGGGAGGAGGAGGAGGAGGAGGAGGAGCTGCAGCAGCAACGGGCCTCGCCGCGGCCCCGCGGCCCCGCCGAGACGGACGGCGCGGCCCGGCCCTGCCCGAGCGCCTGCGCCTGCTCCCGCGACGCCCCGCACGGCAGCTGCGACGGCCGCGGGCTGCGCGCCGTGCCCCGCGGCTTCCCCGACGACACGGAGCTCCTGGACCTGCGGCGGAACCACTTCCCCGCCGTGCCCCGCGCCGCCTTCGCCGGCCTGGGCCGCCTGGTGTCACTGCACCTGCAGCACTGCGCCATCGCCGAGCTGCGCGCGGGCGCCCTGGCCGGCCTGGGCCGCCTCCTCTACCTCTACCTGTCGGACAACCGGCTCGCGGGCCTGAGCGCCGCCGCCCTCGCCGGGGCGCCCCGCCTGGCCTACCTGCACCTGGAGCGCAACCGCCTCCTGCAGGTGCCCGCGGCCGCCCTGCGCGCGCTGCCCGGCCTCATCTCCCTGCACCTGCAGGACAACGCCGTGGCGCGCCTGGAGCCGGGGGACCTGGCGGGCGCCCCGGCCTTGCGCTGGCTCTACCTGAGCGGCAACCGCCTGGCGCGCCTGCCCCCCGGGGCGCTGGGCCCCGCGTCCGAGCTGGAGACGCTGCACCTGGACCGGAACCGGCTGCGGGAGCTGCCGCCCGGGGTCTGGGAGGGGCTGCCCGCGCTGCTGGAGCTGCAGCTGTCGGGGAACCCGCTCGGCGCCCTGTCCGCCGCCGCCTTCCTGCCCCTGGGCCAGTCGCTGCAGCGCCTCTTCCTCAACAGCAGCGGCCTGGAGCAGGTGCGCACCCGCCGGGTGCAGCTGGGAGATAACCCCGCACCGGCGGGGTGCGGCTGGGAGATACCCCGAGATGAACCAGTCCCGGTGCCCGCTGAGAGCTCGGGAGCCGCAGAGAGACCGGCCGAACCCGAGGCACTGGCGGGAAGGACGACAGGAGGGATGTGGGGTCTCAGGATACCCCCTGGGCACTCGGAGCCCCCAGAGGCTGGGCCAGGACGGGGTTGAGGGCTCGGCATAAGTCAGCGGGGAGCGGCGCGGGGTGGGCGGGCCCGAGCTCACCCCTGGCGGCGTCTCCCCGCAGGTGGCCCCCGAGGCCTTCTCGGGGCTGGGGCCGCGGCTGCAGAGCCTGCACCTGCAGGAGAACCGGCTGCGGGTCTTGCCCGCCCTGCGGGCTCTCGGCCAGCTGGGGCTCCTTGACCTCAGCGGTAACCCGTTCCACTGTGACTGCCAGCTGCTCCCGCTGCACCGGTGAGCATCCCCCCACCCCCACCCCCACCCCCACCTCTTGGGGCCCCCCTGTCCAGGAAGGCCGATGCGTGAGAGGAGCTTCCTGGCGGGCCAAGTGTGCTTCTCAGAGCCTGGATTCCCGTAGCCGCCGAGGGGGTGTGGCCACACAGCACAACAGGAGTCTGCTGAGGGTCCAGAGGTGGCCCTGGGTTCTATCCCCAGAGCCCCCTCAAACCAGAAACCGGGGCTGGAGAGATAGTCCAGGCATTTGCCTTGCACAAGGCCAACCCGGGTTCGATTCCCATCATCTCATATGGTCCCCTGAGCGCCACTAGGAGTAATTCCTGAGTGCAGAGCTAGGAGTAAACTGTGCATCAGCAGGTGTGACCCAAAAAGCTAAAAAACAAACTAAAAACCTAAATCAAGAGAAGGGATCAGGAAAGGGACCAGGAAGGGGACTCTTGACTCAGCGTGTGCCTGTGAGCATGGACCTCATGCAGAAACACGCACAACCACGCACACCAGGATGTGGGCTCCAGAGCTGACCCGGTTCATCTCAGGTCGGGCTGGTGAGGCATGTGTCCTGCTGGCCCTGGCCCTCCAAACATGCTGTGGCCCCCAAGGCCTGCACAGGGTCTGAGGAACAGTGTGTCCTAGGCCGCGTTAGCTGAGAACTACTTAGTAAACTGCCCCCCCACACACACATACCCCAAACCAACCTACTAGCCTTGCAGCAGGTCATGTGGCCTCTCGGGTGGATAATTAAGAATCACATCCCAGGGGCCAGGGCAACAGGACAGCAGAGAGGGCATTTGCCATACGGCTGACCCAGGTTCCATCCCCGACACCCCATATGGTCCCCCGAGCATCGTCAGGAGTAACCTCTGAGCATTGCCGGGTGTGACCCAAAAACAAAAAAAAAATTCGCATCTTAGAACTGGAGAGTACAGCAGGGAGGGCGTTTACTTTGCTACCAACTCAGGTTCGATTCTTGGCACCACATATGGTCCCTTGAGCACCACCAGGTGTCCCCATCCCCAAGTCACATCACATTTGCAAATCCACAGGTGGGGATATGGTTCAGGGGAAGGCGCAGACCTCGCAGGCGTGAGCCCTGGGTTCCATCCCGGTACCCCCGTGAGCACATCCTGGTTATTTTGCCTGGCCTCGTCCGTCTGTGGCAGCTTAGAGTGGCTGAGGGCCCCTTCCAATGGCTGCCCTGGCTCACGGTCCCCGACCTCTCGCTCCTCAGGTGGCTCGCCGGACTGAACCTAGAGGTGGGCGCCACCTGTGCAGCCCCATCGCGAGCCCATGGCCAGAGGGTGGCCACCGCAGCTGCTGTCTTCGAAGCCTGCCCGGGCTGGGCTGCCCGCGAGGAGGTTAGATGACAGGGAGTGGACCAGGCTGGCCACGGGGCAAGTAGGGAAAGGGGCAGGTCCCTGAGTCCTGGGGGTGGGATGTGACTGCTCTCAGGGCCCCTGGGGTCTCAGAGGAGCCTCGGCTCACTGGTGTCCCCCACCGCTTCCTCCTTCAGGGAACCCAGCGAGTTTGACGGAATGACACTGATTGTCTCAGGACAGGACATGGCAGCTCTGACCACCGATGGCCGTCCCCGTCGGAGTCCAGGCCCAGCTCCCCCCAGGACGGCGGGAACAGAAGTGGGGGTGTGGCTGACACCACAGGGTGGGCCCCACTCTGGGCTCCTGGCACCTGACCTGCCGGTCTGTCCTGCACTTTGGGGAAGGACCTGGGTTCCACCCCTGGACCCACGGTCCCTTGGGTGCTCCCATGGGTGTGGCCTCCAGGAGCCAAAATAAACAGGTGCAAGATTGTGACGCCCTCCTCAGGGGGCCTTGCTGGGAGTGGGGGGGCGTGGAGGGAGGCCAGGGGCGGGTTCAGTGGCCCTGGAAAGTGGGCTGAGGGCTACTTCGGCACATTGCCAGCCACCCAGTGGCCAGTGGCACTGCCTCACCGCCATGCATCCCCCCTGCACTGGCGCCCAAAGCCCTTTCCCGTGTCCTTGGTCTCGAGGGGCCGGGCTCACAGGTCTCTGGCGCCAGGAGCTGGGGGAGGGAAGCGGTTTCCCCCGCGGCCACACTGGCCGGGTGGAAGGTCCAGGCCGTGGTGAGGTGCGGTGCACAGGCATGGCCACGCCAGCCCTAGGGCTGCCCTGTGTCGGCTCCTCCCGGGAAGCCAGAGGCAGGAAGGGGCCTGGCAGGTGTCCTGGGCACCCTCGGTGGGTGCTGGAAGGGCCTAGCACCCCCAGACTGTCAAGGGGCGAGCAAGGGCCATGGCGAGTCACGCGCAGCATGGGAGCTGGCCAGTGATGGGCACATGCAGGCAGCCAGCTGGCCGTGCATGGGAAGGTGACAAATCAAGGTGGCCACCAGCCCACAGGCCCAGCCTCGTGCAGTGTGAGGGACAGGGACACAGACGGGCCCTGGGGAGGGAAGGAAAGAGGCTCAGGAGACCGCGGGGCACCCAACTTCAACTGGACCGTTGAAGGTGACACTTTTATTCTGGGGTTCCTGGGGACCGAACACAGGTCCTGCCACGCCAGCCACAACCTGGCCAGCTCTTGTCAACCCACATCTGGGGTGGGCCCTCCCCTCCCGGAGACCCGTCCTGCGGGGCAGGGCGTGAGCACGAGGGCCGGCACTGTTCCAGCCTTGTGGGGTGGGGGACAGCACTGCCCCTCTTCCCGACCCTGCCCCAATTCTGGTCTGCACTGCTTCACACACACATCACAGTGAACGAGGCTGGGGTCTCCCTGCATTATCCGTGGCGCGGGGCCGACCAGAAACAGCCTCCCTTGAACTGCTCCCCCATCTCCGGGGCAGCACCGAACAGCAGGGTCCCGCCCGAGGGGAGCAGCCAGACCCCCGAAAGGCCTGGGCCAGGAGACAGGCAGCGCCACAGGACAGGGGCTGTGGACAGCTCTGGGCCCCGGGAGCGTCTCCAGAGCTGCAGCTGACAGCACGGCCCCCTTGCAGCTTACCCAACCCTCAAGTTGTCCTCACCGCCTGCTCTGCACCATGTTGGGGTCCCCCATGCGCTGGGCACAGACCCCACCAGGCAGCGGGGGATGCGGTGGCAGCAGAGGGCGCCGAAGAGCTTCAGGGATTCTTGTCACAGGCAAGGTTTGGGGCTTCTGGCCTCGGCGGCAGTGGTCCTGTGGTGGCCGGTCCTCAAGTTCCCCCGCAGGGCGAGGCGGCTGCGGGCTCAGTTGTCCGTCTCCTGCTTGATGCTCTCGACGGGAACCGGCAGCTCGGGGCTCGGGGCCCTGTCGGGGGTGTCGGGGGGATCCGGATACTCTTCCTTCACCCGCACGGTGATGACTGGGGGGATGGGGGTGAGCGCTGGGGGGCTGCTGGCCAGGGCTGCCCGCCTGTGGGGTCTCGGGTGTCAGGGAGGGGCCCTGGTGGGTGACCTTTGCCCTTAGGGGCAGGAGCGCCCCCAGACTTACTCTCGTCAGACTCGGCGGCCTTCTCTGCGTCCAGCAGCCGCTTCTTGGACGCTTGTCTGAGGGGCCGGGCCTTGGCGGGGGGGATTCTCTTCCCTGTGCGTGGAGGGGGGGGGTCACCCAGCCCGTGGGAGTCAGCTCGGCATGAGGAGGCCCCAAGCGCCCCCAACGCCACCCGGTCCCCAGAGAGAAACAGTATAAGGGATGATTAACCCTCCACAGTCAGGGGGCGCAGGGGGCGCCAGTCCCCTCTCCCCCAGCCCAACCTCTCTCCCTCAGCTCTCCTGAGCCCCAGACACAGGTGCAGGTGGCAGCCCCCAGGGACAGGAGCCGTGCCAGGGGCCACTTACTCTTCTTCCCAAACTGTTTCTTTCTCTTCTTTGCGGCCTCCTTGGCCTTCAGAGGCGCGGATGGCTCTGTGGCGGGAAGGCCGGGGCGGGGGTGAGGAGGGTGCGAGAGGGCGCCAGCCCGGCCTGCCCCCCACGAGCCTCCCGGACACGGGACACCTGAGCGAGGAAGGCAAAGGGACGGGATGAGGTGGGCGGCGTGGCGCCGCTGGAACGCGGGGCGCTGGCGGGGCTCCCCAGGGCGCCGCACCTGTGGCCACGGGCGGCTGCAGCTGGTAGCCGGTGAGCTCGCACCAGCCCACAGGGTAGATGTCGGGGGACTCGCAGTCCACCCACTGGTCGTACTCGCTGTCCCAGCCGTCGAAGTGGATGCTGAGCAGCCGGTGCACCACGCGCCGGACCGTGGCCACGCAGATGAGCCGGGGCTCCATCAGGTCCACTGCCTCTAGCTTCATGCCCACCTTGAAGCCGTGGTTCGGGCAGTCCTGGGCGGGCAGACAGGGTGGTGGGCAACCCGCTGGGGCCTCCCTGTCCCCACACTGGGGTCCGGCATCCCGAGCAGAGTTGCCCGCTGTGCTGTGACCCCGCCCAGCCCCCCCCCACCGCGCCCTCACCATGTTGAAGAGCCTCGAGGGGGCGGCCCTGGCCTTGGTTTTCTCCAGGTACGTCTCCCAGTTGAAGGTGCCGCCTTCGTAGCCTGCAGGCACAGTGCCGTGAGAACGGGAGCCCGGGCCAGCCCTGCTGTCGTCGCCGCCACCTCGGGGCCACCGGCTCACCTTTGGGGGGCGTGAGCTCAATGTCGTTCTTCTGGCAGAAGGTGGCTGGGAAGATGGCGTGGGACGACGCGTGGTAGCAGAACCAGTCGGCGCCATCCGAAGTGGCCCCGTCCACGGAGATCATCAGGTAACCGTCCAGCAGCACCTGGCAGCAGGCCCGTGAGTGGCGCCCCCACAGGGGCCTCAAGCTCACAGCGACTCATCGTGCCCGCCGGACGGCAGGGACAGCACCTGGCCTTGGTCCCAGCTGCCCCTCGGGCTGGCCACGGGGAGTCCTGGGGGCTCTCAAAATTGGAGGCGGGTGGCGGCAGCACCCAGGGCCACCCCCTCCCCTCGGCCACAGTGGCCCTGTGCTCACCTTGCAGATGGTGGCCACACAGATGTTGCCCAGATTCAGGGGGTCAATGGCCTCCAGCTTCATGCCCTCCTCAAACCAGCCGCCCTCGGTGTAGACAGCACGGACCTGGAAGGGACCCGGCAGTTGGGGACCGTGGGGGTGGCCCAGGAGAGGGAAGCACCCCCCCAGAGTCTCACCTTCTTGAACAGGTAGGGGACGGCATCGCAGTAGATCTTGCGGAAGGTGGGGTGCTGTGCCATGTCGCTGCGCCTCTCTTCAGGGGAGACGGCAGAGGAGCGAGGGGGGGTGAAGGCAGAGAAAGGGGCCACCTCCACTCCCCAGAAATACGGGGGCTTCCTGCAAGTGCCTGACCTCTGCCCTCAGCCCGCCCCCGCCCCTGGGCCTTCTGAGGGGACACTCAGCACGCGGGGAGAACCGGGCCTGCACCCCTGGGTTCATGGCTTCAGGCTGGGGGAGGGGAGGTCTGCTAACCCGACAGCCGGATGCCATGGCCGACACGGCGGGACCACCCCACCGGGTGGATCAGGGGGCTCCACATGTGGCACCAGAAGTCGTCGTCACTGTCCCCATCCTCATACAGGAGCCGCAGGCGACCCCCAATGACCGTGTCCACCACGGCCATGCGGGTCCGGGACACCTGGCCCTTGTCCACCACTTCCAGCCGCATGCCCTGGCGGAAGGGATACTTCATACTCTCCACCATCTGCAACGACAGTGCCCAGATGCCAGGCCCGGACGCACCCCCTCCTGCCTTGGGGTGTCTTCAGAGAAAGGGGAGGCCCCGGAGGCCCCTGCCAGGCCGCTAGAGCACCGTGCCAGGGTACCATAGTGTAATCCCCAGTCCTGCCAGGAGGGGGCGCCCTTGGCAGCCACGAAGGGCTGCAGGAAACTGTCCAAACCACACCTGGCCAGCTTGAGCTAGAAGCGGCCAGCGCAGGGGACCTGAGAGAGGAGAGTGCAGGGTGCGGGGAGACCCTCCTGACACATGGGAGCTGGGCAGGGGCGAGAAGCCACCCTGATTTCTGATGCCTCCAGCACTTCCCAGAAGAGGGGGCCGCAGGGTCTCAGAACAGCATCCATGGCTTCCCCAGACGCGAGGCTGGGATGGGGCGGAACCAACAGGATGTTTGTTGCGAGCCCTCGGAATCGTTCCCAAGTGTGGGTTGGTTTTCATAAGACAAACTACTCAATACTTTGGTTTTTTTTTTTTAGAGAGAGAGAAAGAGAGAGAGAGAGAGAAAGGAGGGCATCTGCCTTGAAAATTGGACCCAGGTTCGATTCCCAGCATCCCATATAGTCCCCCGAGCACCACCAGGAGTGATTCCAGAGGGTAGAGCCAGGAGTAACCCTTGTGCATCACCGGGTGTGACCCCAAAGGCCAAATTAAAAAAAAAATTAAAAATTAAAAATTGGGGCTTGGGGCTGGATTGATAGCACAGCGGGTAGGGCATTTGCCTTGCACGCGGCCAACTCGGGTTTGATTCCCAGCATCCCATATGGTTCCCCGGGCACCGCCAGGGGTAATTCCTGAGGGCATGAACCAGGAGTACCCCCTGTTCACTGCCGGGTGTGACCCCCCCCAAAAAAAGCAAAATAAATAAATAAATAAATAAATAAAAATTGGGGGCACACTCGGAACCATCAATACTTCCTAACTATACACAAAGCGGGACAGGAGCAATGGTACAGCGGGGAGGGCGTTTGCTTACACACAACAACCTGGGTTCGATCTCTGACACCATTTAGGGTCCCCCAAGCCCCGCCACCAGTGATCCCTGAGCGCAGAGCCAGGAGTAAGCACCGCAGGGCGCGATCCCAAACCAAAGAACAACAAAACCCAAAACAAAAACACATGAAACTAAACCAAATAGGGGGCTGGAGCAATAGTACAGCCGGGAGGGCGTTTGCCTTGCACGCGGCCAACCAGGTTCGATTCCCAGCATCCCATATGATCCCCCGAGCACTGCCAGGAGTGATTCCTGAGTGCAGAGCCAGGAGAAACCCCTGAGTATCACCGGGTATGACCCAAAAAGAAAAAAAAAAAAACCCAAAAAAACCACAAATAAAATGAAGCGATACTCCGCCCCTGGCGCTGACACCATTTCCTCTGCCCGTCTCGATCAGTGCCAGGTGGAATGCCGCTCCTGACGGACACTGAGCTGAGGCGAGAGAAGCAAAGGACAGACCCAGCCCTGAGCCGGGAGACTGCTTCGAGCCTGGGGAATGGGTAAGTGGGAGGGGGCAGCAGGAGGGGGACACTCGCCAGACCTTGATGTGGAAATCCACGGGGAGTGTCCTGGCGCCCACCAAGCGTTTCATGAGGTAGCCCTTCCAGTCCGTGAACTTGGCATGGATGGCTGTGGAGACACAGAGCCCGGTCAGCCCACCCCCACCTTGCGCTGCCAGGCGCCTGGCTGCTCATGTCTGCGCCCTGGGTCCGCCGGGGGCCAGTGGGGTCTGCTGGGCTCCTGGAAGCAAGTGGGGACTCACTCCTGGGTGGCACCAGGATCTTGCTGTTGATGGCACACCAGCCGATGGGGTGGACGTCCACGGTGCCCAGGTTGCACCAGAAGTCGTGGCTGGCATCGTTCTCAAAGCCCTCGTACCGCAGCAGCACCCGGTATCCTGCGGGAAGAAGGGGCGCTGGGAGCTCCGGAAACCTCTCGAGGCCCGGGGGTGGGGGCAGCTCCAACCCCAGCAAACTCTGCCCAGGGGAACGCAGTGAGCACGGTGGGGAGGAGCACCTTTTCATCATTCAGTCATCTCGGGAATCACTTTCGTTTCCCTTTTCTGGGCTGCTCTTTGGGCTACCTCCTGCCAGTGCTCAAGGTGTGCTCCTGGCTCTGTGCTCAGGGCACCACACATGGTGCTGGGGATCAAACCGTGTCGGCTACGTGCAAGCAAGGCCAGCGCCTTACCCACTGTCAGGTCTCTCTCCCCTGCCGGGAGTGGCCCCGAACGTCAAGACAGCAGCCCCACAGCTACGCCAGAGCAAACGGGCTCAGGAGGCTGGCGGGGCTCGCAATCGGAACCTCCAGGTCGCATCCCGGCTTCACCCCAGCACCCCGGCAGAACGGCGCACCCCCATGTGCCCCCGTGCCCCTGGGAACAGCCCAGAGGCGGAGAGCAACAGGGAGGGCCCCCGAACTTGCATGTCTGTGCTTCCACGGAGGGGGCAAACTGGCGGGGAGGTGAGAGGGGAGACGCCCAGCCAGCGCCCACCTGCAGCCTGGATGACGGACGCGATCCAGTACACGCGGCTGGGCAGCACGGCGTCGCTGTTGAGCACCTCCACCTTCATGCCCTTCAGCACGTCCTCCCACTGGTCGTACAGGGGCACCTGCGGGAAGAGGGCCGTGAGGGCGCCCCCCGCGTGGGGCGGCTGGGCCTGTGGGCGGAGGTGAGCAGCCCCGAGCTGGCCTGAGATGGACAGTGGGGAGGGTGCTCGGTCCCCAGCACCCATCTGGCCGCCCGAGCACCGCCAGGAGTGATTCCTGAGAACAGAGCCTGGAGATGGCCCTGAGCATCGCTGGGTGTGGCCCAAAAACAAAACAGAAAAGACCCGAGTTGCAGGCGAAAGGGCCTGGGGTGGGCAATGGGTGCTCCCCCCTGGCGCTGCCCTTCACAAGACCCGGGCCAGCGGGACCAGCCAGGCATGGCACCCCACAGGAAACTTCCAGCACTCAGCGGCAGGCCCAGCTTGTGGCCAACATCGCTTCCCCGGTCACGCCAACGCCTTAAGGGCCAGTCTCCCTTCTCTCAGCCCGGCCCCCAGTGCTGCTGGCCCAGTCCTTCTCCCCTCTCTAACCCTGCGCCTCTCCTCTACACCCCAAGCAGTGGCCTGGAACCCCCACTGTGCAGCTCTGCACCCCAGCTGTGGACTGGAACCCCTGTGGCTGCCTCCGGCACCTCTGCTCTCCCCTGAGGGAGATGTGTCCCTTTTGGTTCTCAGCTCTGGGACACTGGCCAGGATGCCAGCTGGGGGCAGCTCCCGTCAGCGCTCAGGGTCCTGGGGGAAGGGGGTGCTGCACCCCCAGCCCGGGATCTGCCCTCCCCACTGAGCGGGCAAGTCAGGGGTTCCCCATCAGCGCTGGGGAGTGATGTGGAAAGGTTCCCCGACCCCCTCACTGGGCACCAGAGGTGGGGGGGTGGCACCACATGCCCCCTCCTCTAAACAAACACCAAACCCTGTGGGAGGGCCTGACCCCCATCCCAGCAGGAAGTGGTGCGAAAGCAACGGCAAAGAGAGGAAAGAGGAGTGGGGGACCCCCCAGATCCCCCAGCTGTGGGGTGCTAGGCCCAGCCCGGGCTGCCCGCACTCACATGTTTGAAGCAGCTGACGGGAGCAGCCTTGTAGCTGTGGTCCTTCAGGAACTTCCCCCAGTCGAAACCCAAGACCAGCGCTGCGGGGCGAGAGGGGGTCAAGGTGCGGCCCACCCAGACCCCCCTGTGCCCGGCCCAGCTCTCCCTGCAGGCCCCATACCTGCCCCGCCAGAGGCCATCAGGATGATGCCAAGGGACCGAGGGACAGTTTCCCTCCTCCCCTCCACACAGAAAGGCAACCAGAGACGCCAGGGCTCAGCCCGCCCCCCGCAGCCGCTCATTGGCCGCAGGTGCCCAGAGGCGGGGCACAGGCCCCCCAGGCCAGCCACAGAGACTGGAGTGAGAATATTTCCATCCCTGTCCCCCTCAAATTCCCTCGCCCCCTACGCTGCGCCTACCATCCTGGCCCGTGGGCGTGCCGTCCGCCAGCTGGCCGGTCCCCTGCGAGTGGAGGAAGGCGCCGATCTTGGCCGACCAGGCGGCCTTGTGCAGGACTTTGGCCTTCTTGGTGGGGGGCTTTCCCTGGAGGGGCGGGAGGTTGGGGAGTTGGAGGTTAGGCTCCCTTTGTAAATGAAGGCCATCACAATGACAATGCGCCCAGGAAGGGAGCCAGGGCTGGGCGCTGAGCCTTCACTTCCTCTAGGCTCCTCCCCCTGCACCTACAAGGCTCAGCATTTCCCTTCCCCGCATGACCCCCCCACCTCCTCCCCAAACCTGCTGGAGCCAGAACATTCTGTCCCCAACATACATGCTGCTACTTCAGGACCTATGACACTGGTACGGGGGTTGGGGGTGAGGTGCTTGCCTAGCACGGAGCTGGTCCTGGCTGGCTCTCCCACACCGCGTACAGCCCCCAGCCAGGGGCACCGCCCCTGAGCACAGCAAGTGTGACCCCCACACCTCCAACTCAAAACAGTTTGAAATGCACTTTCTTTCTTTTTTTTTTTTTGCTTTTTGGGTCACACCCGGTGATGCTCAGGGGCTATCCTGGCCTTGCACCCAGGAATTACTCCTGGCAGTGCTCAGGGGAGACCACATGGGATGGTGGGAATCGAACCCGGGTCGACCATGTGCAAGGCAAACGCCCTACCCACTGTGCTATCGCTCCAGCCCCTGAAATGCACTTTCTTAAGGGCCTTGGGTCAGACTGAGTACCCTCACCAAGGAGAGGATTTTTCCTTTGTGTTTTCTTTTTTGGGGGGGTCACCCCAAATGGTGCAGGGGGACCATGTGGTATCCGGGATTGAACCTGGGACTCCCACACACGCCGCATGCACTCCATCCCCTTAAGCCAGCCACCTCTCGATCTGACAACATCCTGAGCTACACCAGCAGTGCTCAGGAGGCCGTATGTGGTAACTGAGCTCAAACTAGGGTCCGTCCGTCACATGGCTTTTGGACCACACCTGGCAGCAGAGCTCAGGGCTCACTCCTGGCTCTGTGCTCAGCAAACATGCCTAGCAGTGCTGGGCGACCGTATGTGGCGGCTGGGGTCGAATGGGGGGAGCTGCATGCAAGCAAGGACTAAACCTGTGCGCGCTGTCTGGGCCCAGGAAAGCCTTGAACTAAATGGCAAAATGAGGGCAGCAGCAGTGAATGATCCCCAGGTGAGATGGGGATGGAGCACTGGGCGGGACCTGGTGAGATAGGGGAGAAGCACTGGGCGGGACAGGTAAGATGAGGACTGAGTGCTGCTTCCAGCCCACAACCTGCCCTGCCTAAAGAGCTGGAGAAGATGAAGACTAGAAATTCACAGGCCCAGGGGCTGGAGCGATGGCACAGCGGGGAGGGCATTTGCCTTGCATGCGGCCGACCCAGGTTCGATTCCCGGCATCCCATATGGTCCCCTGAGCACTGACAGGAGTGATTCTTGCGTGAAGAGCCAGGAGGAACCTCCTGTGCATTGCCGGGTATGACCCAAAAAAGCAAAAAAAAAAAAAAAAAGAAAAGAAATTCACAGGCCTGGTAGAGCCCAAGCAAAGGGCCCTCCCGAGCTTGCTGGCCCTCAGCGGCCGGGGCCCCAGTGGGGTCCCCCGGCCACCTCTCACCTGCAGCCGCGCCAAGATGCTGGCCTTCTTGGAGTTGGAGGAGTAGCTTCTGGAGCAGGAGACGCTGCAGAATCGCTTGGTCTTGGAGAAGAAGGCTTCCCGCGTGCCCACGATCCCGCACATCTCGCACACGGCTGGGAAGGAAGCGGACCACATGACTCACCGTCACCACCCACCCCGGCTCAGCCCAGGCACGGCGATCGGACCCGGGGCACTGCGCTGACCGGCGGGCACCTAAGGGAGCCAGAGAGGAGATTCCGAGGCACACACGACGCCCAACAAAGCTGCTCCTAGCCCTGGGTGCGAGTCAGCAGGGGGACGCGGGAAAACCTAAAGAAGCAGTGTGGGCTGGGCCGTGTGCAGGGAAGTGAGTTGGGATGCGTGTGAGAAGGGAAGCGTTCAACCCCTGCTACCCCATGGGCCTGAGCGCCCGGACAGAACTGCAAGATCAGCCAGGTGTCACCAGATAGTCTCTGAGCACTGTTAGGGCAGCTCCAAATAAGGTCTCGCGATAGATCAGTCTGATGGCCTTGATGGCCTCTAATGGTTCTGGCTGGTTGTAATGTTCTGACATTCTCGGAGAACACTTGGCAGACAGAGGAAGAAAAATGAAAGGGAGGAAGAGGATGAATCGAAGGACGATGCAGCAGGGCCGAGAGTCCAGGGCTTGAGGCACCTGCCTGGCACTCACCCGGCCCCTTTGTTCCCTGGTGGCACAAAATGAGCCCTGAGCCCAGCCAGGAGCCAGCGCTGAGCCCCACCGGGTGGCCCAGAAGGAAAGCAACCACACCAGCAGCAGATTCAGCAGGGGTGGAGCGCTCTGTTCTCCCGGGAGGGGACCACCCTCTCTGATGGGGGTGTCCCATCACAGGAGCCTCCAATGGGGACCAGCTAGGCTGACACAGGGCTCCCGCAGCTGCCCAGGTATCCCGTCTCTGAATGTCTGAAATCCACTGACACCCACATGGGAATCTTTTATAAGGGTGACTCTCTAAGGTACTTAGGGGCTACTCTGAGTTTGGAGAGCAATGGATCATGTGGTGCTGAGGACCATGTGGAACCTGGGACTCTGAGCCACCTCCTAACCTTCCAGGGAGGTTATTTAATATACATGTATATATAGGGAGGGAATTTTTTTTTTTTTTGATGAGGGGAGGACCACACCCAGCAGTGCTAAGGGATCACGCCTGTTGATACTCAGGGACCACATGAGATGTCTGAGATTGAACTCGGATCAGACACATGCAGGGCAAGCGCCCTACCTGCTAGAGCTTCTCTCCAGCTCCTCCACTGGAACCCCTGACCCTCTGGGCCAGGCCCCTTCATTCTGCATTTCCCTCCCACTCTCTACCAACGCCAGCAACTTCCTTTCCTGAACAAAAACCGTTACACAGGTGTTCACCAGCTTCTCTTAGTCCTCATCCTTTGTGAATATGAAAGGGGCAAAGTAGCACTGTGCCACCACTGCCATTTAATTGGCACACTCACAGAATCAAAGGGAATGAAGTTCAAATCATTCACTTTGGGGCTGGAGCGATAGCACAGCGGGGAGGGCGTTTGCTGTGCAAGGAGGGCTGACCCGGGTTCAATTCCCAGCATCCTATATGGTCCCCCGAGCACCGCCAGGAGTAATTCCTGAGTGCTTGAGCCAGGAGTAACCCCTGTGCAATGCTGGGTGTGACCCAAAAAGCAAAAATAATAATAATAATAATAATTTACTTTGAATGAGGGGCTGGAGAGATCATACAGCAGGTAGGGCAGCTGCCTGTATGCCACAACCTGAGTTCAATCTCTGGCCCAGCGTACAGTCCTCTGAGGTTGCCAGGAGTGACCGCTGAGCACAGAGCCGGGGCAAGCCCAGAGCACTGACAGATGTGACCCAAAAACAATCTACTGCTATAGAAGAACTGATCCCTGTAGGCTGCGTGAGCGCTTCCGCCTCTCTCAGCCCCCAGAAACCACACACAACTCTCTTTCACCCGCGCAGGGCTCTGGCCACCAGGCCCACTCCCCGCCTTCCTCCCCAGCCCCCCACCCAAACCCTCCTTTTCTCCAGGGGACACCCCCAAGTCACCTGGCTCTGAACCACTGCCATCCAAGGAGCGGGGCGTCCCAGGGCTAAGCAGATGCAGGGGGGAGGTGGGCAGCTCCCCTGCCTCCCGATCCTCAGTTTCCGGCTCACTTGACTCTTCCAGGTAAGAGCTGCTCTCGCTGCCGGCACTGCTATTGTAGCTCCGGAAACTGTCGTACCCGCCGAAGAGTTCCAAGTCATCGTCCTCCTCTTCCTCCTGCATTGGTTCGGGGTTCGGAGTCTCCTAGTAGAGGGTGACACAAACATGTTTGACAGAAGCAATCAGGGCTAGCCTGGGGCCGAGAGCAGGACAGTGGGCCTTTCCAGTTTTTCCCTCTTGGGGTCACGGCTTAAGAATGGAGAGTGACAAGCAGAACGAAACACCCCTTCGGCAGACGCAAGGGTTATTACTTAGACATTTCTCAACTGCCACTCAAGGAAAGTTGAACAAGACAGAAAACACGGACCATGGGGCCGAGGAGACAATACACCAGGTCAGGCTCTTGCCTTCAATGCAGCCGACCCGGGTTTGACCCTAGCACCCCACACGACCACCTGAGCCCACAAGGAGTGATCCCTGCATGCAGAGCCAGGAGGAAGCTGGGTGTGGCCCCCCAAACAGATAAGAAAACATGGATTAGTAATTCACAAGCTCCTGTAGATTGATAAATGATTGTGTTTTAGCATGATTCAAGTAGAATATAATCTTGTGACCCTCACTGTCTCGGGAGGGCATTTAGGAAAGATGTACATTTGAATGTACACTGATGTACATTTGGGCTGGAGCAATAGCACAAGGGCGTTTGCCTTGCATGTGGCCGACCTGGGTTCGATTCCACATCTCTCTCGGAGAGCCCGGCAAGCTACCGAGAGTATCCCGCCTGCACGGCAGAGCCTGGCAAGCTACCCGTGACGTATTCAATATGCCAAAAACAGTAACAAGTCTCACAATGGAGACGTTACTGGTCCCTGCTCGAGCAAATCGATAAACAATGGGAGGACAGTGCCACAGTGCAGTACATTTGAAAGGAGCAGCACAGGGCTGGAACAGAATGGAAGGCAACCCTGATTCAATCCCCAGTACCACACAGGGTTCCCCAAACACTACGAGGGGTCCTGAACAATCCACTCAAGAATACAGAGCCAGGCATTTTCCCTCAAGGATGACTGGGTGTGGCGACCCCAAACCAAAACAGAGATTTGCGACCTAGGAGATATAGTTCTGGACTAAGGCCCTTGCCCACCAGGATTTAACCCCTGATAACACCTATGGTCCCTCAAGCACCATCAAGAGTGATCCCTGAGCACAAACTCAGTAGTGAACCCTAAACACTACTGGTTGTGGCCCCAAACTTCCCTCCCTCCACCCCCCAAAACGGAACTCGGGCGGGTGCCTCACATACAAGTAGGTGTTCAGTAAATGTCAGCCATTATTTCTGGTTAAAAGCAAGGGCTCCGGGCCGGAGAGGAAGAACAGTGCCTGGAAGAGCGGGTAGGGCACTTGCATTGCCTGCTGCCCGCCTCATGCAACGCCCTGAGCATCACCAGGTGTGGCCCCCAGGCCAAGAGAAGGCTTGGCACCCTGGCTCTGGCGGGATTCATTTATGGATCAGCAGGACTTGGCCCAAGCAGCTCCCCGCTCTCACCGCCTCCCCCCTCCCCCCACACCAGGTCTCAGCAGCGGCCACTGACCGCACTGCAGGGGGGGCGGGATGGCGCCGTCCTCACTCCCCGACCCCCCGGTTTCTATTGGCGTCTCTGCCTGCCCCGGTGCCACAAAGGAGGCCGAATTCAAAGACCAGGTGCCCAGATGCCAAGCGCCTGCGGGGGTGGGGGTGGGGCGGGTGGCGGACCTGGTGGGGAGGAATGGGGTGAGGGGGGACCCCAACCTGGGGAGCTTTCTGGAAGCGCCTGGCAGCTG
>JAOXYA010000022.1:13527470-13550803 GCA_028565675.1 Sorex palustris | reverse complement strand
CGGGCGGCGCGGGCGCGGGCGCGGCGTTGGCGGGCAGGCCCGGGGCGGGCCGCCGGCTCGAGCGCTGCCTGTCGCGCCTGCTGCTCGGGGCCAGCCTCGCGCTGCTGCTCGTCTTCCTGGTCATCCTCTGGCTGAAGATGGCCAGGCCCTCGGCGCCGCAGGAGGCGGAGGACAACAGTACGTGCGGCGGGAAGGACGGGGGGACGGCGCCCGGGGGAGAGGCCGCGGGGGCCCCTGCCCCGATGCCCGATGCCCGGCGCTGTGCGCCCCGGCCCGCCGCGCACGCCACGTGCGGGAAGCACGCCCACCCCGACCGTGCGCACTCCGCGGCCACTCCCCCTCGCCGGTGCCTCGGCTCCGCCCTTGGACAGTTACTGATAGTGACCCCCACCCGGGTTTCGCTGCCCGCAGGGGGAATCCGATCGGGGTCCCCGGCTTTGCGGCACCACAAAGCCACGTTCTGCTTCGGACCGTGGGCCCTTCAGCAGTGGGGAGGGACGTGCCACCTGCCGATGAGAAAGGTGTGGACGCACCTCTCGGTGGTCTAGACTCGCGAACGGGGGTCTTCATCCCTGCCCGCTGCGCCTCTTGGGATCGTGGCGACCCACTTTCACCCCCAGCACTGCGTATGGCCTCCTGCACCTCCAAGGAGGGCAGCTGAGCGAGCAAAACACTGAGCGCGCCCAGTGTGGTTGGAGCCCCTCCGAGTCACCCTGCTGTCCAGGGGTCTCCGGTTAAACCGGCCAGGAAGAGACTGGCCAGACTCTGGTCCCTGCCAGGGGACTTTTCCTTTCAGGTCATCCCAGGCTCAGGCAAACAAGAAGCAAGGGGAGAGCTTTTAGCAATTTCCCCAGTGATGCTGGAATCCATCCACTTCCAGGGTTCTTGGCAAAGCATCAAGTGAGGTCGATTACGTTCCCAGCCCTGAACGGTGGTTTCCCACGCCCAGCAGTGCTGCCTGGGGTTGCAGCACTGTCTTAGTTGTTGCAGCCTGGGCACCTATGGGCCCTACTTACACACTAGCCCAAGCCCTCTACACCCTGAGACTCCAACCCACCTGCTAAGGAAACTGGGCCTACCCTGTGAGGATGCGGCTGAGCCTGGGTCTACACCATGTCACCGCTGAAACCCTCACGGCAGCTCGTAGCCAGATGGGGCTGAGATTCAGCCAGATTAGTCCCTGGCTGGGAGCACCCGCTCCGTGCTACCAGGCTGGCCTGCTGTCCATTGCCGTGTTTGAGCCCAGCCCCAAGTTAGGCACGGACGCCCAATGATCCTGTTTCGCACGTTAGGAACTGCTGCCAAGTGCAGGTGGTTTTGTGTGCCCAGAGCCCCTCGTCTTCTGCCTGAGAACGGGCCCCAGTTTCTCAGTGCTCACCTGGGCCTGGACCCCCCTCTGCTTCACGCTCCCTTTTCAGCTGGCCTCTTCCTGGCCCTCCCCCTTGTGCCCAGCTCATCGCCCTGCTTTTCCAGAGCTGACCCTTTCTGTCCCCATTCCCTTCACCCACGCGTCTAACTCAGCCTCTGTGTTTTTGTTTTTGTTTTTTTCTTCCTGTGTCACACATGCACAAGGGTTACTCCTGGCTCTGCACTCAGGAATTACGCCTGGCAGTGCTAAGGGGACCATCTGGGATGCTGGGAATCGAACCTGGGTGGGCTGTGTGCAAAGCAAACGCCCTACCCACTGTGCTACTGTTCCAGCCCCTCTCTTTGTTTTTCTTTTCTCGGTCTCAGTGAAACTGCTGCCGGTGGACTGTGAGAGGAAGACGGATGAGGTGAGTATCAGTCTCTCCAGAGGAGATGTGCTTCCATCGCATCCTGCCCCGTGGGTTCCCATCAGCCTCAGCGCAGGGCCTGGGACCTGCAGGTGCCCATCTTGGGGGCCCATGAGCTGCAGTGCGGGCAGGCAGTTTGTCCGTGTTGGGGTCTGATGCTGAATTCCTTGGAGCGGCTGGGTCGGAATAGCCAACAGGGTTGTTTGGAAGCATCCCAGGCGGAATTGCTTATTTGGGGAGCCGTAATGCTTGCACCAGGAGTAGCTGGAGAGGGTGGACAGCCCCCTCCGTTGTGAGTCACGGATGCGGGTCCGGGGACAGGTGGTACCTGGGGGCGAGATGAGGCCGTGGGTGTCCAGGTCATCCATCCTCCCAGGAGGCGCCTGTGCTGCAGAGGGCATGAGTGAGTGATGCCGTTACTCAGTGGGTGGTACCCGGCCTCTTAGGGACGCACAGTCCTGTCCCGGCCCGTCAGTGCTGTGGGAAACGGGTCTTCCATCATCCACCTTCTGCTGTGTCACCGTCGGGGGCGTTTTCTTCCCTTCTTTTCCTGCGTTCACTCACTGGATACCGTGGCTGCCTGAGATCACAGCCAGTGGACAGGGAGAGGAAGGGAAGTGGGCCAGGGCCAGAGAGGAAACAGCATTTCTGAGGCCGAGCCCAGGCCCGGAGACATGCCTGTGTCAGGCTTCTCCGGCCGTGTTTGCCTGTCTGTCTTCTCAGGAGAGGCCTTCCTGGGCTCTGTCCAGGGCCCTGGCCTCTCTGGACATGTGAGGGCCACTGAGGGACAGTTGGTCCCTGCCCACTTCTGAGCCAGTCCTGCCTCTCGGGACCTTGCCACACCTGCCTCGAGCGACAGAGAAGTACCCTCCAGGCCAGGTACTTCTGGGAGGTCATGGGCACCTCCACTGTGGGTGGGAGTGGGGTGCGGGCAGGGTGACTGGCCTGAGCCCGAGGATAGCAGGCCGGTGCTTGCCTTGCACACAGCTGGCCTGGGTTTGATCCCCGTTCACGGTGCCCTGATCCCTGCCAGGAGTGATCCCCGAGTGCGGAGCCTGGAGTAAGTTCTTGGCACTGCCATGTGTGGCCCCAAAGCTAAGGTTACCCAGAAGTCACTCCTGGCAGGCTCAGGGGACCATATGGGATGCTGGGCATCGAATTTGGGCCCCCATGTGCAGGGCAAACACCCCCCCACACACACACTGTGCTGCCGCTCTGGCCTGGGTGGTGATGTCCCGTGAGGCCATGTCCCTGCGGGCCTCTTCTCAGTGTCCATTTCTGCTGACCCCTGCTGAGCCTCAGTTTCCCTGAATGGGGAACAGTGTTCGTTGCAACTGCTTTTTTTTTTTTCTTTCCTGCTTGCAGCAGTGAAGGATTTTTGAAAGGTGACAGAATCCCCCATGGTTGTGCACTTAGAGGTACTCGCCACTCACATTCAGGGCAGGGAACACTCCCCCCACCCTGTCTCTGTTCTGTACATTTAGAGAATCAGCGTCTCCTGCTCTGTTGGGTTACATTTATCACTTACTCTCAGCGTTGCTTGCATCATTAAAGATTCTTTCAAAGGGAGTTGTGGGGGCCCCTGACGCTGCCAGGAGACCCCCAGGTATGTTGCAGTCGGGCGTCTAAGCCTTGGTTCTCTCCTCTTGTGTTTTGTAAAGGCTTCTGGGTCCTCAAGTGACAAATCGTGAGCTCTGGTGGCTGCAGCCTGGTCCAGCGTGGCCAGGCGTGCTGGGTGTGGGTGGGCCGCAGTGGCCAGCCCTGGCTGTGTGCAGGGCTCCTGGGCGTGGGGTCAGGGTCGCCCTCAGCACTCAGCTCCCATCTGGCCCATTGGCCAGGGTCAGGGAGAGTGACTTTCTCCAAACGCCTTAACTCTGTTGAATCCAGCAAAGTGACTGGGATGAGGCCCTGGCTTTCCCCGCAGCCTCAGGGCTTCCTTGAGGGGTTCTGGTCTGGGATCAGACACCCGCAGCAATGACGGGTGATGCTAGCCGGTGCCTCTCCCGAAGAGTACAGGAGTGACGGACTGGGCAGCATCCCCACGGGGTATCCCTCCTGGCCGCGGACTGCTGGGGGTCCCTGCTGCCCCTGGGCTGTTCTCCCGGCTCGTGGCCCCTCACTTGACAGAGCTGCTTTGGGGGTTCCCGAGAGTGGGGTGCCGCTTAGTCCTTGAGCGTGGGGAGTGCTGACCCTGCCCCGCTCTGGCCCTGTTCTCTCCTCCCCTCATCCCCGCTGCCCTTGTCCTGAGTCCCACCCCATACTGACCCCTGTCCCACGCTGACCCCGCCCATCACTGACGCTGTCCCGTGTCCCGTGCTGACCCCATCCAGCCCCACGCTGCCCCTGCCCCTGCCTGTCCCAAGCCCCATCCTGCACTGACCCCTGTCCCCTGCTGTCCTGCCCGGCGCTGACCCTGTCCCCTCCCTTTCAGTTCTGCCAGGCCAAGCAGAAGGCAGCCTTGCTGGAGGTGCTGCACGAGCTCTACAACTTCCTGGCCATCCAAGCCGGTGAGTGGGCGCCGGGCTGGGGGCCCCTAGAGCTCCTGAGCCCGTTGGCCTCCCGGAGACAGGTGCCCCCCCCCCAGACCCTTCGAGGCCCTGAGGTCCATCCAGGAGAGAAGGGGCCAGGCCCGAGCCCTCCCTGAGCCTGGGTCCTTGACCTGGAGGCCTCGCTGGCATGCTGGCACCTGGCTCTGACCTCCCTGGGCATCCCATGACCTCCTTAGGGCCCCCGGTTCCCGACGAAGTCTGGGTTCTGCCCCCCTTCCCAACCCTGATTTTGGGCCATTCCTGGAGCTCGGGAACTTCTCCCAGCTCTGTGCTCGGGGCTGTAGGACAGTGTTGCTCAGTTGGGCTCACCTGGCCTCCCCATGGGCCCCCCGATGTTCAGGGAAACCACAGGTGGAGCTTGGTAGGTGGGGGGCTGTGCCTGGGAGGGGCTGGGCCTGGGGGAAGCATCAGAGCGCGGTTCTGGCAGGCATTATTGAGGCCTCTGCAGCAGTGCGGGGTGGGGGTAGAGGGGCTGTGGCCTGTGGTTCCCCTCGTGATGGCTAAGTCAGGGGGAACCTCTGGCCTTGGCAGAGGCGGGTCCTCCTGTGCCCTTGCTGGGATGGAATAGAATGCAGACCCCGGGGATCTCGGGGCTCGGCCCCGGGAAGGTCCCCGAGCCCACCCTAACCACCATGGGTGCCAGGCCACCAGGATCCTGTGTTCGGGCACAGAGGGGCACGGGGCTTTCGAGCCAGCCTTGTGCCAGGAGCCCTGGGGCCAGCATGGCGCCATCCCTAGCAGATGCCGTCCAGGCCAGGTCATTCCCAAGCTCTGACCTACCACAAGCCTCAGTGAGGGGTCCGGGTGGGCTGGGCTGGTGGGAAAAGCCACCGCCTCGCTTTCGGGACCTTGCGGCACAAAGGGGTCGGTCAGTCATGCTCAGGATTCCTTCTCTAGCCGGCCAGGGCAGGGGCAGGCAGGCCGCAGGGGAGGGGGAGGGAGGGGCTGCGCCTGAGGGTGGGAGAGGCAGGACCCCGAGTCTGAGGCCCCCATGGGGGCTTTTGGGGAAAGGTCGCCCCCGGGGTGGGCCTGAATGAGCAGAACTCAGGGGGGTACCCAGCTCAGCTGCCCCTGCAGACACCCCGAACACCCCTTCCTCCTCAGGCATCTGTGCATCCTTCCCTCAGCCTCACCCCTGCAGGCCTGGCTCCCCACCCCTGAGTCGCTGGGGGCCTGCGGCCAGCGCCTCCTTCCCTGGGCTGGGTTTATTTTTAGCACCTTTCCGGTACCTTCCAGAGCTGTCTGTCGGATCCTTTTAGGGATCAATCGCAAACAGACCTTGGGATTGGGCAGCTTTTTAGTCATTTAATGCAAATGGCTGCCCTGCTTTGCAGGTCAGGTTTTAATGATCTGGAATCGATCCAAGCTAAGTGGCTTTTGATCTTGCTGCAGAGAGAAGCAGCCCCAAGGCCGGCCCGGCCTCGGCTCCCTCTCCTGCCCCGGCCGCTTCCCGCTGCATCTTTCCAGCCTGTCTCGCGGTCCCCCACTTCTCTCGGTGTTTAAGTGTGTGTGTCCGTGTGTGTGTGTGTGTGTGTGTGTGTGTTTTCTCCTAGGTAATTTTGAGTGTGGAAATCCAGAGAAGCTGAAGAGCAAATGCATTCCGGTAACGGATGCGCGGGACCATCTCGCGGTAAGTCAGTCGGCTGCAGCGGCTGCTCCCAGGGGCCCCGGGCTTGGCTATTGATCTTCTGAGCCCTGCCAAGTTTCCCTCCACTTTTGTCTTTTCGTTTGTGTTTGCTTTTCGGCTTTCCTTTCCATTTTTTTTCTTCCCTCCTATATTTCCCTCAGTCGGGAGGTTCAGCTCCCCTAAAGTTGAAGCAGCCTAGGAGGGCAGGTGGGAGACTGGGAGAACTGATGGCAGGGGTCCCGTTGAGGGGTCCCGTCGCCCCCTCCCGCCTGGCGCGTACCCCCTTCCCTGCGGCTTTCAGCACTCAGCCTGTCCGCCCTCTCCCCGGAGGAGCCCCGCACACGTGGCCCGGCTGGCTCCTTTCTACGGGGCCCCTAGGTAGTGAGATTCCAGAGCCTGGGGGCTGTCGGGCCAGAGAGGGGCCGGGTCTTGCCTTGTCCAGGCCGCTGAGACCTGCCCCTGCCCCCGTTGCCCTCCTCGGCCTCAGGCTCTGTCCCGGAGGAAGGCGTGTTCCTCCCCGTCCAGACTTGCCCCCTGGCCTGTGTGAGCCCGCATGGGGTCCGGCCATGCAGGACACGGGCAGGGCGGCCTTCATGCCGCGGAGGATAGTGCAGTGTCCGCAGCCCTGCCCAGACCCAGAGCTGATCTCTCTGTTCGCGGCCCTCCCAGAATGTGACGGGCAGCTCTGCCGCCAAGTTCGAGTCGGCGCTGACCTGGATCCTGAGCAGCAACAAGGACGTGGGCATCTGGTGAGTGGGGCCGGGGCCGGGGTGTGGCCTCGCCGGCAGCTTCTCCCCCCACGCCCCAGGCGCCGTGGGTGGCTCGCCGCGGGCCCAGGAAGGAAGCCACGTCAGGAGCGCTGGGGATGAGACACAGATCCAGGTGTCAGGATGTTGCCCATCTCCCGCACGCCCGCCAGGGTGCCGCGCCCGTCAGCCGAGCCCCCGGCGCTGCTGGAGGAGGCGGTTTCCTGCGCCCCCCCCCCCCCTCGGGTGGATCCTCATTCGTCGAGGCAGCGATTCTGGACGTGGGCTTCACTTAGTATGGAAATTGCTAAGGAAATACTGGATTTTCTTCTGACTGGGCAGTTCTGCCGCGTTCCCGGCTGTGGTTTGTGGAGCCAGGAGCCCTGCCCCCTCCTGGAAGGCGGCGAACTGCTGAGTCCAGAGGGACCCCGGTGGACAGAGCGCTCTCCCTACCTCACCCCTGCCCGCATCATGCATGAGCGCGCATGAACTCTCACCAGCATGCGCACATGCACACACACACAAACACGCGCGCACGCATGCACACGTGTGTTTACTTCTTGGGCTCTGTCTGGTTTGTGGCTCCTGCCAGGAGCACACGTTCCTGGGTCCCTTGCCCCGCAGAAGCCCCTCAGGAAGCCAGGCCTGCAGCTTGGGCACCCGGCAGACTCTGCTGAGACCGGCCTCGTCCGCTGCGTGGCAACACGTGTCCCGCCCCTTAGGAAGGGCAGTGGGGACTGCGGACTCTCCTCATGGCTGCTCACGGGTGTCCAGGGCTGATGCCATGCATCTTGCCTGGGGGAACCGTGGCCCAGAAGGCAGCTGAGCTGGCCGAGCCTTGTCCAGAGCGGGTTGTGGGAAATGGTGCGCGTGGGGGCAGACCAGCCCCGCAGTGTGCTCTGGGGAACGAGCTTGTCGTATCCCTGCGAGAAGGCCTGTGTGCGTGTGTCCCCAGGGTCCTGTCACCTCCTTGGGACCCTGGGCCTGGGCTTTTCCTGCTTAAGCAGCTCCCACGTCCCCGTGTCACTGGGCCGGGCCACGGCAGCCACTCCCGCCCCATCCTCTGCTCCCGTCCTCTGCTCCCGGCCTGCCGCGCAGAGCCGGCGACTCAGTAAACGTTTCCATTCCTCTGTGCTGGGAGGTGGGAATCCAATTTACAGTTTAATCTTCCACACGCTGAGAGGGGCTGGCACCCACCCGACGGAGGGGCGCGTCGCGAGCGGTGGGGGTTCTGCTGCCGTCCTTAAAGCTTCACCCCTCCTAAGCAGCGGACGCGGGGATGGCGGGTCGCTTGGCCGGGCCTGGAGAGGCTGCGCAGGCCTCGCGGCGCCCTCCAGCCCTGTGTCCTATTGCAGGCTGAAAGGGGAGGACGCATCGGAACTGGTGAGCAGCGTGGACAAGGTGGTCTGCCTGGAGTCGGCCCGGCCGCGCATGGGTGTGGGCTGCCGCCTGAGCCGCGCCCTGCTCACCGCCGCCACCCACGTGCTCATCTTTTTCTGGTGTAGGTACCCTCCCCGCCCTGTGGGCCCCCACCCCAGTGACACCCTCCCTCACAGCACCTTGGGATATGGGGCTTAAACAGGTTCTCTTTTTTTTTAATCTTTTAAAAGATATTTTGACTTTTGGGCCTCCCCCCGTGATGCTCAGGTCACTCCTGGTATTGTACTCAGGAATCACTCCTGGCTGTGCTGGGGACCATCTGGGATACCCGGGAACAGGCGTGCGAGGCGAAGGCAGGCTCCCTCCCCTGAACTGGGGGGCTCTTTTTGTCCTGGTGAGCTCAAGGGCTGGCCAGTAGCAGGCCCTGGCGTCTCCCTGGGAAGCTGGCGCGCAGCTCCTGCTGGATGCAGGATGGCTCCAGGTGCCCTGGGCCCACATACTCTCAGGCACCCACCAGAGTACCTGGAGGCCCCGCAGCACCACTGGGGCTCAGCCTGTTGCGCTGAAAGCCATAAACCTGCCCTGCCACGCTGGAGCTGGTCTCCCGGCCTCGGACTGCCTTGGAGCGAGACCTGAGTGTATGGCATAGAAATGCCAGTCACAGAATGCCCCGGCGTGGCAGACACACTCACAAATCACAGGTGTCTGGGCGTGTCGTAGCCGCCACTGGCAGCACCATGTCTCGAATACCAGGGCGGCCGGGGGAGGGGGTGCATGAGAGCCGTCCTGTGGCAGGCAGTGGGGGCTCACGGTGCCGTGCTCTCCAGGCCTGGCTTTCCTGTGGGGACTCCTGATCCTCCTGAAGTACCGGTGGCGGAAGCTGGAGGAGGAGGAGCAGGCCATGTACGAGATGGTGAAGAAGATCATTGGTGCGTAGGCCGGGCGGGCGCGCGGCGGGCGGGTCCGCAGGCAGGCAGGAGCCCCCTGACCCTGCCCCCTCTGCAGACGTGGTGCAGGACCATTACGTGGACTGGGAGCAGGACATGGAGCGCTACCCCTACGTGGGCATCCTGCATGTGCGTGACACCCTGATCCCCCCGCAGAGCCGGTGAGTGCCATGGGAGCGCCCCCCCCCACCCCCAGGCGCGCACACAGGCGGGCGGGGCGCTGTCCATGTGGGTGCAAGCTGTGTGTGGTGTCCCACCACACAGATGACCATCTCTGGACGTGGCTCACCTGTGCCACTCCCCCAAGGGTGTGAGCAGGGTGGGCTGCGGGCGGGCGGCCGGGAGCCCCTTGGTCCTCCACAAGTGGACGCCCAGAATTGGGAGCTCTGGCTCCATTTCTTGGGCTTCTCCTGGTCCTGCCTCTGATCTGAGACTGCACCCCTGGTGGTCACAGGGTGGGGGCCAGGTGCCCCTGGAGGGGCTGCAGGATGGCTCCACTGTAAAGCCCACAGCCAGCTGCCTTTCCTTCCCACCCCCCACCCCCCACATACAACCTCCAATGAGCCCAGTGCCAGCAGGGGAACACGCACACACACATACACACACACACACACACACACACACACACACACACACACCCCAGTCACAGCCAGAGGCTGGGGGCTGTAGCAAGTCCCAGTAGCAGCACTCAGCTGCCAAGCAGCACACTGACTGCTGACCAGAACTAGCTGCTGTCCTGCCCTGGGATCTGTCCCTGGCCAGGAGAACCCTCAGCATGCCACTGACCGTCACACGTGGCCTGGAGCTAGGCACGGCCCAGTGTGCGCGTGTGCATGTGTTGACACATGCTTGGACATGTGTGTACACTAGCAGCCCACACACATTGGCGCATACTTGTGAGGACTTCCGTAGCACACACATGTATGTGTGCACACACTAGTACACACTGTGGGTGTGTCTGCTTCCCCATGGTGGGCAGAGGGCCCAGCCCGGTGGGAGCAGGGGCAGTTGTCCCCCAGACTAGGCACATTCTGGGTCCCTGAGCAAATGACGGCGGCCAGCCAGTGGCTGTGCGGAGTTGGGGACCAGACCCTCGTTCCCACAGCCCCATCCATCCATCTGGCCTCGCCGCGGAGAGCTCCCACTTCAGAGGAGGTAGCGAGGGTCGGGGAACCTGTGCCCGAGGCCAGGCTTTGGTGGGTGTCACCCCTTCATGGGCTTCCCCAGGGGCCGGGAGCAAGCACTGAGCTTCAAAGACCCATTGTAAAAGTCAAGACTCAATGGAAGTCGCCACCTGGACCCACCAAGAAGGTGTAGCAAGAACTGGGAGGGAGCAGGCAGGTGCCTGTCACTGTCCCTCCCCAGGCTGCTCCAGGAGCCCCCTCTCCCAACCTGGTGTCAGGTGGGGCTGTGGGGAAGGGGCTGCCTCCCTCACTGGCAGCTTGGGCCCCGCGCAGGACGCACCAGCCCAGACCATGGGGCGCGTGGGGCACGAGTTGCCTCAGCACCTGGACACCGTGAGGGGCAGCCCGTGCCCGGGACATTGTGCTAGTCCCGGGCCTGAGCCCGCAGCACACTGGCTCCTGCGTGTCCACGGGGCAGGCGGGCACCATTCTGGAGGGCCCACGCGCCCACACCCTGTAGCTCAGCGCCCAGCTGCGTCTCCCAGGCCCAGGGCTGCTGCTCGCTCTCGCATGGGAGGGTGGCGGCACCATGAGGTCTGCATAGGCATTAGCTCTGCCCGGGGCACGGGCTGGAGGTGCAGTAGTAGGTGCCTGGGGGCACTGAACAGCCATGGGCTAGGTTGGGGGCCAGCTGCTGCCCAGGGCAGGAGCCCTGCACCCGCATGGTGCTGCCCCCCAGGCCACCTCGTCTGCCCCAGGCTGACCCCTGAGTCCCGAAGCGGCACGCATGTCAGCTGGATGTCAGAGCGACCCCCACACTCACCCCCTGCCCCAGCCACCCCCACCTCTGCCTGTCCAGCCTGGAGATGGGGAGAGAGATGGGCTGGGGTCACGAGGCCCCTGGACCACCCAGGGGAAGGGACAGCTCCGACTTCCTGCCTCCCCCAAGGGCACTGCCCACCCCAGCCCTACAGGGCTGCAGTCAGGACTCACCGCGCTGTGGCCACTTTGTAATTAGTTCACTGGGGCCATTAAAACGCAGCGTGCATTGGTGAAGGCCATGAGGTGAGGTCCATGTAGCCCCTCACCTGGGCCCCAGGAACTTGACGGACGCATGTGCATGCATGTGTGCACACATGCACGCACGTGTGCGAGCGCGCGCACACACACACACACAGCCCCTTCCTGCTCCCTTTGGATGAAAGCTTCAGGAGCAGACGGCTGAGGAGTCATTTCTCTGTGACCTGAACTGTTTCTCCTCTGTAGTCGTCCTGTTGGCACCTGACAGCTCCTCCTGCAGAGCTGGGGGCCCGGGGTCCGCGCACCCCTGCAGAGCCCAGGTGCAGCCGCCCCGCCCCGCCCCGCCCCACCTCGCTGAGCAGCCTTTGCCCTTGCAGGAGGCGCATGAAGCGCATCTGGGAGCGGGCGGTGGAGTTCCTGGCATCCAACGAGTCCCGGATCCAGACAGAGTCCCACCGGGTGGCCGGCGAGGACATGCTGGTATGGAGATGGACTAAGCCGTCGTCCTTCTCTGACTCGGAGCGATGAGCCCCCGGGCCTGTCCCGTGTCCTGCGGGGCTGCCCGCCTGCCGGTGCTGAGTTCACTCTTGCCTTGGCTGCACCTTCCTCGACCCGCCTCCGGTCCGCCGGACTCAGATGAGCCCAGTGTACACAGGGGCTGCCTTGAAGGCAGGGGGACCCCAGGTGGGGGCTGGTCGGCTCCATCTGCCCTTCTCACGGGAGAGGGAGGAGGGCTGAGTAAGGACGGGCGGGTGTGCACCCTGGGGTTGCGGGGCCAGGGTGGTGGCAGGGTACCCGTGGGAGGTGGCCGGGTGGGGCGGGAGCAGCTTGTCCATGTGCCTTCAGAGGGTGTGACCTGGGAGCTTGGGGGGAGGGGAAGCCTGGCCTGGGCCTGCCTGGGCCACTCCTGTCTGAGTTGGAATGGCAGCACAGGAGGACTCTCAAGAAACACCTGCCCGTGGCAGGCAGGGCCTTGTGGTCAGCAGTAAGGCTGCCCATCCGGCCTCCAGGAGGGATTTAGAGTAGGCCCTGCCCCAGGCTGAGTGGGATTCCAGCCCCTTGTGGGCGAGACCACCCAGCCAGCAAAGCGGGTATGGTGCAGGTGCGCGCCAGGCCGCGCTGCTGCCCCCTGCTGGCTGCCCAGCCGGCAGCCCGGGTACAGCCTGGCAAGGGCACTATTACCAGAGGGAGGGGGGCTTGGCAGCCTCTCTGCCCCGCAGGATAGGCCAGACCGACACAGCGGCCTCCAGAAGGCACCATGCTCTGTTTCTGGGCTACTGGTATTTTTTGTTTTCTTAATAAAGCTCCAGTCTCCCTCACTGAGCAATACTCTCATTTCCTCTGACGTCTGGATAACCGGCAGGGCTGGTGCCCGCACGGCAGCCCCCCGGCAGAGACCGCCTCGAGGTCAGGCGCCAAACCACTGCAACAGGCCTCAGTGTCAGGGTTGGATCCGTTGGATAAATAAATTATTTATTGAAAATGTACGTGTCTCAGCCAAGAGCCTTTCCCTCTCCCCTCCTGGGCAGTGGAGCCAGAATGGGGGTGGGCAGTGTGGTTTGGAGGGGTGTCCCATCAGGCCTCAGCTGCACGAGGACGACACACGGGGACAGTCCCCTGGACTGAGATCCCACTGCCCTGTGGTGCACAGGACCAGTCATGCCAGCCCTAGAGGTTCCCTCTGCTCTGGGAAGGGGAGGCAGAGACAGGTGTGCTGCTGGCACTAGGGGACACCAAGGCCCAGAAGGGCCTCTCACCTCGCCCACCTGCTAGGACCAAAGTCCAGTCCAGTTTTGAGCTGTGGACTGGGTCTTCCACCTCCCACCCCGGGCACCCTGTGTGGAATGTGAGTGGGAGTGATGAGAACAACCACAGCCAGACGGGAAGGCAGAGGGCCAGGCCCCCTTTCTTCCACTCTGCATCTCTGTCTTTGTAGGGACCATGGGGTTGGCTCACGTCTACCGGGTACTCAGGGGTTCCTCCTGGCAGTACGTGCCCAGGATCGAGCCTGGCTGGCCACGTACATGGCAAGTGCCTTGCACACTGTCCTGGCTCTCTGGTCCCTGTGTTTTACCTGAGCTGGTTGGGGACCACCTGGAGGCCAGGCTGCCCCTCCGTGCAGACAGCCCGAGCCCACAGCCCCCAGCCTTTGAAGGACCCCAGCTCCCCTTTCAGGCCACTCATTTCACCAGGGCAGCCCAGAGGGCCGAGGTAGGAGGGTACCCACGTGGGGTCCAGGCCCATCCCGTGGACAGTTGAGAAGTTGCTCAGCCCAGCCCCTGCCACTCCGGATGACAAACAGTCCTGAGGGCTCAGTGGAACCAATAAAGCAGCTTTGGGGGAGTGAGGGAGAAGCCGTACCCCACAAATCTCAGTCGCAATGCCCATCCAGGAGCTTCCAGAAGCTCTGCTCAAAAAGAAGGTAAACACGGCCATTTGTCACTGACTGATCATCCGAACTGCGGGAGCAGCTGCTCCCCCTTAATTAATACACCGTTGACTTTGCGCCTCAGAACAAAGCGCCATCAGAGAGGCAGGTGTGCGGACGCAGATCCATTATCCTGACGGCCTCCCCCACAGGGAAGGGACGGGATGCTTCTGTTCTTGGTCCACCCCAGAATTCCTGAACAGTTCTCCTGGGCTGCCTCCACCCCTCCAGCACCAGGGCAGAGCGCTGGCTGGTTGAGGAGTGCAGGGGGAGGCACGGCGGGTGCTGGGCACGTGCCCTGCTGCCTGGTGCCACCTGGGTTCATCTCCCGAGGTGGTACAACTCTCCAACCAGGACCCAGGACCAATCACCCCTAAGTCCCTGCAACCACTGGGCATGAGGTGGGGCTGCTGGGAATGAGGGACGCGGCATGAGCACAGGGACAAGAGAAAGGTAGCCCAGGGCCCAGGATGCACACACACGCGCACGCATGCATGCATGCACACACACAAATCCACATGCATGTACACACAGACATACATGCACACACCTGTGCAGACACGTGTGTGCACACACATGAACACACATATGTGCAGACACGTGCGCACACATACGTATGCACACACGCACACACAAGCACATGTGTGCACACAAATACATGCACATACACGTGCACATACACACGTATGTGTACATGCACACACATGCACACATAGATATACATGCTCAAAAACATGCATATGTGTGTGAACGCATGTGTGCACACATGGATATACACACATGCACACACATACAGTAACGCACACACAGTCACACACACAAGCACACATACTCCCACACTCACACATACAAATGCACACACATGCAGTCACACACATATACACGCACAATCTCACACACACATGCTCTCGCACACACCACACACACACGTTAACATGCGCACACTCTAGGGTACACTCACATTCACATATGTGTGCACACAGGTGCACACTCACATGCACATACAAGCACACATGCACACACGCAACAGTCTGAGTCTTCTCTCACACACACCGTGCCCGTCTGTCTCTCTCACCCACGTGCCCTCCTGTGCCCCCCCCCAGCCCTGCCCTCCCGCACCCACCTCCTACCGGCCTCCCTCCCTGCAGCCCTGGGTCTCCCCACGGTGACCCTGCTGCCCCCAGCCCTCCTCGTGTCTCCTCTTCCCAACACCCCATCACCCTTGGGGGCTGCCCTTCACTCCTCACTAACCCAGCGGTCGCAGCGCCCCCACCCCGGCCCCGACTCCCACATTCTCTCACGGTGTCCCCAGCACTCAGGACGGGCCTGGACAGAAAAACCCAGTGCTGACACGACACATCTGGATCCCTCGGCCTTCTCATCTGAGGCAAGCGCCCCTCGACCTGCCCTCCCGTGGCCCCCGGGGTTTCAGTCCACAGTAGACCTCCCTGAAGCCCTTCAGGAGCAGGGGTCGGTCAAGAACTGGAGAAGGGCGGGGGTTCAGCTTCCTCCGAGGACCCCCACAGCATTGTTCTAGAAGGGACAATGGGGGCATGAGGCCTGGGGGCACAACCTCGAGGGGCCTGTGAAATGCTCATCCGGGCCCCCCACGTGTATTTCTCTTGTTCATGCGATCTTCGTAATACCTGGCCCCCAGCTCCCAAAGCCTTGGAGTTTCCTGTTGTGGAGCGCGATCAGCATTCTGCTGTGTCAATAGAGGTAACTCGGAGAAACATCTGAGGATGGGAGCTGGTTACCAGGGAAACCAGGCAGCAGAGGGTGGGTCCTTCTGCCCTGCTCCCGGCCTGCAGGGAGGGGCTGCCGGCTGGGCTCAGTTACTGATGACCCCTGAGTCACCCACTGCTGAACCCCAGCACCCCAGGAGCTCTGCCAGGAGGGATTCCCAAGCACAGAGCCATGAGTAAGGCCTGAGCACTGCTGGCTCTGGCCCCGGACCAAAAAGAAAGTCTGTGGGGTCAACTATGGGGTCTTAGCCATATGCTGCAGGAGAGTTTGGCAAATGAGGGTCTTGATGGTAAAAAAAACTGAAACAAAAAGCTCTGGGTGTGGCCCCAAGGGAGGGTCTCTGGGGGGGTCCTGACTGGAGCCCTGGGCTTCTCCTCCACTGACTGTTTTTTCGTATCCTTCCACCCTGGTAATAAACCAGTGATGCATTCGAGACTTCCCCAAGTCTTGTGGGTCCTTCCAGCCGCTTAATTGGACCCCAAGAGGATGCTGGCACCTGTGTTCACAGCTGGCCAGGGCACAGTCGACAGCCTGAACTCGTCAGGGGCTCCTGGATCTGTAGAGGGGTCTGGATGTCCCCGTCTTCGGCCATGTGGAGTCGAGGGCTTCCACAGGGAGATGGTTGTCAGATCACGGTGGGTTCTCACCTCCCCCCGTGCCCTGCTCCCCCACTCCACTGCAGATGGCTGAGACTGGCTGGGGGGGGGGGGCGGCGGGCACCTAATATTGGGACCAGACAGACACCATGTGAAAGCGACCTGGGGCACTGCTCCCTGCAGTGCTGGGGACCGAGACTTGAGCAGACGGGGCTCAGGACAGGCGCAGAACATTCCATCCCAGTGGGTAGCATAGGCCAGACCACGGCCGAGGCCCCGAAAGTCAAGGCAACCTCTCAAGGCAGGGGAGGGCACCGGGGGGCAAACCACGCGACATTACCCACCTTAGGGGCCAGGCTGGCCTTTCCCCACATCCCCAGCCAGAGGGACAGAAGAAAAGGCCTGAGTGGGGCCTGGAGGACGGGGAAGGAGTGAACGGCCCCCAAGAAGGGAGAGTGGTGCGGGTGCCACAGCCCAATTGCGAGCTGCTTCTGCTTTGGAAGGAGACAGGGGAAAGTACAGTAATTTTCTCCAATGAAAACAGGCAACAGAATTCCCTTCGCCTCGTTCCCCTGGCAATTAAGCCCTTCTCTGCAAGTGAAATGATTTGGTCTGCACGGGGGCTAATTTAAGCACCCAGCAAGGGCCGCGGAACTTTCTAATTGTAAACACCAGCATCAGCAGAGGCCGGCAGGCCATGTTCTGCCGTTCGCCACCCTTGGGTGTCTGCTCTGCGGGGCGTCCAGGCACTGCACCCCGCCCTGTCCTTGAGACTCCTGCCCCCCTCCTACCCCACCACACTGCCCTACCCCATCACACCATGGGGGTGGGGGGCAGAACCCAGGGCTCCTGTCTGCCCTGCCCTGCGCTCCATCCTCAGGGTTGCCAGACCAGGGAGCTGGGGGTGCCCTGACTCCTGTGGTTGCAGACTCCCTCCCTTTTTGGAGCCACACCCAGCAGTGCTCAGGCTTACTCCAGGCTCCAAGCTCCGGGACCACTCCTGATGGGCTTGGGGGACCATGGGAGGGTACCAATGACAGAACGTGGCCTGTGTGCAAACAAGCACCTCCAGCCCCGTGCAGAGCCGCTCACTCTGCCTCTCCCCGAAATGCGGGCGTGCCGGACAGCCAGGTGCCAGAGTGATCTGCGATGTAAGCCCGGCTGCTCGGCACTCGAGCTGAGTAATGCTGAGTAATGCCAAGTACTGCTGAGCAATGCTGAGCAATGCCAAGTACTGCTGAGTAATGCCAAGTACTGCTGAGCAATGCTGAACAATGCTAAGTGCTGCTGAGTAATGCCGAGTAATTCGAGTAATGCTGAGTACTGTTGAGCAATACTGAGTAATGTTGAATGATGCCAGGCAGGCTTCAACATTGCCGAATAATGCCGAGTAATGCCAAGTCATGTTGAGTCATGCCGAGCAAGGCTACGGTCAAGCAACGGTTGGTCATGCTGAGTCACGCTGAGTAAGACTCTGTGCTGGGGGCCTTGTCCATGTCCCCAGTATTATCTGTTACTGATTCCAGACACCAGTGATTTAGTGGCCTTGGGGACACAGCATCTTGGGGGCCCCCTTCGCCCTACAGCTGCCCCAGCCGCCTCCCCGGCATGGGCTGTAAGTGTTGGTTCCACACTGCTGTGGTCTCGGTGCTGGAGAACTCTCGGGACTGTGTTTGTATTCTCGCGATCGAAAGCTCGTCCAAATGACCCTGTTCCTCGGGCGGGACTAGGCACCCGGGCATTGGGCACTCCCACCCTGGCAGCACAGCTGTGCAGGACAAGGCCTTAAAAACCTCAGGCCAGAAGTGGCTGGTATCCCTCTGGTCACTGTCCAGGGGCCTTCCCAGACCCGAGAGGAGGAGGCAGCATCCAGCGCAGAGGGCAGGGCGGGCATCTGTGGCCTCCTGACTAACTGCAGCCGCGGGCAGCCTGGCCCTAGCCCCTTTCAAGCCGAGGACAGATGTGGGGAGGGACAAAGGGTCAGCCACACAGAGAAGAGCCTGAGTTCAGGGCAGAGTGCTCCCTGTCCGGGGACTTATCCCCCCTCCCTCCCGCCGGGGAAGCCCCTCCACCCCCACCTCCACCCCCACTCCCACGCCCAGCCTGGCACTGTGGCTTCGATGGTTTGACAAGCTGGCGTTTGCAAAGTCCAGTGGCCTCGCAGTGCAATTCGATTCGTCCCCATGAAAACCAAATCCTTTCGGTCGCAGCCGCCCCTCCTCTGCTTGCCGTTCGCAGATATCAGGGGAGAAGGCTGTCCCAGGAAGGCTGAGGCGTCGATACAGCTCCAGGATTTGGGGTGATAAAAGACGGATTCATGTGGGTCCTTGAAGCAAGAACAAGCCTGCTGGGAGATGCCTGGCTGGCTGGGGAGCCAAGATTTGAACCCCAAGTCCTGAGACTCACTGAGGGGACATACCCGTCTAGAGGAAGGGGCCGGTGGCACCTGGATGGGGAGGAGGAGGGTGCGGGAAGGTGCCCCCTGGGGCCCAGCCAAAGACTGGCAACAACAGCCGCGCCTCAGCAGGTGGCCCTGCCCAGTGCCCAGGCGCTGGGGGGCAGCTGGGCCTGCAGCAGGGGCGGCCAGCAGGGGGCAGCACCACAGCAGCCAGCGCCTTGAGAGGCCGCAGGTGCTGACCTACTGAGGTCAGTCCTGCAGGGCCCGGCCAGCCACTCAGTGATAGGGCAGGAGGACCTGGGGTTTGTGTGCGGGGAGGGGACGGCCAGTCAGGGGTGCTGGAGCCCAGAAGGGTCACTCAGTGGACCGGCCCTCTGAGCTGGGACCCCAGGACGCCCCTGGCGACTAGCAAGGTCTTCTCCCTCTTCAACCTTGGCACTGGGTGGGGGGGGGGCGGGAGGGGAGCAGCCAAGAAGGAGCCCCAAGATGGTGCCTCTCCCGCTCCCCGGGACCAAAAAGTGGGAGAAGAGAGGAGAGGGGCTTTCCCAGCTCTCCCAGGAAGGCTTCCAGGAGGAGGTGTCAGTCCAGCTCTAAGGCCTGGGGGAGAAGGGCTGAGAAATAGAAGAGACTGACTAAGAGAGAAGAGGAGAGAAGAGAGAGCTGGGAACATGAAGAGGGCTCACGCTTGTGCCCCCCAAGATCCCACACACACTCAGAGGGAGCTGGGCCCAGGTAGGGGCCTCCCTCAGACAAGACCGAGCCCTGGCTGCAGGAGGGGTGCCCTCACTTAGCTCTGAGGCCCTGGTGCCAGTGCAATGTCGCAGGGGCAACCGCACAGCCTCCCTCCCCGCCCAGGGAATGCCCCCACCCAGGGGCAGCTCCAGGACTGGGGGCAGCCACCCCCCCCACAAAGGCAGAGCCCTGAGACGCACGCAGAGGTCTGTCCTCCCACAGCTGCCCTGGCCCATGAGCCTGTGGGGCCTCAGCGGGTGACAGGGGAGAGGCCGAGGGGCCGCCCGGCTTCCCTCCGTCCTCCTGGCAGCCAGCACCACCCCACGGTGCTCCTGGTTCCACAGAACTTGGGAGCAGGGTTGGGGGCAGGGGTGAGCAGGAGGAGCCTGGGGGGTCAGTCACAGCCCACAGACAGGTCAGCATAGAGCATGCCACCCCCTCACACCACTGTCCACACGCCAGTGTCCACACACACCAGTGTCCACACACATGCCAGCATCCACCTCACACACCAGTATCCACACACATGCCAGTGTCCTTACACACACGCCAGTGTTCACCGCACACACCAGTGTCTTTAAACACATGCCAGTGTCCACACACACGCCAGCACCCACCTGACATGCCAGCGTCCACCGCACACACCAGTGTTCTTACACACATGCCAGTGTCCACCACACACCCTAGTATCCACACACATGCCACAGTCAACACACATGACAGTGTCCACTGACCATGAAGAGTCCACAAACATGCATGAGTGAGAAGCACCTTAGCCACCAGCCACTGTCCCCCATGCCATGCGCAGCTGGGGCCAGCAGCCAAGAGGACAGTGTGCAGCAATGTGTGGGTCCCCGGGGGGCTTTCTGTCAGGGTCATAGGGTCACTGCCTCCCCACAGAGACTGCAGGTGGGCGTAGTGACAGGAGGGGCTGAGCAGAGTCAGCCCTCCCCACCTGCCTCACAACTGCACCCATGCACCCGCACCCACGCACCCAAACCTGCACCCTTGCACCCACACCCACCCACCTGCACCCATACACCCACACCCATCCACCTGTACCCATCCACCCACACCCATCCACCTGCACCCATGCACCTGCACCCCAGATGTCTCAGTGACCCCCACAGAGGCCCCTTGTGCCTGGGGCTCTCCCTCTTAGTTGTGGTGAAACATCCTCCTCTTGAAGTCCCTCCCATCTGCTTCCTGCCCAGCCATGTTCCCGGCCCGGCTCCCCGCTTTCCTCATCGTGACAAATGTCCACTCCGCACCAGCCTTTCTTTGGGCCTTTGCTGGCTTTCTGATCATCAGAGTTCAGCATCTCGTTCGGACCCCATGTCCCCGCCCTGCAAAAAAACATCTGTCCCTGCCTCCTCATCTTTCTCCTTATCAGGCTGTGGGTGGGTGCCAGAGGCTGTGGGACTGGACACAGACCCTGCAGCTGCAGTCCAGGCCCTTGGCCAGCGGGTCCCCAGGTGTCAGGGGCCTGCACCTTTGCTGGAGGCCACAGGTCACTGCTGCGCACGCTGAGCCACGTCGCTGAACCAGACCCAACTCTGGAGCGGCCTCTCTGAGGAAAGGAGGGTGAAACCCTCGGTCGCCTGGCCAGCCAACCCTGGGGTCCTGGGCCCTTCTGCTGGGTGCGGTGTCAGGCGGCCCTGGGGAGGGCCCCGAGGGGCGAGGCAGGCACCAGACTCGGGGCCTCACACCTCCAAGGCAGCCGCGGGTACCCCACATCTCCGTTCCTCGGCTGACCAGCCCGTGTTCGCTGGCTTCTGCTTCTGTTTCCCCCCTTTAGGCTGATAAAGGGTTCCTTGGCTCCATCCTGCCTGCTAACCGGGGTTCTGCCCGACCCATCAATCACTGTTTAGGTTCAATAAGAGGTTTTCCTTTGGTTTGGGGCCACAGCTGGTGGTGCTTGGGGCTTGCTCCTGGCACTGTGCTCAGGGATCACTCCAGGTGGTGTTGGGGGTTTGAACTCGCTTGTCTGCGTGTAAGTTCGATGCTTTAACCCCTGTTCTGTCTCTCCAGTCATAAGATCTTGGCACTTTGCTCAGCTCAGGTTTGCTTTCTCCGCTCACTCAGCTCTTTCCAGCTCCCAACTCCGACTCTCCTGCCTCAGTGCTCTTCTCCTCATCCCCTCCTCTGCCCCTCCCTTCCTACCTTGTGCCATCATGCAGGGACAACTCGGGCTTAGGGGCTCTCTTGACCCAGAGTGACTGAGAGATGGCTGTGCAGTTGCTCACACACCCTGAACCAGGTTCGATCCCTGGCTCCCCATGTGGTCCCCTGGGTCTGCCAGGAATGATGCCTGCTTGCAGAGCCAGGAGTGAAGAGCCAGGAGTGAACCCTGAGCACTGATCCAGGAGTCATCCCTGAGCACAGAGCCAGGAGTGATTCTTGAGTGCGGAGCCAAGAGTGAGCCCTGTGTGCAGAGCCAGGAATCAGCCCTGAATACAGAGCCAGGAGCCAGCCCTGAGCACAGACCCAGGAGTCATCCCTGAGCAGAGATCCAGGAGTCATCCCTGCACCCACGCACCTGCCCCCAGCTGCTGGCCACCTCACACATGGACACTCTGTGTAGACACTCAGGGACCATTCGGGTCCCATGCTCTGCTGTCCTCAGCTGGACATTCGTCTTACTTTATTTTTAACGTTAGGCACCGTGATGGACAGTACTATTATTGATCAGGCCTCCTGCACACGACATCCCGTCCCCACACGCTCCACCAGCGTCCCCCACTGGTCCCCCACTACGGGAAGCCCAGTTCCCCGGCTCTGTCTCTTCGCTGTTTCCCCCCTGTTTTCTTTCTTTCCCGCATTCGCGAGAGGTCAGTCTGCCGTCTCTCTCCCTGACTTCCTTCGCTCAGCCTGATCATCTGTAGGTCCACACACAGGGCGGCACATGGCATGGTTTTTTTCTTTTCTTCTTTATTTTCTGGCAGGGGCACACCTGACTATGCTCCAGGTTTACTCCTGGTTCCGGGCTCGGGAATCACCCTTGATGGGGTGCTGTAAATCAGACCCTGGTCGACCGTCGCAAGGCAAGCTCCTTACCCACCCTACCTCTGCAGCCCCCAGCTGTTCTCTCTGTAGCTGAGCAGATTCCACTGTGTCTCTGCATCACAGTTTCTTGATCCATCGCCTGCCCTTGGGCTCTTGGGCTGTCTCCGGATTTTGGCTGTGTGGACAGAGCTGCAGAGAACACGGGGTGCTGGTGGCTTGACTGAGCAGGGCGTTGGCCCAGCTGCACATGGAGCCCCTTTGTGCCACTCTGGCGATTCTCATGTTGATGCTGGGGACACCCCATGCGTGGGGCCGAGGGCTCGTGCCCACCCTCTGAGCCAGCTCCCTGGGCCCTTCTTTTTACTTATTAGTGTTTTGATTTGGGTGCAGGGACGGAACCCAGACCTCCTGCTGAGAAGCCTGTCTCGCCCCTCCCCGGTCCTGCAGAAGAGGGTCCCACCTTCAGAGTCAGGGTCTCAATGCCTGACTCCCCACAAACCAATCAGAACCATCTCAGCAAAACCTGCGTCAGACACCTGTCTCTCCGTCTCTCTATCTCTCTGTCCCTGTCTCTCTATCTCTCACACGGACACACACTCTCACACTCACACTCACCCTTGCTCTTTCCCACACATTCCTGACATACACGGACACCCTCACACACACTCACATGCACCGACAAATACACACTCTCACACACACACACTCACACATACTCACTCAAATGCACCGACACACATACTCACACACTCACACATACTCACACACTCATACTCTTTCACATACCCTTATGTGAAGCATGGGCATGCAGGACAAGTGCGTTTGGTGTCCGAGAATCGTTCCCCTGGCCAGCACATAGCGATGGATGGATGGACAAATCGCTGGACGAAGGACCAGGGGAACGGAGAAACAGGGCCCCGGGTGGTTGGTAGCAAGTTTATTTCTCTCTCCTCCCCAGCGTAGTCTGATATCTCCCCTCACAGCACAGTTTAGTCGTAGTTTTGGTCATAGTCCGAGTCATCACAGTTCCCTCATCCTCGTCCCCTCTTTCCCCTCACAACACAGTTATATAGAAACCATGAAGGGTGGGGGTACACATAGGTGAGGTTGAACACTGTCATAACAACAAACAGAGGTAAAGCCCCTCCTTCAGGGAAGCTCTAGGGAATTACAAAATCACACAAATCACAAATCATCCTGTTATTCGTCGATTGCCTCGAGCAGGCCCCAGTAACGTCTCTTTCATCCTAGCCCTGAGA
>JAOXYA010000022.1:13507838-13527370 GCA_028565675.1 Sorex palustris | reverse complement strand
AGACTTTGTTGTTACTGTGTCTGGCATATCGAATACTCTCGGTAGCTTGCCAGGCTCTCCGAACTTTTTATAGTATTCCTAGTCATTTTGTATGAACACAGTAAGAGATATATTAAGCTTAAAGGTTGGCTCTTCCTGGGGTCATCTCGCTACATATCCCAGACTACAGTCCTCAGGCCAGGTTAGTCTTTCCTAACCCCAGCAGGGTCCATATTCAGTTACTGCACTTAGCTTATCCATTTCTGATGCCATGGTAGCTTACAGCTTGCCCTGGGTCCATCCAGTCCCTTCATAGGGACCCTCCTTTTGGGGGTGTTAGGAAGTAAGGGCAACTGAGGCTTAAGTCAAGTAAATATGATGGACGCCCAGGAATAGATAGTATTTGAAGTCAATTATCTCCCATGTTACATAGCATAGCATGAACTGTCTTCCTGTGTCTATACAAAAAAAAGGACATTGCTAAACAAACCATGCAAACGACATAAAGGAAAGAGAAAAACAATATAGGATTATTAGCCTTGATGGAATTGGGTGTGCCTCAGGGGCACTGTTGTGGTAGTAACCAAATAAACCTAAGCTCCCTGCAGGAGGAGCAAGGACAACCATCTCATCTTGCTCTCTTGGTGGCTCGGACCCCATGAAGCTGGGATGGGGTCGGTGGGCAGTGAGCTCGGAGTGGCCCACGCACTTGGCTGGGTAAGTCCCGGGCAGAACCAAGCAACAGAGGCCCAGGGACTTTCTGAGGTCACCTGCAGCTTGGGCCTGGACCCAGCGCCCCGCACCAGTGTCTTCGAGCTTTTCCAGAGCGCTGGACTGGCCTCAGGCGCTGCCTGGCAGGGAAGGGCAGCCGCCTTCTCACATTGCAGCCTAATTTTATCTGCCTCCTCCTCCGGGAAGGCCGCCAGCGGAGCCCCAGGGCCGGGTGCCTGGGTGTCCCAGCAGGTCCAGGCCTGCCGGCGCCTCCAGGCTCAGCCTCTGCCCTGGGCTTGTCCAGAGGCAAACAGGTGACCAGCTGGACCAAATGGGAGCAGAAGCAAGACAATGGCAGGCCCGGCGGGACCTCCCAAAGCCCCCGTGGGTCCCTCCGGCTACACCCCGAAACCTCAGTGCCTCTTGGGGACAACTCAGGTCTGACCCAGGAGTCAGGCCTGGGGCCTCAGCCCCTCCTTAGTGAAAACTGGGCCCACCGGTACCACTTTCTCCCCACAGGACCAATGGAGGTTAGACAGAAACAGACACAGCCAGTGGTCACGGGGCACTCGGAAAACCCTGAGAGTGTTCTGTGTCTGCTGACAAGAGTAAGAACCCTCCTGCCTCCCAGCCCTGCAGAGGCGCCCCTGTCCAGGCTGCTTTGGGGTCCAGAGAAGGGACGAGGCACCGCCAGTGCGGGGCCAGCTGCGGGGGCCAGCAGGGCCGGCCGGGATGGATGGCCGCGCCAGCCCACTCGCCCAGCTCAGCAGAAACCAGGGCCGCAGTAATGGGCTGCCGGCCCCCAGCTGCAACCAACTTCATTTTCTGCCACAATTAAATGATCGCCCGCCTTCGCTCACGCTCACTTATTCAATTACCTTCGTGGCCCTGAAGGACTCGCGGAGAAACAGCCATAAATAACGGCGGCAGCTGCCCACCCCGCCCCCCGCCCCCCAGCTGCCATCCTGCCCATCGGTTTCTAGACCAGCCTTCCGGAGAACCAGGGTGCCACCGTGCACCCCCGTCCCCCCACCCCCACCCCCACCCCACCTGAATGCTGAGTCAGCAGGATCCCAGCCCCACCCCCACCCCAGGTGGACTCTGGGGGCCACCCCTCTGCGGGGCTCTGGGTGGGGGGAGTGCTGTGTGAGCACACAGCACCTGAGGGAGGGAAGTGAAGCGAGATGACCCTTGTCAACTTCACCCTCACGCCCTCACCAGCCTGGAGGCTTCTGGAAACGCCCTGCCCAGAGCTCTGGGTCCATGCATGCACTTCTCTGCCCACTGTCCCCTTGCAGCCTGCAGACTCCTAGGCACCCTTCAAAGCCCAGTGTGGGAGGACAGAGGTTCCCGCACAGCCCCTGTCCAGGCCTCCAGGGGCTCCGTGCAGTGGCTGGGGAGCTCAGGGGGTCCCCTGGGGACAGGGACGTGGTGAGGCTGGAGAGGCAGAAAAACCATTGTGGTGAGTTGGGAGAGGGTGCCCAGTGGCCCCCAGAGACGCCCACACCTCTGCCTCTGGCTGGTGGCTTCTGAGGGTCAGCAGGTGGCACCGGGTTCCTGGAGGAAGGTGGGTAGAGGCGTCCAGGGGACAAGCTGAGCCCTGGGAAATGCCCCGGCAGGAGTGACGTGGCCTGGCGGGCAGCACAGCAGGAAGGACGTGGCCTTGCCCGCAGAGCACCGCTCCTGGGCAGGCCCGTGTGGCTGTTTACAGCAGTGTCCCGGGACACGTCTTAGGGACTCCCAAAGGGCGTCACGGAAACAGTCGAGGAGTCAGCACGGGGCTGGCCTGTCCCTAGGCCAGCCAGAGCCCAGGCACCCGAAGGCCCCCGCCCCGCCCCCTCCGCCCTGCCTGCCGCACACAGCTTCGAGTATAGCAGCGGGGGTCTCAGGAAGGACCTTGCCCCCTCTTCCGGGCACAGGACGCCGGAGTCCAGCAAGTCACTGGACTGTGCTGGCCAGGCAGCCTGACCGTGCCCTGGCCGCTCTCCTCCTGAAATGCCACCCTGCATTCACCCCGTGCAGCCCGGGACCCCTGCTGTTCCCACAGGGCCACCCCATCTGGCTGGGGACAGCCAGAGACATCTTCCCGAGACCAGCCATGCCCGCCCCGTGGCACCTGTGCTGTGGAGCCTCTCGGGGCAGTGGGCCGGCTGGTACGGCGGGCACAGTGGCCGAGGGTGACCTGGGGGAGGGTCTCCCCTGGTCTCCCTGTGACACCTGTCAAACGGGGCCTTCCCCTCACAGAGAGTCTGTGCCGAGGGCGTGGGGGTGAGGGGCAGTGGAGAGGGAACCAGCAGGTCCCCAAGAGAAGCAGGGGGCATGCAGGGCGGGCTTCGGGGCAAGTCAGATCCGAGGGGGGCTGGACAGAGCTGGAGACCCCTAACTTCAGCTTCAAGGCTGGTAGCCGGAAAGAGGGTGCCCAGGGGCTTCGTGCTGGAAGGCATAGCCTGGGCTTGGAAACGGGCAGGAAAACCCGGGGGCCGGACCAGGGGATCCCCAGAACCTGAGCTGCTACAGCAAACACTTGTCCCAGCTCAGACCCCCCCACCCCCGCCACCCCATCGCCCCCAGCCACCCCCAGCGAGCAACACCCCAGCCTCCCCGGGCAGCGCCTGTCTGCCTCTGGCTCCCTCAGCTCCACTCACGCCTGGCCTGGCCTTCCTGAGGTGCCCCATGCAGAGACCCTCCCCCTCCCGCACCCCTACCCCTCATCAACAACCCCACCGCCCTGACTGGCCTCCCTACTGCGTGGGCCTCTGCACATGCTCTTCTCTCTAGAACATTCTCTCTCCCACACCCCTGCCCGCCAGGGGCACCCTGGTCCTTCACCAGCTTGCTTCTTCCAGGACACCTCCCCGCTCCCCACCACACAGTGGGGCATGGCCACTTCTCGTGGCCACCTCTCTGTGGCCCAAACTCACTGGCCAGCCCCCCTCCCCCGCAGGTCCCCAACACAAGGCCCCATCAGTAGCGGCCAGGCCAGAGCCTGGGAAACGGGGGTGCTGAGTGGACTGACTGCAGGGTGGGTGGGGAGAGGGAGGGGGGCCAGGAGGCCAGGTCGGAAGCACTGACCCCAGCCACACCCAGTGACCAGTGCCAGAGCCAGCACCGCCGCGCCCCAGACACTCCCACTCTGGAGCGCCAGCTGACAGCGGGACATGCCAGGCCTGCTGCCCGCTCCGTTAGAGGGTCAGCTGACCCACCCCCAGGGTATAGGCACGGAGGGCCCTGCCCAGCCGCAGTCGGCTCCCAGGGAGATCACTCTCCACTTCCCGGGCCTGCAACCTCCACACCTCCCTGTCCGCCCCACCGCCCTCCAGAAGGGAGGCCAGGTGAGTGTGGCCCTGGGCAGGGGCTGGGGGGCCTGGCAGAGGGTCGGCGGGGCTCTGGCCACGGCCTTTCATCCCTCAGGGGTTCGAGGGCTGGGCGCATCTTTGATCTGAGCTACAAGGGGCCACAATGTGTGAGTCTGTGTGTCTGTCTGAGCATCTGTGTCTTCTGAGTATGTATGTCTGAGTGTCTGCCTCTCTGAGTGTCTGTGTGTATGTCTGAGTGTGTGTCTGTCTGAGTGTCTGAGTGTCTGTGTGTCTGTCTAAGTGTGTGTCTGAGTGTGTGTCTATCTGAGTGTGTGTCTGAGTGTTTGTTTGAGTTTGTGTCTATGTGTCTGAGCATCTGTGTGTGTGTCTGTGTGTCTGAGCATCTTTGTGTCTGAGTGTCTGAGTGTCTGAGTATCTGTGTGTCTGAGTGTGTGTCTGTGCGCCTGCACATCCGTGTGTCCGTGTGTTCGTCTGTGTGTGCCGGGAGCCCTATTCTGTCACTGCTCGTTCGCTGCCTCCCCTGGAGTAACCCCAACCCTCCTCTTTCCAGGCGTCCTGGAGTCCCCTAGCTCTGTCCCCTTTCTGGCCTGGGCTGAGGTTAACCCTTAGGGAGCAGCTGTCTGTGGAGCGGGGGCGGGGGGGGGCACCCTGGAATGGCATGTACCATCCCTGCTGCTCCACCCTTCCGCCGGTGGGGCCACAGGGCCGGGGTGACATCAACGCCTGTGGGCTGTGGCCTGGGGCCTAGGTGGTGGGGGTCCTGGAAGGGGCCCCAGGGGGATGGCACCCCCGAGGATCCCCTGCTGCCCCACCCAGGGCGGAGTCTTTGGGGATCTTCCCTGATCCTGAACCCAGGCCCTCTATATCTCGGCTCCCTCCCGAGGACTTAGCGTCCCCTCCCCTGGCTGGACTCAGGATGCTACAGTTTCCAGAGCCCCCTTTATCTGGTGGACGATTTGGGGGGGAAGCTCGGTGCATGTGAGCAGGAAGGCAGACAAGTACTGACACAGTGGGCATTTGGACCAGGCTGGGTCTCAGCAGGCGTTTGGATCGGGCCAGGTCTCAGCAGGTGTTTGGACTGTGCTGGATCCCAGTGGGCATTTGGATGGTGCCGGGTCTGAGTGGGTGTTTGGACCAGGCCAGGTCTAAGCGTTTGGACGTACTGAGTCTCAGCGGGCGTTTGGACGGTGCCGGGTGTCAGCGGGTGTTGGGACCGGGCCGGGTGTCAGTGGGCGTTTGGATGGTTCCAGGTCTCAGCAGGTGTTTGGACGGTGCCGGGTCTCAGTGGGCATTTGGACAGTGCCGGATCTCAGCAGGCGTTGGATAGTTCTGGGGTTGACTTCCTGGGACCTGAGAAAGCTGGAGTCCTTAGCTCATCAGGGGACTTCACTGCCCAGCGTCATTGCCGACATAGCTCTGAGGGGGTCCAGTCATCAGAGTCCAACCCCCACCCCCATGGCCAGAAGCATGAATTGCTGAATCACAGGCTGCAGCACTGTGGCATCAGATTGGGAAACTGAGGTCCAGAGAGGCAGGGAGGTGTCTGAGGCAGGGCTGGAAGCAGACCCTCTGAAAGCCGGACCCTCGGCGCAGGCTGGGCCCTGCCCCCACCTCCCCGAGGCCAGCAGGGCTCCCCTGCCCAGCAGACCCCCTGCCCGTGTCCCGCTGCCGGAAGCCCTGGTGCTTTGGCTCAGCAGGGCGGATCCATCGGTAGGGGTGGAGGGGGTCGTGGAGCATGGGCACCGAGGGCGCAGGGAGCAGTGCCCACATGGCCAATGATCTTACTTCCTCACCCACGGTCAGGTCCTGCCATTTCTGGTTCTGTGAATCCACACAAGGACCCGGCTCCCAGGACACGCCTCACCCAAGGCAAGAACCAACTCCTTGCCCCAGCCAGACAAGCCTGAGGGGAGCAGGCAGGTGGCAAACAAACAAACAGAACAAACACCAAACCCAAAAACCAGCCCACCTAGGCTCGCTGAGGACAGACTGGCAAGCCCGGGGTTCAGGGCTCCTGTCCCCGCAGGCTTGCCCAGGCCCCAAGCTTGCTGGCTGCGTCCCTCCCTGGGCAGTTCTTCCTCGTCCCCTGCTGCCCTCTGCTGGCTCAATCCTCAATGGCCTTCTGTGATCTGAGGAACACACACACACACACACACACACACACACGCACATGCATTTTCACATATATGCATGCGCGCGCGCACACACACACGAACATGGACACACAGATGCGTGCTTGCAAACCCTTATTGTGTTTTGACCTTAAAAGGCTCCTTCTTCCTGCAGCCATAGGCAGCCGCTAACTTCTATTTCTGGCTCCGGGGGCCCCTTACGTAAGGCAGGTGCTGGTCATATTACCTAGAGAAAGGTGCGGGCAGGGGTGTCAGAAGTTGGGAAATGTGCAGGTCCTAGGGTTTTGCAATCTCCTGATACCGGGGCAGAGCTTTGGATGGGGGGGGGGGGTGGAGTGCCCGGGAGGGGGCCATAGCCGGGATTTCTGGCCACCCTGCGCAGGTCCCCTCGGACTCCTGGCCCTACCCACGAGGCCCCCTCCCAGGGCGCTGGGCTTCTTGAATCGTCTCAGCGCCATGCGTCTCCCGACCTGACAAGGGGCTCAGAACATTGCCGGCGCGGTTCAGGACATTTGTCAGTGGCTGAAGGGCTTCTAAACTAATCATCGCTGTATTAAAATCACATTTGGTCCTCAAGCTGGAGCAGTGTTGAGAGATTTTAAATGGTATACCAGAAGAGGAGTGGAAGGAGGGAAATCTTCTCTCAAAGGATCAAATCAGCCCCAAAATAAGTCTGTGCAACTGAGGAAGATAAAATATGGTTCCGTGCTTCTGGAAGCCTTCCGTGGGAAACGGATGGACCCCCAAAGTCCCATATGTCACCCGGCTGGGAATGCGACATGTGAAACCCCCGCCCAGCCCCACCATGGATCCTGGTGGGCGGGTGCCACATGGGCAGAGGACCCTGGAGTCATTTCTAGAAGGGATTTTTTAAAACCCAGTCCTGTCCTGCCCCACCCCCAGCAACTAATCTTGTACCTTCCCAGCTTGGATTGCCCAAATGATACACCGCCCTCCCTACCTGCGAAAGTACGCAAAATTCTCCCACCCATTACGACCTAAGCGGTTTTTAATGGTTTTCAGTGCCTCTCATCTCTAATAGATTTAAAAAAGATGCTCCCTGGGGCATTGCAGAGGCATTGACTGCTACTTGCACCAAACCCCTGGCTCCAAGATGCCCAGGAGATGCTCGCTGGCCCTCGGGGCGGGGGCAGCCGTACAGGACACAGCCCACACTCCGCCAGCCAGCTCCTCTTGCTACAAGCTGCGTCTTCCTGATCTGCTCTGCCCCCACTCGGTGCCCGCCTCCCATGGCGCACACGTGCTCCCGAAGGCTCCCACCCCCAGTGAGCTCCGAGGACTCCTTCCTCCATATGCAGAGTGGGGACCAGATACGCTGCCCGCGCCAGACCCACGCCAATGTCATCAAGCCTCCTCCTGCCCGCACCAGCCCTCTGGGCACCCCCCACCCTAGCCCCTGCTCACCGTGCCCCAGACAGACCCTCCTCAACCTCACTTTGCCCCACGCCCTAACCTGAGCCCGAATCTTCCATCACAGCCCCTTCCCGGACCCCTCAGGGCAGCAGCCAAAGACAGGCGCTCCCCTAAGCCAGCCCTGCTTTGAGCCACATCCAGTGGTGCTCAATGGCTACTCCTGGCTCTGCACTCAGGGATCACTTCTGGCGGGGCTCAAGGGACCGTATGGGGTGCTGGGGATTGAACCCAGGTCAGCCACATGGAAGTGCTTTCCCCGCTGTCCTGTCTCTCTGGGCCCTCCACATACTTTTTGTATCTGTTGACTGAAAAAGCAGGTGATAAGGCGTGCACTGGCCCCATCCTCACAGAGCCCACGCTGCACCCCACCTTCGACCTCAGAGGAGAAGAGCACTGACACCCCCTTGTAGCACAAAATCCTTTGAGTTCCCCTCATTCTGGGGAGGGGGCCACGCCTGGCAGTGCTCGGTGCTCACTCCTGGCAGTGCTCAGGGGACCACATGTGGTGCTGGGGATCAAGCTTAGGTTGGGGACCAGAGAGTGAACAGCGGGTAAAGTGCTCAGCCTGCACCTGGCTGGCCTGGGTTCGATCCCCAGCGCCCCAGATGGTCTCCCAAGAACCACCAGGATGATCCCTGCGCATAGAGCCAGGAGTGAGCTCTGAGCAGTGCTGGAGTGGTACTGAAACAAAACACACCAACAATCTAGGGTCAGCCCTAGGCGAAGCAAGTGCCCCACCTGTGGTACTGTTGCTCAGTCCCCTGAATCTTATCTACTCATCACACACCGCTGGGCTTAACAGAGGAGCCAGGCCTCGTGCATTCCGGGTGTCACATGCTACGTTCTTCCGACGTGGTCAGCTCAGGCAAGGCAGAGAACGTTCGTGGACAGTATGGCCTGTGTCCACGGACACACACACGACAGTCTGAGGCCCAGGGCTCACTCAGGTGAACAGGAGTCACTGTCCTGTGACCAGCAACCTCCCCCAGCCACCCCACCCCCACCCCGGGCCCTGCCAACTGCATCGGTCAGGGATGCCCCTGACTAATGTGGGCCCACGTCGGGACCCCGAGAGCACTGTGGCTCTGTTGCCGCATGTCTGAGGCGGGAGTGGGGAGACCTCAAGGGACACTCCTGCCACCTCCAGGCACTTGGGGTGGCCACAGGAAAAGGGAGAACTGCCAGGCTGGCATCCTCGGGTTTGGCAGGGCAGCTTGTCTGCGGGTCGCTGGCACAGTCAGTGTCCCCACTCTGGGCTCAGCCTGGGGCCCCACTTTCAGGCCAGGGGCCGTCTGGCCGCCGCTGGCTGGTGCCACACGGACCTCAGAGCTTCTGAGCGACACTCAGGCCCAGACATCGAACAAGCCGCCACAGCCTCCGGTCTGGGATATGAGACCCCGGCCCCGGGACAGGGGTAGGAGGCCAAGGGCTTCTGAGTTGTGTGTCCACTCTTAGGGTGGGGCAAGGGTGGGCTTCAAGCCAGGGGTGGGCTCTGCCCTTCCCCAGCCCCGTTCCCAAGGGTGCAGGGGCGAGGGCACTGGGGAAAGAGGGGTGGAGAGAAGGGGACACGGGTCCTTTCCAAAGCACTCGAAGGACGCAGCAGGTTCTGGGCCTCTGTCTAGGGGCCGCCTCACCTGCCACCCCAGCACTGGGCAGGGCTCCAGGGGCCAGTCCCCAGGTTTGCACACTGCAGTGAGCAGAACTGAGCGCCTGTCACCCAGGCCCACCTGGCCAAGACTTAGAGCCGTCAACCGGCCACCCCGGGGTCTCAGCCAGTGGGTGGGAGTGTCTAGAACAACCTGGGCTCCTGACTCCTTGCCCAGTGCTCAGAGGAAACAGAACAGGGCCCGGGCCAGAGAGCTGGTGCACATTTGCATGCAGGAGGCCCAGGTTCACCCCCAGAACCTCATGGACCCCACCCAGTATCACCAGGTGTGACCCCTGAGCACCAAGCTTGGAGTAGGTCCTGAGCACCACCGGGGGCCAGAGGCATTGGCCCAAGGCTCAGGCCTTGGACAAAGGCAGGCGCTGGGCAATATCTGACAACTCCAAGCGTTTCTTGGGGACTCCAAGGGAGGAGCAGGAGGGGTGGAGGGACGGAGCTAGAGCATCAGCACTGAGGGGCCCATGTGGTCCATGTCCCCTGCCATGGCCACACCCCTGTCCTGTCCAGGATAAAGCCACACTGTTCTCCCTCTGCCTCTTCCCCCGGTCATACCACGCTCATAGCAGAGTTGGGTGCAGGGGGGCGCGGTGGGGGGACTCCGTCATCCCCTGGCACCTGAGGACGACCCTGGAGAATCAGAGCCTCAGTTTCCCCAGAGTCCAGCACAGCTGAGAGCAGCTGGTCTCAGGGTGCAGGCGGCTGGGGGTGGATGCGGGCACTCCCTGGGCCACAGGGGGTCTCGAGGGTCCTGAGAACATCTGGCCCTGCCCATGGTGGTGGCTATCAGGAAACATACTGGGAGGGGATGGACCCCCAGTGTGGGCCCCCCCAAGAGGCCCTGAGAAGGTCAGTACTAAGCCCCAGCGCTGAGGGGCCCCTGCCCCCCACCCACGGTTCCAGTGTCCACCTGGAACTAGTAGCGTCTGTCCTTAGGTGGCTAGAGGAGGTCGGGGTGGGAGAAACCAAGCTTTGGGGTGTCGGGTCCCTGTCCCAGCACAGCCTGGGTCCTGAGGTCTGAATCGCTGCCACACCCCAGCTCGGCGGGTCACAGCATTGGGCTAATGGCCTGCCTAAGTGGGTGCTCACGGGCAGCTACTTCAGTCAGTGCCTCATCTGCTCATCTGTGAAATGGGCTGAAGTCACCACCTTGTGAGGCTGATCCACCCACACGCCAAGACCCGAGTCGACCTGTGCCGCATGCATGTCTGGTCTGTGGTTGCTTTTTTGCTGCAGCTCCCCAGAGATGTTGGGGGTCACGAGGGCGCCCCCCAGAGGTGGTGGGGTTGGAGGATGCAGTCCCAGGATGGTCCACAGGACTGTCCTGAGAGACCAGACCACTGGCGTTGGTTCTTATCAATCCCCTGGACCAGCCAGCCGGGGACATCCTGGAGCTCCTTGGGGAGGCTGGGGGGAGGGACTGGAGGTCACTGGTGGCCCACGGGGCAGCTGAGGCCCGGGCTGTGGTCAGGGACCAGTGTGTGGGCCGGGACCGTTGACGGGCTTCACGGCCTGCTGTCCACCCCGTGCCTCTGTGTCCCGTCCCCAGGGACGGGTCAGTGGGCAGAGCTGGCAGAGCAGTGTTCCCGGCCAGCTGAGAGGCAGGGGGCCAGCCTGTGTCCCTCTTCCTGTGTCCCCTGGCCTCCACCTAGCTCGCAGGCCGCCGTGACTTCATGTCTGGTCTCCAGGCTGAAGCCCACCCGCCACTGCCTGTGGTCCCACGCCCGCTGGGGACATGTGCCCTGGCCTTCCAGGGCCTCCACGGCCCCCTCAGCTGACGGTGCAGGAGAGGCCCGAGGGTCCTGATCGGCCAGGCTCAGCCTCTTGATGCCTCCTGATGCCAAAGGTCCAAGCAGGGGCCTCCCTGGACAAATGACCATGAAGCAGCAGCCATGCGTGGGGGTCACCAGAGGGTTAATGGCGCTGCTCAGCCCAGACTGTGGTGTCCTGGCAGGAGTCCAGCAGAGGAGACGGGTATTAATAACCCGCGGTGACAGGACCCCCTGCAGGAATGTTCTCTGTGAGGATGAGGGCCTCGAGGAGGGACACTTCCTGCTGGGGTTCCGGTGAGGCTGCCCTTGGGGGAGGCGGAGGCGGCCAAGGAGCACTGCCTACGTGCCTCCGTACTGCCTGGCCCTGGCGCCTGTCTCAGGCCCCACATTCCTCCAGCAGGTGTACGGGGGGAGGGGGTGCGGCGGGGATAGGACCACGGTGGCAAGGGCACTGCAAACAAGCCACGATTGGGCCAGAGCCATAGACCGGCGGGCAGGGTGCTGGCCGTGCACACAGCCGGCCTGGGTTGGGTCCCCAGCAGCCCATATGGTCTCTCAGCACTGCCAGGAGTGATCCCAGAGCATGGAGCCAGGAGCAACCCCTGGAGCGCCTCCCAATACGACCCCAGACCAAACACCCAGGTGGCCCAGGTTGAAATTCATAACATCGTTTCCTGGCTGTCCTTCTCAGCCAGCTTGTTCCCCCAGGGCGACCGTTGTAAGTGGGTTCCTGTAACAGATTTTTCCCAGGAGAAATCAATACCCACCGACAGCCTCGTTGGACCCCCAGCCCAGCACACCCTCACTCTTGCTCCCCCCCCTGCTTTCCAGAACCCTGCCCAAGACTGCGTGCAGAGCCAGCCTCCAGGTCTCAGGACTTACCGGTGTGGGTCTGCGGGGAGCCCCCTCCCCGCATCGAAGCATGGTTCTGCAGAACGGCATGGACCCTGGGCACCCTGTGCGTCTGGAGCCCTTCCTGCACCAGGTCGGGGGTCACCTGAGCGTGATGAAGTACGACGAGTCCACCATCTGCAAGCCCCTCATCTCCCAGGAGCAGAAGTTCTATGAGTCCCTGCCCCTGGCCATGAAGCAGTTCACCCCCGAGTACAAAGGTGAGTGGTGAGTGTGTGCCCACAACACACATACACATGCAAACACAAATACACACACAGACACACACATACATACACACAAACACATACATACAGACAGACACAAACACACAGACACACACAGACACACAGAGACACAGAGACCACACACAGACACACACAGATACACACACACAGACACAGATATACATAGACAGAGACACAGACACACATATACACAGACACACAGACACACACATATACACATACACAGACACACAGACACAGACACACACAGAGACCATACAGAACACAGACATATGGATACACACAGATAAACAGAAAACACAGACACACATAGACACACACACACACAGACCACACAGACACACGACAGATACACAGACACATAGACACACATAGAGATACACACATGAACACAAACACACAGATGCACATACAGAGGCTCACCCCAGAGTGCAAAGGTAAGTGCATACACACATATATGCACACAGAGACAAACACACAGACACAGATAGACAGAGACACATGAACACAAGCACACAGCCTGGGCCAGGTATGTCCCCCCCCGCCCCTCCCCTGTGCAGCGGGGAGCCTGTGGTTGTCATGGAGACGGTCCCTCTCCCCCAGCCTGGCTGCCCTCACTGGCCGCTTCCTCTGAACTCTTGGAGCCCCCCGGCCTCAGTGGAAGGCCTGTTCGGTGCCCTGCACACCAGGTCAGGCCTCAGGGAGAAGTGACCCCTGTGACCGGGCCAGCTAACACAAGGCAGGTGGGGGCCCCATCACCTCCCTCTGGAGCATGGGTGGGCGGGGTGCCCAGCCTGGGCCATTTGTACCTGCATCCTGGAAGGGACATCAGGGCTGGGCTCCGTCTGCAGTGCTCGTTGCTCTCTCTCCTCTCGGGCTTCGGGAGGGAGGTAGCTGGCAGGGTCTGGGGGGGCAATGGGCTCGGCTCCCAGGGTCACGGCTCACACAAGGATGTGTCTGAGGAAGGCCCCCTGCCCAGACATGGTGTGGCTGGCCAAGAGCTTCTGCCCTCAGTACCAAGGGTGTGGCCAGTGGGGGGCCCAGCTGGCACCCTCCAGCATGGCGTGGGATGAGGGTGACCCCGCGCCGGATCGAATCAGCACCGCAGTGTGAGCCGACCGGAGAAGCAGGCGTGTGTGCTGGGCAGGGGAGCTCCCAAGGCGTCTCCAGGCCCCGCTCCAGGTTGTGGGCCGGAACCTCGGGGCCACGCAGACCCCCCAGCAGGGCTGACCCCCACACTTCGCTGCGCCCCGGCTACCACAGTGAGCGTCCAGTGTGACACCCAGATGTGGGGTCGCAGTCTTTGGGGCTCAGGCTGTGGCTGTGCCTCCTATGGGGGCTCTCAGGGCGCCCCCCCACCCTGGGTTAGATCTTACCCCTGCACACAGCCTGTGGGGAATGGGGCCTCCTGCCCACCCGTTTCACACCTTCTACCCATTTCTGGAGCAGGCGGGAGGGTGGAGAGAGGGTCTGCAAGGTTCCGTCTGCACCGCCCCCGCCTCTGCAGTGCATGAGAGGAGGGGACTGCCCCCCGGGCCCTCGGGCCTGGCCTACTGCCCAGATCGCCCAGCCTGCCTCCCCCCTGCAGGTTGGGCCTGTCCAGGTGACACAGCCTCGGGCTCTACCAGCTCCATAGATTAATTATAGATTCATCTGGATTCATCTTGAGCCAAAGTGTCGTAGGTAGCTTGCTGCAGCAGGAGGCTGGGCTTCCTGAAGGGCTGGAGCGGCCCCGCTGGCCCATGGAGGGGAGAGTGAGGCGGAGGCCTGGGCAGGGTGGAGGCCAAACGAGCGGTTTCGTAGGTGTAAGATGGCAGCCCAAGTGCACGCACGTCTGAAGGGACTGAGAGAGGCCCGGGGCCCCAAGCACCCGTTTCGTCTGTTCGAGTCTGGGTCTTCTTGGTTTCTAGTTCTGGGCTACTCCAGGCTCAGTGCTCTACAGGCCACGTCCTGCAGTGTTTGGAGGAACATGGGTGCAGGATCAACCCTACGATTCCCGCTTGCGGCCCTTGGAACTAGCTCCCTGGCCTGGCGTCGGGTCTCATTCTATTTTATTGGGGTGGGGGGGTTGGCAGTGCTTCGGATGGACTCCTGTTTCTGTGCTCGAGGGTCACTCCTGCTGGGCTGTGTATGTGCCTGGGACCCTTCACTGGGCAGGGACGGAAGCAGCATCACACCAGGGCTGATCAGGAGCCCCTTGATAGGCACGCGTCCCACGCTGCCTCCTGGCCCGAGGTCAGGTTTTATTTCACTTTGTTTTATCTTATGGGGAGGGCTGGCTGCTTCTGGTGGTGCTTAGGGCTCCCTCCGACTCCACGCTCAGGAATCGCTCTGACATCGCTTGGGGGACCACACATGGTGAATGAATCAGGGATGCGTGTAAGGCAAGGCCCATGCCTGTGCGACCTCCCTGGCCTCAGGTCAGACTTTCCCTGGGAAAGGTCAGTTGTGCCAGGCCCCGGCTCCATCCCAGCACCAGACAGATCTCCCTAATGACTGAGTCCACGGGAAAGGCTCCCCCGAGGGCTTCAAATCTCAGCAACACGGGATTGGCACCAGTACGGAGCCAGGAGTCAGCCCTGGGCACCACCAGGAAAAGAAAGGAGAGAGGAAGGGAGAAAAGGAAAGGAGGTGAGGGGGGGAAGGGAAGGAAGGAAGGGGAAGGGGAGTGGTGTGGAGGGTGGGTGAGTCTGGCCGACTGGGAAGGGGCTGCCTCCTCCAGGGCCCCAGCCAGGGGACCTGAGTGTCCCCAGACTGCCACGGGGGCTCCCTTTCCCTCCAGAGCCAGGGGGCGTCTCTGCAGCTGCACCACACACGCAGGCCACACTGTCTCCCTCATCCCCAGCTGCAAAGCTGTGGTGAGTGGGGGTCGGGCTCCTTCCCCAAGCTGGGAGCTCAGCCCACCCCTCTCGAGCCCCGGAGCACGGCTGTCCGCTCTGGCCGAGCAAGGACACGCTCCCGGGGCCGTGGGCACTCACTGGGAGCCAGATTCAGGTTACCGGCCGCAGGGCGAAGTCGTGCTCTCATGAGCTTAAAAATAAACACATGACGGAATGTCCGCGGATGCGGTGGGGACTGCTTGGCCAAGAGGCTGCTACTGAGGCTCGGGCCGGCCCCGCAGGGTGTGGGGTGGAGGTGCTGCAGGAGGCTCCCCCCTCTCCCCCCCCCCCGCCCCGTGGCCAGACCCTCAAGATAGGCACTGCTCAGGGCGAGAGGGCAGCGAGGCGGCTGTGCAGCTCAGACAGGGGAGGAAGGAAACGACTCAGGGTTTATTGGTTTGGGGCTATTCACAGCCCCGCGAGCCTCCGCTCAGACACCAGGCGGATGATGAGCTCCGGCCGAAGCCCAGAGAAGAAGGTGAAGGTCAAGTGCACAAATGTCCTTGCAGGAGGCTTCCTGAGCATCCCGAGACAGAGGGACAAGCCAGGGCTCTACATGAACCTACAAGGTCCCACGGCCCTTGGCTGCATCACACCAGAGCCCCTATCCTGTGGCTTGGAGGGGGTACCCGACTTCCTGAGGGTGTTCCGGGTCCTGCAGGTGTGGGCCAGCGAGCCCCGCTCTGAGGACACAGGACTGGAAGGACCACGTGTCCTTGGGTGTCTAGACTAGCCTGGGGGGGGAGTCAGAGCTGCCTGCCCGGTCCCCAGCAGGACTGTCCCTCATCCACACCCGGCTGAGCAGCGCCTGGTGTCACCCCGTCTCCCCCAGAAGGGCTCCGTGTCACAGCCTGGTCCTTCTTCCGGAAATGCCACTGCTGTGGCCGTCTTGGGCCTGAAGGATGTGTGACCTTGAGGGAGGACTCGGGACTCAGGAGTGAGCCTTGGGGGGTATGGGGGGCGTGTGACTCAAAGGACAGGCAGTGCCAGCCCGCAGTGGGCGCGGGGCGCCAGCCGTGACCAGGGTCCCTCTGCAACCTGCCCTCTGTCCCCCCACCCCTAGCGCTGGTGGCAGACTGGGTTGGGGGGGTCCTTGGGGGGAAGGGCGTGTGCCAATGCCCAGGTGTCAGGGCCAGTGGCTGTACCATGGCCAGGGGCTCCATCACTCCGGGAAACACAGTTGCTCGTTCCTGGGTGCAAACCTGGGGACCGGGGCTTAGAAAAGAGAGGATGGGGGCGGGGCGGCTCCAAGCAGAGCCCAGCAGCCTCATGGAGCACCTCACAGGCTTACAGAGCAGCCCCAGGAATGAGCGTCTGGCTCGGCAGGCCTCAGGCCCAGACGGGCTGTGAGTGGCACAGCAGCTGCCGTGACACCGGCCCCTGGGTCAGCAGAAATTGCCACCGTGTCTGGGAAGGTGGCCGAGGGGCTGGGGAGGAGACAGCCCCCTCCCCTTGGGAGCCGGCATTATATGCGCCCACCGCCCCCCTACTTGGGGCCCCCACAGAGAATAAATGGGAAGGGGCCTGATCCTCCCAGCAGGGGCCGTGGCAGCCAGGCTGTGCTGGGGATCGAACCCCAGGCCTCGCGTGTGCTGGCGAGTGCCGATCTCCTGAGCCACAGTCCAGCCCTGAGGTGGAAGGGGTATTCTTGCACATATGTTGAGGAGGGGGGCCACACCAGACTGTGCTCAGGGATTGCTCCTGGAGGGGCTTGGGGACCACCTGGAACAGGGTCACAAGAAACAAGGCAAGTGGCTTGACCCCTGCACTCTCTCTCTCATGGGGACCCTTGGCAGTGCTCACGGCTGAAGGCCCAGAGGAAGCAGCACTGTGACCATCCCCTGAGCGAGGCCAGGAGGCCTCAGAGACCCCCAGCCACGGCACAGAGACTCCATGCTGTAGTAGCAGGAGAATACCACCCCCTCCCCCGCCCCGTCTCCTGCCAACGAGCCCACTGGCCCAGCAACTGGAATCAGGGCGTGCCGGCACCCTGGGGTGCTCCCCTCTGTCAGGAGCAAGGTGGGGGCTGTGGTGGAGGTGAGCTTCTGGCTAGGACAGATCTAGATGCCCGTCTCTCCCCGACTACCAGCTCCCGCATTGCCAGACCCTGGCACAGCTGGGCTCCAGGCGCCAGCAGCTGAGGGATGCCAGGGCTGCTGTGAGAGTCCCCTGAGCCCCTGCCTGGCGCTGACCTGGAAAAGCCGTGCTGAGGGCACCTTTGTCTCCTCACGACCACCCCCTTGAGCAGCCAGGAGGGCATCCTGAGGCAAGCCCCGAGGCTCCCCAGGCGTCTCTGGGTCTGAGGCGAGGGCAGGGCAGGTGAAGGGGAGGTGGGAGAGCGAGCTCCAGCCCAGGAAATGTTCCCTGGAGGCTGGGGACACAGAGACACACAGATGGGGGGGGGGGAGGGAATGGGAGGGGACGGTGTGGCCCAAAGGTTGGGGGCTGGTGTACCGGCAGCGGGGAGGGCCCGAGGCAGCGTCTAGAGCAGCATGAGGCTCTTTCTGCAAGCTCCACGGGTCCTGGCGCTCTGGAATGGGGTCCAGCTGGTCCTTGAGAGAAGAGCACGCGTGTGTGCACGTGAGAGTGCATGTTAGTGTGTACGTGTGTGCGCGCGTGCCTCTCTGTGTGCATGCACGCGTGTGTGCGTGTGTGTGTGTGTGTGTGTGTGTGTGTGTGTGTGTGACCGGCAGGCACCACCATGCTCAAACTCACACACCGTTACCTTGCACCCCGCAGGCACCATCACCGTGCACCTCCGCAAGGACAGCCTGGGACACCTCAGCCTGGAAGCCAACCCACTGGCGGAGAACGGGGGCCCCTTCCAGGTCTCCCCCGAGTCAGCCGTGGCGCTCTGGCAGAGGCTGCAGCAGAGTGCGGGAGGGGGCGCCCGGCCCCTGGCCCCTTGGCAGCAGGCCCAGCTGGCACACTCGCTCAAGGAGAGGTGAGGGTCTGGGCGGGGGCGGGGGCAGACAGGCTGGGCCCCCAGAGCCGGGAGAGACCAGGAGAAAGCCCCTTGTGGGCTGGCGGACACCCAGCCAGCGCCGGTGTCTGTTAACTATCCATTTCACGGAACCTGAGGTGCCTCTGGGGGGCAGTGTGCAGAGAGGAGCCCCAGGATAGTCGCACAGCATGAGGGGGGGCATGGCTGATGGGTCTCAGAAGCCCCTGCAGCCCCCCGGTTCCCCCCACAGCACCCGTCATGTTAGCGACTTCCCCGTGGAAGGGCCCCCGGGAGCTTAGAACACGGCTGGGAAACAAAGGGAGTTAAGAAGATGTAAGTGCCCCCCCAGGAGCGCCGCTTCCTCCCGCGGATCTCATTAAGCCGCTTGGCCCGGTGACAGGAAGTGGCACAGTTATCTCCCTTCTGCAGACGGGGAGCCAGGCACAGAGGGGGCAGCGAGGCCCCCCCGATTTCCGGTCGCCCTGCCATCCCCTGTGGCCTCTCAGAGCCTGACACCACACAGACCACGCGGGCAGGAGGGGTTCTCGGAGCCTGGGCAGCCCACACCCCTCCCCAGACCAGGTGGGCTCCTCGCAGTAGACCCTCCCCTCCCCCCACTCAGCCACCTGTGCTCCCTCACAACAGCAGCCGGGCCACAGCGCTCCTGCGGTCCGAGTTCCACCTCCACTCCCCGGAGCCCTCCCTGGAGGCCCAGGAGGCTGAGGAGCACCAGGCCGAGAGCAGCTTCAACCCGTGGGGCCTGCACTGCCACCAGGCCCACCTGAGCCGCCTGTGCGCTGAGTATCCAGAGAACAAGCTACAGAGTATCCTTGGCTGCCCCTGGGGCTTGTGTGTGTACGTGTGCATGCTGTGTGCACGCATGCCTGGGGGAGGCGGGAGGAAGGGTGACAGACAGACAGACCTAGAGCAGAGGTAGGAGAGGAACACACATAGGCCAAAGAGAGTGACCCAGCCCTCGAACCCAGGACCTGAAAGACATGAGACAAACTGGAGGGTGAAGAAGTCAGACTGCAGGTTTAGGGGAGCCCAGTGCCACCTAAGTGGGCGGGATGAGCTGGACAGGGTGTGGGGGAGAGGGAGGGGGTCTGGGAGCAGGAGGGAAAGGACTGCTCCCCGGGTCGGGGGCGGGGAGCTCCTGGATCACAACCTCCCTTCTCTGCCCCCAAGCTGACGGGAGAGGAGAGCAGCGCCTCGTGCGGGGGGGGGGGGGCGGGGGCTGATCTCTCAGGGGACCCTGCCTCCTTCTCAGCCCCCCAGAGTGAGGCTTGAAATGCCCCTTTGTCACCGTCTGGGATGGGTGGCTGGCTTGCCAGTATTCCCTAAAACACATCTGCAATCCTAATCCCTAAGAAGCTTTGCAGGATAATTACTCCGCCCAAATTAATATCCCTGCTACTCATCTTCGAGACGAACATCAACCCACTTCCCCACAAAGGTATTGGCCCAGCCGGTGGTTTCAGCCTCCCCTCGCCTGAAGGCGCTCAAGAGCTGCTCCTGCCTCTGTGCGTACAGTGACCCCTGGCATTGCTCAGGACCATTGG
>JAOXYA010000022.1:13495463-13507553 GCA_028565675.1 Sorex palustris | reverse complement strand
GTGGGGGGGGGGGGGGGGGGGGGGGGGGGGATGGGCACGGAGACGGGGAGAGAAGCTGGCACACACACATAAACTCCCCCTAAATAAACGCGCCGATTAAGGCAGCGGGCAAAGCTAACACATGAATTTCTTAATCGCAACGCTGGCGGGTCTGGGAGGACAGGACGGGTGGGGCGCGGGACCCCGCGGCCAGGGCGAGCCCTCTGCACCCAGACCCTCCTTCACTCAGCGCGACCAGGGTTCCTGCTGCTGGAGAACGTGGTGTCGCAGTACAAGCTGCCGTGCATCCTGGACCTGAAGATGGGCACGCGGCAGCACGGGGACGACGCGTCCGAGGAGAAGAAGGCGCGCCACATGCGCAAGTGCGCGCAGAGCACCTCGGCCTGCCTGGGCGTGCGCATCTGCGGCATGCAGGTGGGTGCGGTCGCGCAGGAGGGGCCTGGCTGCCTGCGGTACTGGGGACAGGACCACCTGGGCACCCCCGGCCCCACTGGAAGGAGAAACAGCGACCACTTTGGCTGGAGGGGCTGTTCCAGGCTTTGTGCTCAGCAGCGACCCCTGCTGGCACCTGAGGGGAACCGCACGTGGTGCCAGGATTTGCACAAGGGTTGAGGCTGCGGTAGCCGCACGCAAGGCAAGAGCCGTATGAGTTCCTGTACTATCCCTGAGGCAAAAAATTTTTTTTAATTTATCTGGTGTTGGGGCTGGAGCGATAGCACAGTGGGTAGGGAGTTTGCCTTGCACATGGCCGACCCGGGTTCGATTCCCAGCATCCCATATGGTCTCCTGAGCACCGCCCGGAGTAATTCTGAAGTGCAGAGCCAGGAGGAACCCCTGTGCATCGCTGGGTGTGACCCAAAAAGCAAAAAAAAAAAAATTTATCTGGTGTTTGGGTCAGAGCTGGAGTGCTTAGGGCTACTCCTAGCTCTGCATTAAGGGACCACTACTGGTGAGGCTCAAGGTACCTCTATGGGGTTCCAGGAATTGTTAACAGGCAAGTGTCCTACCCACTGTACTCTCTGGCCCTGGATCTCAGGGTGTTTGTGGCGGAGACTTGTCACCATGGCCATGTGGGTCGTGCCTGTGTGGAGGGCAGAGCTTTGTTGATATTGTGTGCAGGAAGCAGGGAAAGAAGACAAGTGGCTTTCTATACCACAGATGCCTCGCTCTCCTGAATGAGGCTGAGTGCACACATGCGTGCACACACAGACAGAGGCACAGACACACAGGCACACACAGAGGAACAAACAGAGACACACAGGTGCACACACACACCCACAGGCACACACACACACACACACAGAGGCACACAGGCTCATTCACACGCCCACATGGGCACACAGGCACACATGGGTACACACACAGGCGAGCATGCATACACACACACACACACACAGGAGCACACATGCACACCCAGCTTTGCAGAGGCTATGAGGCAGTCTGCCCTTTGAATCCTTAGCAGCCACTCGCTACTCTTCTGATGCTTTTTTTGCTACCTGTTCTGCTTAACAAAGCCGGAAGGTTTATAACCTGCTGCCCCTGGCAAAGGAACGGTTAATATTTTATTACGCTTCATTTTGGTGGCAGCTCTGATGTGGCTTATGGCGGGGATGGCAGCCGAACAGGAGGAAATAAACTTTCTCCGCTCGTTCACTTATAGTCTATCTACTCAAAGCAAAACCAGAGACCGATCTGACGGTAAATGTTATAGCTTTCCTTAATTGAAACTGCCACCCCTTGAAACTGGAAGTTGAGTCTATAAATTTGTTGCACAGATGTCCCCAGGAAGGTTTGGGAGGCAGTCCTCTAGAGAACAGAGGCTGATGATTTGTGGTGTAAATGGAATCTCTCTCTGGACCTCAGAGCCTCCGGAAATTGATCTGATTTATTTGGAAAGTGAAGCCTGTCATGTCGCTCTGACGGCTAATTTAGCAGCCCATCTCCAGCCCTTCACAGCCAACAGCAGGTCCATCATCTCCCTCTTGATTTCCTGCCCCCATAAACACAGCATCAGTTTTGATGCAGTATCGGCCCTTCCCAGGCATGCCAGGCCAGGCAGAGGTGTGCCAAGTTACCCCCCGGGCATGGCAGCCTCACCTGCTGTTCGTGCCATCTGAATGCAGGGGGCAGCCCCCATGGTGCCCACCAGTCAGCATCCCTCTTCCATCTGCTCCTTCCTGCTGGCCAAAACAGGGAGGGGAGAGGAGTGAGAGCCCCAGGGAGTGGCTGGGAATCCCTCACTCAGCCCCGGCCCCACTTCAGGTTGCCTGAAAACTCCTTGAACTCGGCTGCTCATCTTCAAATCATCCACGCAGAACCACTGTCCCTGTTTCTTGAGAACCCACAGTACTTTGTAAACTTTGCCGGGGGAAACTGTCTTCTTGTTGCCTTTCCAAGACAAGGTTGGCCATGATTTCAGATTCCTGCTTGGGTTTGCTAATATTTGAATGGAAGCGAGCCAAGAGCCAGGGTTTAAATCATGAGTTGGAGGCTGGCATTGGTGGGAATTCCAAGAAAAAAAGATCCAAACCCTTCCCTTGTGGGTGGAGGGTCACCTTTGCAGGGCGAATGAGCTTTAGGTCTTGAATGTCTATGGAAGGCTTTCACAGAAGGCGTTTTAAAATGGAAAAGCTACACTAGTGCTAGATTTAAAAAAAATCATCTTTGTGTTCTGTTCAGCCATGCCTGCCTCCCGTGTCCTGGAAAAAGCTGTTTCTAGATGATGTGAGCTTGTAGCCGTAGCAGATGCAATTTTTCCGTCACAATTTTTCATTCCTTTTTTTTTAATGCCAGGTTTATCAAACCGATAAGAAGAATTTCCTCTGCAAAGACAAGTACTACGGGAGGAAGCTCTCGGTTGAGGGCTTCAGACAAGCGCTCTACCAGTTCCTGCACGACGGGTCTCGCCTGCGGGCAGAGCTGCTGGGGCCCATGCGGGGCCAGCTCCAGGCCCTCCTCTCCGTCATCAGAAGCCAGACTTCCTACCGCTTCTACTCCAGCTCTCTCCTCATCATCTACGAGGGCCAGGAAGGCTCCGACACCCCACCAGGCACCCCCGCCGGCCCCGGGACCCAGGACTCGGCTCTGCACACAGCCCAGGGCGACTCTCTCGAGGGCCTGGCCAAAGTCGACATCCGGATGATAGATTTTGCTCATGCCACGTACAAGGGCTCCTGGAACGAGCAAGCCACCCACGACGGACCCGATCAAGGCTATATTTTCGGCCTGGAAAACCTTCTCCAGATCCTGCAGGATATCCAAGAGGGAGAATGAGACGTGGTCGGCCCATCCGAGTTCTTCGAGACGAAAGAACTCAAAAGGGGCCTGTGAGGTAGTGAGGGTAGTCTAGATGCCCCCTTTGGTGGTGTAAACCTTTTGTAATCATCATACCTATGTTCGAACGCCTTATATCTCTGCATATCAGGCTGCAATCCTAGCTGCTAAAGAAACCAGTGCTGGGAGCTGGAATGACCAGCCCACCCCAGCCCCACTGGCCTCCGAACCCCTGCTGCGGGGCGCTTTGTTCAGGCTGAGCTGAGCGCACCCCGCAGCCGCCCAGCCTCAGGAATGAAAGTTCATTGGCACCAACCCCGGAAATGCTCCTGTTCTTCACCGCTTCAGTGATCACTGTTCCCACTGGGTTATTTTTCACGACGAAGTCTTCCGTATCCAAAGGCGCCTCTGGGACGTCTGAAAGGGACAGCTCATTTCTATGCTGCCGTGGTTACGGGGGCCACCAGCCACATGGTGCTGGCTGCTCCGTGGCCCCGAAAGGAAGCTCCTGGCGGCAGCAAGGCAAACCGGAGGTGGGGTGGGAATTTCGCCTTGTGATAGCACTGAGCTTTTTGCCGTGATGAGAAGCATCTGGAATAGTCGTGATTCAATTACGTTGAGAGAACATGTTAAAATAAAGGAGACCAGGGAGCCATCCCTGGCCATGATTCCATGGACCCTGCAACTGTGAATGGTCAGCAGGTGGTCAGCAGACAGGACAGACAGTGGACACTGGTGCCACCTGGGGTACATAGGCCAGGGGGAGTGGCACGCATCGCAGGCCAGCGTTTCGAAGATTCAGGAATGTTTGCATTGAAAGACACTTTGGGGCTGCAGTCTTCACAAACAGTGAGACACCCTCCTTACTTGGATAAACCATGAGGAGTGTGTTGGTGAGGCCAAGGCCAAGTGCTCCTGAGGGCTGTTCAGCCAGGCAATGGTGCAGAGAGAGGCCACCGTGTCTCTCCCCTCCTCTTGGGGCCATTTAGGATGAACTGGAACCTTGGCCCATCTTGTCCTCTTTGTACCCAGACTCCCGGGTGTGGAGAGCCAAGACCCCATTTTTGTCCCTGGAGAACAGGGTCTTACAGACTTCAGTTACCCAAGTACTGATTTATGAAATACAGCTTCTGGAGAAAGGTGTGGAAATGCACCCAAGGCTTCCAGAGCCCATAATGCCAAACTATACTCTCAGCTCTCATTTTCTTTTTTGGGGGGGCAGTGGGGGAAGGGGGAGCCTGATGGACCCAGGAAATCAGGCGCGATGTTTACAAGACTGGCGGGTGTGTGTAAATGTGGAACAAAGAGCAAACCGTTGTAATTAATTCCTTCTTCTGCAGTGTGGAAACCTATTACAACGCCCCGGAGTCCAGCACTGAGCTCCGTTACCCAATTAGGGAAATAAATTTGTTAATAAAATTGCTGAGGTCACCAGTGATTATTTGGTGCGCCTTATTACCCTTTCTGTTTGTTCATTCCCTTCGTCACATCACACGGCACTTCCAAATTATGGGCGGCTGGAGGATGCAGCTAGAACACTTCGTCGATTTTCGGGCGTCTTTTGGGAAATCAGGGCTGGGAGGCGGGGCTAGTGAAATATCGGCCTGTGTCTGCGAGACAAGCGCCAGGCCTGAGAAGTAACAGTCCTTTCACCTGAGCCTTGTACCCAGCAAAATAAAATCATTTTTGAACTCCCGTGGCTAATCACCATCAACATACCCAAATCCATACTAATTCTGTGAAAGTGTGGCCTGGATGATACGCATGTTTTGTTCCACTGGACGGCTGCAGTAGAGGGAATATTAAGCAGATGAACTTCCCAAATCACATCCAGCCCCGAGAACAATGCAGCTGACCTGCATACAAGGTACCCCACGTGGGATAGGGCGAGTGGAAGCGTATTGGGTGGCGGAGGGGGACCAGCTGAAAACCAAGTACTTGTCAATGATAAAATGGAACCCAAAATACTGCTTTTTCTGGGTCACTTTCTTGCCTGAGAACCTGGTACCACATCAACCAAGTCCCCAGTGCGTTGGCTTCCGTTTCCTTCCTCCAATTCTCAGCCCTGGGGCTGCAGGGCCTGGCTGAGAGCCCAGGTGGGAATTCTCCACTAGAACAGAAGCCTTTCTGGGCCGCCCACCCACATCACTGGCTTGCTGTGATCTTGCTCGTGGCGGCCTCTGCGTCCCTCACGGGCCCATGTGATGTGGTCCCCAACCCCATCAGTAACTGCTTTACCCGATGATGCCCTTCTTCCTCCCCTAAAATCACTGGGGGGTAAGCCCAAGTCCTCACTTCTCTCTGAAGATTTCCCCTGCCAAAAACAAGTGTGCTGTACAGGGCAATGTTGGCTGTTGGTTTAGTTTAGTTTGTGGGGGGAGTGGTTGGGGTCACTTGCTCCTGGGTCTATGCTCAGGTATCACACCACGAAGGGATGGCTGTTGGAACTCCGTAAGACTGAAAGCCAATCATGAACCGCTTTATAATGCTCTATCTTACAGTGATCTAATTTTTTTTTAAATAAAGTGATTATACGAGGTGCTGGGGATCAAAGCCGGCTTGGCTGTGTGCAAGCAAGCTTCTGACCTGCTGTGCTCTCTCTCCTGCACCCCTGCATTGGTTTTAGACAGTGATCGTGGGACTACAGGACGCGGGTGGGGGTGTCACTTTGGTCCAGAATCTTCTGCAAGGCTTTGCAGGTTTGGCCACTGGCTGGAAGAATGCACGCACATATCACAGATCTGGGCAGAGAGCAGGAAGCGACGGTGAGAAGAGGCTCTTGGGGCCTGTCTGTGTTCGACCTCCCCTCCATCCCCCGGAGCTTGGCAGCCAGGCACTGGTCTCTGTTGGTCCCCCAGCTCCGAGGAAGACACTGCCCTTGGAAGCGTGGATTCTGGGTGAGCAGGCAAGAATGATGCTTGCATGACGCTCTTGGGCTGGGGCACAGTGCAGGGGAAGGCTTCTGCCCTGCACACGGCCCCCCTGGGTCCATTCCCGGCGCCACAGACAATCCCCTGAGTGCGGCCATGAGTGATCCCTGAGCACAGGGCCAGGGGGAGCTGAGCTCTGACCCTGAGACCCACTCCTGAGGAATACCCACACAGGACACAGGACAGTCCCCAGTGTCCGGAAGACATGGAAGCTGGTATCAGAAGCAGGGGGAAGGGAACGGACAGCACCTGGGCCCCTGAGTATGGGGGGCAGTCAGCTGGCTCGGGACACTGGACAGCTGACCCACTCACAGCAGACATGAAGGACAGAGAAACGGGGTGGGCTGGGGGCAGACAGATCACACAGGGGTGAAGCACTTACCTTGAAGGTGGCTGGCCCGGTCTGAGCGCCCGGAACCACATATGGTCCCCCGAGCACCACCAGGAGTCATTCCTGAGTACTTAGAACAGAGCCAGCGATTGCCCCTGAGACCATTGGGTATGGTCCACCAGGTCCCCCACCACGCCCTGCCTCTCCCTCAAAAATAAGAGCAAAAGAACAGAGACGTGAAGTGAGCCCAACTGGTGGAGACACTTGAAACTCTGGCCAAGTGGCTCATTTACCTGTGAGTTCATTATTCTGTCTCACCTCCACCCAATGAACACTGTTGGGAGTGCTCAGTCTGAGGACCCAGTGCTAGGACCCCAGAGAAGGAACTGAGGGAGAGCGAGGACTGTAGGACTTGCTGAGCCAAGGAACATGGGGAGCATCTGCAGGGGAGAGCGTGAGGGACACAGATAGGGTGTGGGGAGATGCACCTTGAAAGGGGGCACATCTGGGAAACGACTGCATATGGCTGGGGTTCCAGGGAATAGATGAAGATGCAAGGAACAGGGAGGGCGGTTCTGGGGAGGGCGGTTCTGCTTGGGGAACCGGTGGTTTGTGTCCGTTGGTGGACTGAGAAATTAAGATGAAGCACAGAGAACCTGTGACCCCCTACCCTTGCTCTTTTGGCTGGCTCTTGTCTTTTTGTTGTTGTTGTTGCTTTGCTTTTTGGATCACACCCGGCGATGCACAGGGGTTACTCTTGGCTCTGCACTCAGGAATTACTCCTGGCGGTGCTTGGGGGGCCATATGGGATCCTGGGGATCGAACCCAGGTCGGCCGTGTGCAAGGCAGACACCCTACCCGCTGTGCTATATCGCTCCAGCCCCTTGTCTTGTTTTTGTTTTATGCTCAGGGCTTCTGGCTCTGTCCTGGCAGGGCTTGGGGGACCATATGTAGTGCTAGAGATCGAACCCAGCCAGACGCGTGCAAGGCAAACCCTGGACTACCTCTCCTGGAAGCTGTTGTTTTGAAGTGAGAAGCACACAGGTCTGAGTCAGGCCACCTGCTGAAACAGGAAATTCCTGGTCAGCAGCAGCGGCACGTCACAATCCGGGCTGAGTCTCTGCCCTGCCCCATCACTGGTGGAAGGGACACCGTGAGACACCCCCAACTCAGGCCACCAGGGTGGGCACCAAGGGGAGACACCCGTGTCCCATGTCCGGGAACTGTCACCGTGTTACAGAGACTGACCAAGAGTCAGGCGTGGGCACCTGAGAGATGAAAGGGCCAGTCACGCTTTCTGCACACGGATGCCACCTGGCTAACGCCGGCAGGGTCAATCTCTGCGTGCAGCTTGCGCTGAGTTACATATCGGGCACGTGGCTTCCACGAGAGCGACTTTCTCGCCTGACACACTGTGGTGCTACCATATGTAACGCAGCGATGAGGACGCTGTTTTAAGTTCCACAGAGACACTGACTGATTGTTTCCGTGGTCCTGTCCCGTTCCTGCTCCGGCGACCAGATGGGCCTGGCCCTTTTGTTCTGGCCTTAACTTTATGATTTATGACCTATGTGTTATTTGTCTCTGCTCAGCTCCCTGAATGGGCCACTCCGAGCCCTGCCTCTAGGTTCCTGCTTCCGCTCCTGACTTTCTCACGATGACAGGGCCCTGCCCGCTGGGCTGGGGAGGCCGAGCGTGGCTTGGCTACTCAGAAATGGGTTTGACGAGAGCACACCAGCTTGTGTCTTTTTTTTTTCTTTTTTGGGTCACACCAACAATGCTCAGGGTTGCTCCTGGTTCTGCACTCAGGAACTACCCCTGACGGTGCTCGGGGGACCATATGGGATGCTGGGAATTGAACCTGGGTCAGTCCTGTGCAAGGCAAATGCCCTACCTGCTGTGCTATCACTCCAGCCCCTCGTGTCTTGTTAAGGGCACCACCCTCTATCCAGGAGCAAGGGGGGGGGAGCTGTCATGGGTCCAGGGGGTCAGGCATCTGTCTGTTCCAGATCCTTCTCCCCACATCCTCAGGAGGGTACCCGGAAGGCGCTTGGCCTCTCCCTTCCTCACTTTCCTTTTCTCTCCCACCAGAACTTGAATCTGTCCCCCAAAACCAGGTGAGGTGGGAGAGTGCCCTGCCCTGCCCTGCCCACCTGCTGGCCCTGTGTTGGAGAGAAAAGAGCAGACGGTACCCACTGTGCGACATCCTCTGGGCCACACCCACGGTCCATCACTCTGACAGCAGCTGCTCTGGGCCTCCAGGGCCTGCCAGGATGTGGCCCCATAAAACAAACAGCCAGGTACCACTGCTCAGCCACCGCCTCCTGAATGATCGAAGATCCCAGCTTTGGATTTAAATCTGCCTCCCGGGTGGCCAAAAACATAAAAGGGAGGAGGGGGAGGGAACTCAGAGGAAGGTGCGGGTGCTTGGAGTTGGGGGGGGGGTGGCGGGCAGAAAGTTAGAGAGGCAGCCGCCCTGGGCCCAGGCCAAGGTGGGTACCCGCCGGCCAGCTGACCCGCTGCCCAGTGCTCAGAATGCCTCCAGGCAGGCACCCCCACCCCCCCGCGCCCCGTTCGGCCCCAACCCCAGTCCTCAGAGGAGGCGCGGTTCTGGGGCAGGGCTGGCGTGGGGACAGCGCCCCGGCTCTGTGGTACGATGTCATCTGTCCACTTCGGTCCTTGCTGTGTGAGCCTCTTGGCAAGTAGCAGCTGGAGCTGAGCCAGGAGTGAGGGGGCAGCTACTGCCATGGGGGCCGGGAGGAGCCGCAGTGATAGCCACCGGGAGCAGGGCCAAGGGAGGGGGACAGAGCTGGGGGCAGCGGGGATGAGGGTCTCTGGGTCTCCCGGGCTGCCTCTGACCTGCCCCTGCACCTCACAAACGCCCACCCGGCCTGGGAAGTAAATCCGGCCCCCTAGAAAAAAGAGCGGCGATGAGCGCCAGCCATGACCTCCCACAATGCCTTCTTCGTGCCTGAGGGAGCACCGACTCCGAGTCCAGGCCCTCCCCGGGAGCAGAGCCGGGGCCGGCAGCCAATCTCTTCCTCCAGTTGAATAAGTTGAAAGAAGAAAAATCAGGCAATCGCGCCGTACAATACAGCTAAGTATTTAATTCCTTTTTAATGTTTACATTATTAACACCAGCATTACAAAACGATATTTTTTACTTTCAAGCGATTCAAATGTGCAATTCGGAGTCTCAATTACTGGCATCATTATAACTTGAAAAACTGGAGCCGCGCTCCCTCCCGCCTTCTCCTCCCCCGGTGGGGCCTATTTCTATGAAGAGAGATCAGGGCTGCCTGGAGCCCAAGATGCATTCCAAAGGGATGTGGATGCGAAGGTATATGCCCCCCCACCCCACCCCACCGGGGCGGGCATGGGGGATTGCCAAGGAGCTGGGAAGGGGGGAGGCTGCGCTTTGTGAGAGCCAGCAGGTGTGTTTGAAATGGCCAGCGACTCACCGAGGACACAGCAGACGGGACAGGGCACACTGGGTGACTGACAGGCCAGTGGGCCCAGAATGGCTCCAGCAGGGTGGGGAACGCACAGGCCCTGGGGAAGTGACCACACTTGCACCCTGGCCTGAGGGTGCAGAGATGAGCAGAGGGCACCCACGCCAGTCTCGATGCTGCTGCCTGGTGGCCCTTAGTCTCCGTGCCTCAGTGTCCGCTTCTGTAAAACGTGGGTGGAAAAGAGGTACTTCTCATTTACTTTGTACTCACCCTTAGCGAAGCTGTCTGTCTCGCCCTTAAAACAGTGTCATGGGGCCAGAGCAGCGGGGAGGACATTTGCCTTGCATGGGGCCGACCTGGGTTCGATCCCCAGCATCCCATATGGTCCCCCAAGCGCCACCAGGAGTGATTCCTGAGGGCAGAGCCAGGAGTAACCCTGAGCATGAGCATTGCTGGGTGTGACCCAGAAAGCCAAACAAAACAAAACAAAACAAAAACCCCAGAGTGCCATGGCCAGAAAGATGGTGCAGGGGGAAGGCTTGCACTCGGCCACCCCCAGTTTGATCCCCACCTGATACCTAATCCCCCCAGGACCCCCTGGGTGAGCACCACATCCTCGGGCCCAGTTCTGAGCCACTGGCCTGGTGGTCGGGCACTGCCAGGAGGCCCCACATCTCCTGAACGTGGCTGAGAGCCCCGGGCAGGGGAGGAGAGTTGTGTGCACAGAGGCATCACCCACCCTCGGAGTTTGTCGCCGTCACCCCCATGTCAGGACAGGGCACTCAGCGCAGAGGGAGTCACAGCACCCGCTCGCCCCTCTGCCTGGGGGTTTCGCACCCCTGCTGCAGTCCCAGACCCCATCCCTGCTCCAGCCACCCACGGCAGACCAGCACCCTGGCTTCCTCGCTCCTGGAAATCATCCTGTCTGATGAAACACCGCAGGGCAGCACTGCTGTGACTGTGATTGTTGGCTCAGCGTCGACCCCCAACCACCGGGAGCAGGGCCAAGGGAGGGGGGACAGAGATGGGGGCCTGCTCGTGGGTGGGAGCTATGCACTGCTCAGGGTCCTCATGCCAAAGGGCCCCACACTTGGCTGATGCTCTGGAGCTACTGTACTAGGGAAAAAAATCTTTTGTTTGATTTTGGCCACAGCTCTGAGCTGTGCTTCACAACTGACTCTTGGCTCTGCACTCACTTTTTTCTTTTTTTTTTTGCCGTTTTGGGTCACAACCAGCAATGCATAGAGGTTACTCCTGGCTCTGCACGCACTCAGGAATTACTTCTGGTGGTGCTTGGGGGACCCTATGGGATGCTGGGAATCGAACCTGGGGTTGGCCGTGTACAAGGCAAACGCCTTACCCACTGTACTATCACTGCAGCCCCAAGGAGCTTCACATTTTTATTTTTTACTAGGCAGCTGAAAATTCCATCAGTTCTAAATGATGGATGGGTGGGTGGGTGAATGGACAGTTAAATAAATGAATAAAAGGATGAATGAAAAAATAGATGAGAAGATGACTGGATGGGAGAGAAGGAGGGAGGAAGGAAGAAGGAAGAAAGGACGGACAAGCCCACATTCCAGCCAAGTCTGTTGGCCTCCAAGACCTGACTCCTGAACCACCAAGCCAAACCATCCCGGGGTAGAGAGAGGTGGGCAGGCTGGCACGAACCAGAGTTGTACAGCCACAGCCACAGCCACAGCCACAACCACCACCACCTGCCGGCCCAGAAGCAGCCACCACGCTGAGGAAGTGAGACCCTTGGGGAGAGCTGCAGCCTGTGCTTCCCCAGACGCCCTGTTCTCCACCTCTCGCCTTCCTTGGGCCTCACACGAGCACATTCACATGCACACACACAGAGATACGTGAAGACCTCACACAGACACACACAGACACACAAAGAGACACACAAAGACCACACATACAGAGACACACAGACACACAAAGACCACACACACAGACACACACACAGAGACACACACAAAGATACACACAGACACACAAAGACCACATACAGAGATACACACAGACACAGGGATACACAGACACACACACAGACACACAAAGACCACACACAGACACACAGATACACACACAGACACAC
>JAOXYA010000022.1:13466688-13492946 GCA_028565675.1 Sorex palustris | reverse complement strand
CGCCCCGCCCCACCCCGCTTCTCGCGCTGGCCGCGCGCCCGTGCGCACGCGCTGCCCCGCCCACGGGGGCGGGGCGCTCGCCGGGCTCAAGATGGCGGCCGGCCGCTACCGGCGTTTTCTTAAGCTCTGTGAGGAGTGGCCCGTGGACGAGACCAAACGGGGCCGGGACTTGGGTGCTTACCTGCGGCAGCGGGTAGCACAGGCCTTTCGGGAGGGAGAGAACACCCAGGTGACCGGACCGTGGGGGCCGCCCGCGGCGGACGCGGTGGCGGCGAGGGGGAGGAGGGGCCGTGGCGGCGCTTGCGCATGCGCGCTCGCGGCGCCGGCACGTGCGCGGGGACCCGCCGGCCGCCTCCGGCACCCGCTGCACCCCGGGGCGCGCCCCTTGGGGGGGACCCGGCAGCCGAATCGTGGGAGGGGGCGGGAGGTGGCCCTCCGTAGCCCGCGTTGGGCAGCTGGTGACCACCTTAAGGTCCATTGCCCCTTCCCCTGACTCCAGTGTCGCGGCGCTGGGTGCGGAGCTTCCCCCACGAAGCCCTTGCCCGGGGTCCCGGCGGGGCTTCCTCTGTCTGCACCCGCGGGCAGAGACGATCGTGCCCCCGGATGTGGCGGGAAAGCTTGAAGACCGGTGTTGCGGCCCCCGGGTCGGAGCACCTCTGTCGACCCGCCCCGGTCCCAGATCTGCACCATGCCATGTGGGCAGCGATGAATTCCATGAGGTCCTGCCCACGTGACGCTTATGGGCCATTCTAGTTCCGGGACAAATGTGACATCCCGGAGGAATACCTCGATGGATAAAAAAATGATTTAAAAAAAGAAAAATAGTCATTTTAGCGGTGGTAGGTCAGCTAGGTGACATACGGTTGTGACCTAGGGGAAGATGCACAAATCCGTGCCCTCGGGCATTCCAGAAAGGGCCAGAGCCCCTCAGCAAACACTCCAGGGTGTGCACAAGCAGGTGGCCTGAGGGTCAGGAGTGAGTTTGCACTAACTGGTGCCATGGAGCCAGCATAGGGAGGCCAGCTAGATCCTGGGTAGGAGTTGGGTTTTGCTAGCCGTCCTTGGGCTTGCTGTGACAGGATTCTGTGGTCACTTTGCTGGTGTGGGCAGCAGGAAGAGCAGAGAGGCGGGGCCATATGGCAGTGGCTGGAGTGGAGGGTCAGCCCCGAGCTGGAAGGGACCGGATTTGGGGTGCGGTGGGCAGGTGTGTCAGCAGGGCTCCTGAGAAATTCGATTCTGGGTAAAGAAAGAGAGGAACCAAGGTTACCACTGGAATTGTTTTTCGCCCGAGCAGCTGGGTAGACCCGGGTGCCGTTTAGGAGTGGGAAAGACAAGATGACAACAGGTGGGGTGTGGGAAGAACATCCTGAGTTTGGTACTGGACACCTTAAACTTGAGCTGCCCCGGGGACTGACTTCAAGTGGAAATGTCAAGTCGGCAGCAGTTATATTTGAGCATTGGGCTCTCGGACCAGAGGTCAGAGATAAGCAATGTGATACCCAACAGCCTGGAGGAAGGCCTCTTGCAGACCTTGGCCAAGGCCCAGTGAAGCAGGTTCACATTTTCTTCTGCAGCCTTGTCCAGTCTAGTTGCCGCCCTTGGAGCAGGAAGGTACATAGTCGCATCTTGGGAAGGAGGTTGCACATTGGCAGCTGAGCATGCATGGATAGAGGGGCATAGCTTCTACTGAAAGGAGGGGGCTTTTCCTACTCCTTCTACAGTGCTCTCCCCTGGCCAGGGTCTCAGGCTCTCGAAGGCCAGTGTCCTGTCAGATCCCAACTCTGTTCTCCGGCGCTGCTCCCTGCTTGCTTTTCACTTAAACTTCCCAAGAGGAGGTGGAGCTGTGCTTAGCTTTCTTCTCTCAGTTTCATTAAAGAAATGAGTAGGGGCTGGAGCAGTAGCACAGTGGGTAGGGCGTTTGTCTTGCACGCGGCTGACCCGGGTTCGATTCCCAACATCCCATAGGGTCCCCCGAGCACTGCCAGGAGAAATTCCTGAGTGCATGCGCCAGGAGTAACCCCTTAGCATCGCCGGGTGTGACCCCAAAAAAGCAAAAAAAAAAGTAAATATCTGAAGGAATAGATAAATAATTGGTTATGGTTCAGGAGGCAGATTATCATCTGAGTTGCAGATGTAGCAGAGGGAGCCCTGAGGAATTGTTGGAGGCTTGAGTGGGGTGGTTGCTTTTGCATTACTGTGTGGGGCTCTGGGGGCTCCCAGTTGGGCGCTGTTGGACCATTGGACTTGTGTGAGAGGACAAGGAGAGGAGGGGAGAGCTTGGTCTTGGGGAGATGTCACCTTTGCGTCCCTCTGTGCTGGGGAAGGATCCTGCCGGTCTGAGTCGTGACTAGGTGCGCGTCCTGGCTGGGTGGATGGCTCCAAGTGAAGACTGTCACCTGGTGAAGAGCACAGATGCAGGCAACCCATGGACATCATTTTTGGAGGGAGCAGCCCTTGCTGGAGCTCAGGATCGCACCGTGAGAAAAGAAGGTGGTGCTAACCAGTGCGTCAGTTCGCTGGCAGCCGGCCATGGGCAGCGGGCATTGGGCCCAGTTGGTTAACAGAACCAGCCCTGCAGTGGAGGAGAGAGGCGCGCAGCCTCCGCATGGCCTCTGACAGCCTGCATCTGAACCATAGAACTGGGCACCCGCAGGCACACTCTCGGGACCCCAAGCGGTGTAGTGCACATTCAGCTGAGGGAGCTGTTACTTGTCCCATTTTAAAGACAAAAGCAGAAAAATAGAACAACAGGGCTGGAGCGATAGCGTTTGCCTTGCAAGCAGCCTACCCAGGTTCGATTCCCAGCATCCATTATGGTCCATTATGGTAATTCCTAAGTGCATGAGCCAGAAGTAACCTCTGAGCATCACCGGGTGTGACCCAAAAAGAAAAGAAAAATAGAACAATAGCATACTCGGATTCGTGGCAGGGCAAGACAAATAGGCAGTTGCAGTGGGCGGGGCCCTGGCCCGGCCCATGTGGCTGTCATTGTTCCCAAGTTACTGCTTCCGATGGAAAGGCCTCTCTTGCTCATGAGCACCAAAGCACCACCGCCCCTACTCATGTTTCAGGGCCATAGGTAGTTGTGACAAAGAAGGACACGCCTCCCTTCCTACGGAGGACAGAACCACCCCAAAGAGCCAGACTCACTAGAAGCCAGGCCATGGGGGGGGGTGGGGACGGACACAAGTGCTGCCTGTGTCTCTTCCTCCTCGGGGCATTTCCCTCTCCACCCCCTCACGCACAACCCCAGGGGAGGGGAGGCAGGGCTGTGCTATTCCCCAACTGCTCTGCCTCTTCGTATGGGGTTTCAGGGTCACCCGCATGGTCTTGCCACGCTTGAGTCCAGTTCTCAGAGAACATAGCACTCCCTATAGCCCACAGGGTTCAGCAGTGATAGAAGGGCCGCAGTCACGAGTCAGCAGTGATGTAGGGATCAGCAGTGATGTAGGGGTGTAGTGATGGGCCAGCATTGATACAGGGGTCAGCAGTGAGGTGAACGGGAGAGCCACTGTGGCTGTTGGCAGGAGCCAGGCAAGAGCAGATCCTTGTGATGATAAATACAGATAAATTTCTGTTTATCAAACCAGAAGATCCCTGACTGCACCCAGTGCCCACTTTCCTGTGACACCCGAGGCACTGAGGGCCATGGGGAAAGGGACTGACCTTCCAGGAGCTGCCCAGCTTGGCCGTCTGTCCAGGTTTCAGCACGCATGGTGGGTGGGTGGGAAGGAGTTGAGCTTTGTCTTGGCTTTGGAGCTGTGTCAGTAGGGGCTGCCAGAGCCCACTGGTCTCAGTCGTCCGAGTGGGTATCAGACGCTCAGGGCTGCTGCCACCTCCCGGGTGTGGGCAGTGACCTCAGAGCTGCTTGTGTTGTCGCCAGTTCTGAGAATGACCCTGCTGCCAGTCTGTATGGTTGGAGCGAAGGTGTCTCGGGCTCATCTCTGGCTCGGCTGCCCCTTGGCTGGAGGGAGGGAAGCAGGGCCTGTGTGTGTGGGCCCCTCCTCCATGATCGCCAGTCACGGTGAGGGTCCCTGGTGTCCCCAGAGATCTCTGACCCCTGTCAGGGGCCCTGCTGTCCCCAGCAATCTCTGGCCCTGGTGAGGGTCTCGCTGTCTCCATTGAGGGGCCCCGCTCTCCTTGAAGGCTCTCTGCCATGCTGCCTTTGGAGCTGGGTTCCCCCCTCCCTCCAGCTGTGGCGCGCCTCAGCCAGGGTGTCTTCTCACGGCCTCCCCAACTGGCCACCCTGCCCATGTGTGTCACTGTCGAGGCCCACCCCCGCAACCTCCACAGCACGCAGGGCTCAGGCGCTATGGCTCCCGGGCCTCAAGGCCCTCCTTGTCTCCGCCGAGGACAGGTGGCCTCTGCCCGCGCCCGCCACTCCTCCCTGACGTGTGGGACTCGACTATGCCTGCAGTGGCACTTACTGCCGTGCAGGCGCCTGTCGGGTCTCCGGGCCCAGGCTCGGTCTTCCTGACGTCTCGCCTCCATCCCCTCGCTGCCTGTCGGTGCTCAGGTAACTTGTTTCCATTTGACTGGGGCTTCCTTCCATCATGGAATGAACTCATTTCAGAAGTTCATTAGCTGGTCCTGAAAACCTTCCTTCATAGATGCGCCTGGCCCGACTCCAGCTCCCCCCCAGCTCCCCCTTAATTAGCAAAGCAGTTTGCAACACAGTCTCCCTCAGAAAGTGCTTCGCCTCCCCCTTTGTGTGCCGGTGGCTGTCACCGCCCAGACTTCAGTTTTAAGAATCCGTCTCGGTGCCTGCAGCACCAGTGGAGATTTGTATGTATAAAAGTTTAATATGGTAAAGAGAAATTTACCGAGCGAATGAGCAGGGGGAAATGCGAGAGGAGCGGAGATAGAGCCATAAAGGACACGTTGTCAGCGGAACATCTATTTCGTTCACATGGAGGGGGCCAGCGCTGAATGTTTCATGCTTCCCTCTGCCGCCTTCTGCAAACCCCGCGCTGCCGTGAGCCCTAAAATGGCCGTAATCTCATTAGTCGCGAATGCAAACATCAGGTTATTTAGAGCTCGTGTGTGAGGCTGTTTCTAAAAGTGCAGAACAGATTGCGTCAGGGAAAGTGTGTTTCAGACGTGGGGCTGCGGGGTCCGGGTGGTGGGCCGGGGTGCAGCGAAGCTTCGCGGGCGAGATGGGACATCTGCCTCGCTGAGGTTGGGGCAGGTGTGACCAAGCTGGCTGGAAAGTGGCAGACCTTAGTGTCCCCTCCCTGCTTTCACTGCCACCTGCAGACGCAGGCAGACCGCAGATGAGAAGTGGGGTGACCAATTGTGGTGGGGTGTATTTTTATTCCGCCCCCCTTCCCCCCCAGAATGAAGCCTGTGAGCTGGTGGTTGATTCTGGACCTGTCAGTTCCTTTACTCGTCCCTCGCTGCGGTCTGTGACTCGGGAACTGTCTCTCTGACAGCTTCATGAGGCCCAGAGCATGGGGTCACTCTGTATCATACACACAGACCCTCTGCTCTTTGTCCCGTCCCCCGTCTGCCCTGCCGTCCTGTCAGGAAGGGGACATGACATGGGCGGTGGCCAAGGACCCTTTCAGGGCTGGGAGCCTGGGCTCAGGAATTGTTGCCGGGAAGAGCGTGGGGAGGATGGTGCTTCAGGGACAGTGCCAGACGCATCAGCCCGACGGGGCCCTCCCTGCTAACATTTGGTCCCACTGCGTTGACCTGTCCCCCTTCAGCCTCAGTCTGAAGATGGGGTCATTCGGGGAGTGCGGTGCGGCCACTTCCCATCCCTTCCCCACTTCCCCTCTCTCACACTGCTGTTCCCTTCCTCTGCCCGCTAATGACAGCCTAACTGCTGCTCTGGGGTCTGAGGCATCCTGCCCCTTCCTGCTGCTCTGCCGAGACCCTCTCTGGAGCCCCCACACCCCACCTTTGCTGCACAGTTGTGTAGAGTCTGTCTTCCCCGCCGTGGCTGTTCATGGCCTAACCAGACCCTGGCCTTAGCATCGTGCTCCCGGCCCAGTGGGTCGGCCACGGCCTCACATCACCTCCCACAGCCCCCCAGAGCCAAAGGGACTATTAATAGCTTCCCTTTTAAGAGGAAGGTTGAGGTGGACTGCTGCTTCAGAAATGGCCATGCCTGTGCAACAAAGACCGAGCAACACCCCCCGAGAGATGGGACGAAAGGGCCCTGAGCATGAAGGCCGAGGGACTGGAGGGGGCCATGTGAGGTGAGGGCGGAGAGATGAGCATGTTGCTGATGATGAGCCGGTGGCCGGTTTGACAGGTCGGTGGTGTTGACATCAGCGGGTCCTTGTTCAGGAGACGTGCCGAAACATGGTGGCATGGAGGGCAGCGTAGCGGCCCACTCCTGGCGGATCGGGAGAAGTTGCACACGGAGAGGAGAGTGAGGCGGGGAGGCAGTGCAGTCTGCCTGCTGCCTCCCCAGCCAGGGACCCCCTCTCTGGCGCTGACCCCTCAGATGAGGACGGCACGCCAACAAAAGGAACGCGGTTGTTTCTTCAGCCTCCAAAGAAGTCTTTGAAACTCGGTGCTGGCTTTCCCTCCCGGTCTGTCCTCTGGGTATCCCTGGCTGTGCCTGTCCTGCTGGAAACCTGAGGTTCATAGGCATTGGTTGGTTTTGGGGCCAGGCCCAGCCCTGCTGGTCAGTGCCCAGGCCCATGCATGGGCTCCTTCCAGGGGTACCCAGCCCGGCAGGTCCCCCCCAATGCAGGCCAAGAATTGTGTTCACCCTGGACTTGCCTCTGGCAGCCGCTCCTGGGCAGACTCTCCCAGCCCTTCAGCCCATACCCCTCTGTCCGCCCAGTGCCTGGACTGATCCTCAGCAAGCGCCTGCCGCCTCCCCCGCCTGCGATCCTTTCTCCTCTGAGGCAGTAGCCTGAGCATTCCCCAGTGGGTCGCCCAAGGCCTCATCCGATGGGTCCATCAGAGTGACCAGTCATCTTTCTCTTTGGGCCTTAATGGTCACCTCAGAGGCAGAAGTGGCGCTGCCTTATTAAAACCGCTTAGCAAATGTTTTATTTATGTTCTGCTTTCTTTGAGAAAGGATTTGCATTGGGAAAATCCATCATTTGAATTCTGTGGAGAAACAGAGTTTTGTTCTGGGGAGCTTTGGAGAATTCTCGGCAGATTGATAAATAATAACTAGGGCAGAGCGAGGAGAAGACTGAAAAGGGATGTGAAGGGAAGAGCTTCTCTCGTCCCCAGAGACCCCAGCCTTGCCAGCAGGGCCGTGGGAGGTTGGGGGACGCAGTTGTCTGTGTACTGCGGGCCGCAGGCTACCTGGGCCCCGGGTCTCCTCCACTCCCCCGTCTCATCCTCATGTCTCTTTCCTGGTGAAAGTCGGCCGCTCCCCACTTAGCGCAGATGAAAGCTGCTCAGATGATTCCTTTCCTTTGCCTTTCATAAAAGATTCTTTATTTAATATATTTCGTATTGAAGGTTTAACTCAAAAAAGAGCTCTTTGGAGGCCAGGGAGTTGACTCAGCAGGCTGGGGTGCTTGCTTGGCACGCAGGAGCCCTGGCTTCCGTCCCTCTCGCCCCCCCACCCCCGGTCCTGCCCTCATCACTGCTGGGAAGCGCCCAAAACAGAAAACAAGGGAGGGGAACGCTTTGATCTTCCCCAACCCAGGCTCCTTGTCCTGCAGTCAGACCTGGGGATGGCGGGTTCCTCCCGCTCTCCCCTCTGTGCCAGCCCCCGCCCCAGCCCAACACTCTCCTGAGCACCCGTGAGTTTCCCTCCCACTGTCCACCGACTCTGAGCATGTGGGCCCTCCCTTTCTGCAGCAATCTCCCCTGCTGCTGCCTGCAGGGCCGCTCCCAGCCCCCTCCCCCCCCCCCAGAGTTCTCCCTCTACATGGCTTGCTGCCTTGTGGGCCACTGTGGGCCGGCCGGGTTGGGGGGGGGGGGCTTACTTTGCAAAGGTGATTTCTAATGGCGCTTCCCAGGGAGTAGCCAGCGCAGGCCCGGGGTGAGCGGAGCTTCTGGGGGGGCCTCGGGGCTCACTTGCAGGGCTCTCTGCCTGACAGGTCCAGGAGCCTGAGGTCTGCGACCAGATGTATGAGAGCTTGGCCAGACTGCATTCAAACTACTACAAACACAAGGTGAGCGTTTGCAGATGGGGCGGGACAGCTTCTCGGAGCGCACGAAACCCTGTAGATTCACGTGTTCCATACAGAATTGCGGCTCTGCTCATAATTTCCAGCAGGCCATCCGAGGCGCCCAGAGAGGTTTTCAGGGCCTGGAGGCTGATGCTCCTGCTGATCCCGGTGAGAGCTATGAAAGCGGGTGCTTCTGTGTGGCCCTCGTGCCCCTCGGAACGTGGCGTTGTTTCCCCTCTGCTCTGACAGAGCTGGAGTTTCCCCGCCCTCGTGGTAATTAAAGGGAGGCTGACAAAGTCCCGGCAGGGGGGTTTCTCCTCAGTTGTGAGATGGTCACCGTCAGGTCCCACTGGGTCACTGTTCCCAGACTTGAGAAATGTATCCAGTCACTCCACAAAGGCCATGTGCCCGGCCTGCGGAGCGTCAGTTTCTCCCCTGTGCCCTCACATTGGTGTGTGCGTGTGAGCCGCCCCTGGACGCCTCCTGAGACCTGGTTGCAGATGCAGACGCCCCCCTGAGTCGTGGTCCTTACGGGGTCTTGCCGTGTTAAGGCTTGACCTGCAGGTGGCGCTGCTCCCCTCTCTCAGCCTCTGGCCCCTGGACTCCCTCTACCATATGAGAGTTTCCCCCAAGATGCCCGGGTTCTGGTGGGGTCGCCGAGCTCCCCCTGACCTCTCTTGTCTCTGTCTCCTTGCATCTAGTACCCCCGTCCCAGAGACACAAGCTTCAGCGGGCTGTCCCTGGAGGAGTACAAAGTGATCCTGTCCACAGGTACTGGACACAACCGTCCCTTCCGATTGGGTTCTAAGTGGCGGCGTCTGAGTGGCCGGGGGGGAATCGGCTCACACGACAGCCTGGCCTGACGGAAAGGCTGGTGAGGACAGTCCAGCGCAAGGGCTAGGATCTGGCGAAGGTCAAAGGCATTATTCAAAATAGCAGGATCCATCTTTAGAGCCTTTACATGCAAGGGCTGGGCAGCAGGGGACAAGGGAATTGTTATCTGCCAAATGGAAGTAGTCGGAATCAGGATGGAAGGAAAATGAATTTATTTTTATGGTCCTAAGGGGGCTTTATAAACAATGAGGGTTTTAATTAAAACAAAAAGCCATTCGGTAACAGTCTGTGGGGATATCCACCTGAGAGCTCTCCAGCCTGGGGCCGGGGCACGGTGTGTGCGCTAGACAGGGTCAGCGCGATGGATTCCAGAGTTAATGAGCGACCCTAGCTACGGAGAAAGACCCTCTGAAGGGAGAGACGGGCTGATGGCAGGGCAACCTGGGTGAAGAAGGCAGGTTCTGGAAAATTACTATTTTTATTTTCAGGGATATACTATATAAAAATAGGCTAACCTTTTCTGGGAAGGCGTGGCTCTAAAACATTTGCCTTCTGGTACTCTAGAAATTTCTCTTTCATCTTCCTCTGGCAGTGCCTTTCCAGCTAAGCTGCAGGGATTTGACCTTCCAGAAAACTCTTAGCTCAGAGCAGATTGAAACCCCGGTGGCATCACCTGCCGCTGTGTGTCACTGTGATCCTATTTTTATTACAGTGCTCTCTGGAAAACTGGGGTGAAGAGACTTTTTATTTTATTTTGGCCCGTGCCTTTATTTTCAATTTTCAAAATATATTTTCCTGCATGTATCTTTATATAGATATAACTGTCTCCGCTGTCCCCAAGCTCACGTGATGAGCCTGCATGGATGCATGGTCTCATTGGGAGGTCCCCAGAGTCGGAAGTGGACTTGCAGGTGGGCTGGGACTGAGTCTGGAGGCTCAGCCTCTGCACTGTTCATTCTCAGGGATGCCCCGCGTGGCGCAGGGTGTGGCTGGGCGCTGAGCCTGGGGAGGCTGCTCTGGGTCTGTCCCAGCGGCCAGCCTCTTGTTCTCGTGGCAACCACGTGGGACAAACTTTCAGAATGCTCCTCTTCCATTCCTCTTCTGGGCCAAGAGAACACCTGCCCATGTGGGGCCTGCCCACACGTGATCACACGTGTCCAACAGGGCCAGGAACAAAGGCCTCAAGTTCCATTTTGCGCCCCACAAGGGAACTTGTAGAAACTGCAGGTTCAGAGCCTGGACTTGGGGCAAAAGCCCCAGGGCTTGGTGCTGGGCTGGGGACTTCTGGTGGTGAGATATGTGACCCAGTCTTGTCACAAGCCCACTGATGCTGCTCAGGGCCAGGATGTGGCTGATGTGGTTGAGCCATGTTTGGCATGAGGACGGGCCTGGCTCCCATCCCCGGCTGCCGGGTGGGGTCCCACAACAGTTAAAATGCAGGCGAACTGTAAGTCCCGTTATTACTGGGATGTGCCTGTTCTGTTGTTTTGTGTTGGTTTGGGTTTGATGGGGTTTTTTGGTTTTGTTTTGGATTGGGCCCTGGATAGGAAAAGCTTCCCCGACCTTTTTCCTTTCTTTGAGGGTCCGTGGGCTTAAACCCAGAGTCTCACACATTCAAGGCAAGTGCTTTTACCACTCGGTCCCAGCCCTTCCCCAGGAGTGTCAGCAAACAAACATTCAAGCTATGAGATTCAGACATTATTATAAAAGGCTAAATTGAAAACAGGAATAAAAGTAGGTACCATAAAAGTTTAGCCATGGAGAAGCTTCTTACTGTAGCATCTATGAGAGTGTGATTCACACGCGGCTGTGTACGGCAGTGTGTGGAGAAGGCTTGTCACAAGTGGGGCGGGGGTGGGTAGTAACTTCTAGAGCATAAAGGCCCATGTGCCTCAGACCCTGAATGGGTCACATGTTAGCCGTAGAACAGAGGCTTGTCTGGCTCCAGATGCCCTTCACTGGGAAATCCTTCTTGGCCTTTCGAAGGACTGTGTCTGTCTCAAACAGGGACCCCTCCAACTCTGTCACCACCTTTTTCTGCTTTTTGAATCACCCTTGGAGGTAACCCCAGGGCTTCTCCCCGCCTGTGCTCAGGGGACAGTGTGGTGCCCAGATGGAGCCCTGGCATGCAGCCTTGACACCGGCTGTTCCTGAGTGCCAGACAAGTGTCCTCCGTTACTTCCTCTAATCCCCACAGCCTTCCAGGCAGGGATTTTTATGTCCCTTTTACCTGAGGCCCAAAGGATAAAGGAATTGACTTAACAGGAGGGGGTGGGGGGGCTCTCATGACTATGCACCCCCTAGGGTGCTGAGCTAGTGAGCCCCGAGAGAGACCCAGAGACGCTGCGGCCTGCCTTGTGGTGTGGAGCAGGGGTGGGGGGAGGCTTCGAGAGCCCCACAGCGGAGGCGCCCCTGGGTTCCTTTCCCATTACCTTATCTTAATGCCTTATCAGAACATGGGGCTGCACTTCCCTTTTCCTAGAACCTACTTTGTGAGAAAAAAAATAACAGATCAAGGGAGGTGTGCACTTGTGGAATATAGTTCACATCCAGGGTTCTCCCCTCCGCCTTTGCAGACACCTTGGAAGAATTCAAGGACATGAACAAAGGTCTGTGGAAGAAGCTACAGGAGAAGTTCACCTCCCGGAGTTCCGACGAGAAGCACAAGGCCTGGACTGAGCCCTTATCCCGCACGCGCACCTAAGCACGAGGACACGAATGTGGCCACCGGAAATAAAATGGTCCTGATTTCCTGTCGGCGGCGTTTGGGAATGGCTTGGAGCGCAGAGATGGGGAGCAGGGCTGCTGTTCCGAGGAGAGCCCCAGCCTGGCTGCGGGCACCCACAGAGCCTGGCCCGCTCTGCCCAGCACGGGGAGTCCCCAGGAGAGGAAGCACAGCTGTTCTGCCCTGTCTGCGCGCAGGGCCACAAGGGGAAAGCGTTTCCTGCATGGCCAAGGCCCCCCGCCCTGCCTGCAGGGCTCTGACTAGCTCCTGGTGAGTTTCTCAGGCTCCCTTTTGTTGTAGGAGCTCCTGGGAAACAGCCAAAAATAGCAATAAATATTGAGAAAGGCATCCTATGGCAGGCAGGAGCAGAGGGAGGTGAGGAGTCCGGCTGGCACGCCCTCCTTGCCTTCTGACCCCAGGGGTCCCCCCTGTCAGCCTGGGGGTCTTGGTGGAGTCTCAGCCAGGCTGGGCCGGGCAGGTCCAGGCCAGGGCAGGGCTCAGCTCACTCTGTGAAGCCTTAGCTCTCACTAGCAGACGCGTGCTCCCTGCCTGAGATCAGAAGGGGGAAATGGGGCCCACAGCACCCACTACTGGGAGAATGTCCAAGTGGGTCTTCGGGGTTTGGTTTGCTTTGTTGGGTTTTGGGCCAACCCAGGTGGTGTTGGGGGCTGCTCCTCACTCCCCACTCTCCGGTGGTGCTGGGGATCAAACCCGGCGTCTCTGAGCACACCCAGCCCTCCACCCCCTGCCAGGCCCCGGAGGTGGTAGGTCCCAGATTTGGGAGCTAGCGCCTACATGCCCCCAGGAATCTGGGAATGTGCTAAATACACAGCATTGTGGGCCCAGGAGTGGTAAGAATGTCATGTGAAGCATCCTTTCCCGAGGCCTGAGGAGGCCGGGCAGTGGGCACGGCTGGCACTCTGTCCTCGGCCAGCGCCGTACCCACAGCCCCGGGGGGAACAGCCTCTCTAGACAGTCTAGTCTCTCCATTTATTTATGGCGATGGACATACAGGTCTCAGGTTGGCGGGTTTGTAAAACACCACAGAGGGGAAAAGCAATCGGAACCAGCTCCGGGGACAGGGCCTGGGGACATGGCTCTGTGTCCTGGGGTCCCCAGCCCAGCTGGGCCGAGCCAGGTGACCCAGACAGGGACAGGGCGGCACCTAGGGTTCTTCGCAGTCCCAGGAATAAGTTAAGGAACAAGCTGCATAGTCATAGCGACAGCGCGACCAGCTCCCAGAACAGGCAGCCTCCGAATGTAGTGCTTGCTACAGCCGCCTCCCTCAGCAGGGAAACAGGCGTGTCCCTGAGGGAGAAAGTGACAGGCCTGCCGGGAGGCTGCCCTCGGACTAAGGCATCAAGGCAGACGGGCCTTCTGGTCTCTGAGTCTTAGAGGCTCTCAGCAGGACCCCCAGCTCTGCAGCTCCACTTCATGCTGGGCAGGCAGGGTCCCCCAACCCAGGGTGGACACTGTCGCACACATGCCCAGGAGACGTGCTGGTGATCCTCAGCGGCTCATGCAGTTCTGGACATCCACGAAGCCCAGGCGCTGCCGGCGTTTCCGCTGCTCCGTCATCTAGGGCAAAACGTGCCAGCAGGTCAGGTTGGCCCTGCACCCTCCCCACGGGCGGCACCCACCCTGCTCCGGAAATCCCAGCTGCCTGCTGTGCAGGGCTGGCAGCGAGCCCAGGTCCCCAGGGAGTGTGCCCCAGCCCCTTGCAGCGCGGTGTCACAACCCCCTGATTTGGTGCAGCTGGGAGAGCAGCCCACCCGGGGGGCTGCCGGATGCAGAGGGTGTGGCTCGTGGGGGGCTGCCTTTGTCTCTCACCCCCGCACCCTCACAGCTGCCTGGGGGAGGTGGCTGGCTGCAGGCCTCCAGCTGGGTCTGTGCGTATGGGCAGGGGTGGGGCAGGGGGTGCAGACTCAGTTCCCAGAACTGAGGCCAGAAAAAGAGGGGTCCGTGGCTGGGGGAGCCCAGTGGCACCCACCCCTCCCACAGGGCTGCCCCCCGCCCATGAAGGGGGAGGCTGCATGGGCGGGGAGGGTCCACACCTGCTCCTTGAGCTCGTTGAGCTGGGCCGTGAGGTGCGACACCAGCTTCATGGTGCAGTTGAGCTTCTCCTGGAGGATGCGGATCTCGTTCTGCTCCCCTTCGCCCTCGTTGCTCACGAGAGACATGGCCCTCATCCGGGGGAACCAGTCCAGGTTCTTGTTCTGAAACGGATCCCGGGAGGGGTGAGGGAGCCCGGGCCCGGCCGGAAAGCAGTAATGTGGGGCAGCCTTCCGCCACGCCCACCACAGAACGGCTCCCCGGGGAGCCAGGCCAGGGCACCGCGGCCACTGTCCCTGAGCATGTTGGCTGTTTACGCCCAGACTCCGGAGAAAGGGAGGGAAGGAGGCTCTGCACCCAGAACCCGTCGCCCTCCTCCCCGCAGCCCTGCACCCCAGGAAGGTGTGTGGCAGAGGCTGGGAGGGAGGCTCGGCTGGCACAGCCTTGGGTCTGCATGGCAAACCCGCGTTTCCTGTAACTGCGGGAGGGTAGGGGGGGCCCCCCACGTGGCCACTGGTTCCTGTCGCCACTGTGAATTCTCAGGCCGGCAGATCAACCTCCGGGGCCAGTTCAAATAGGGACTTAAAAAACATGTCGCGCCCTGGCCCCAGCCTGGGAGCCCCAGAAGCAGGGCTCCTCTCACCCTGCACCTGCCTGCCGGGCGGCCGCTGGGGAAACACACCTCCACAGGAGGACTCAACGGTGCCCTTTGCGCTCACTCAACTGCCCTCGCGGCCACAGAAACCGGACAGGTTAAACTTGATTCCTCTAAAGTGTCACAGTTTCAAATATAGCCTGAGACCCACCGGGGCTGGGGGAGCGAGACACATCCCCGTCCTCCCTCCCCCGGGCAGCTCCGTGGGCTGGGACATCCCTAGACCCTTTGGGGATGACAGAAGCGTCGGGGTACCCGCTGTGCAGCCCTGCCTGGCGGCCAGCCAGCTGCACACAGCCCAAGGCTGGTTCCAGCTGTCCCTCCACTCCTCGCCAGCCTCTCCACAAGCGTCCACAGCTGTCCCCCCACTCCCCGCCAGCCTCTCCACAAGTGTCCACAGTTGTCCCCAGCCCCGGCCTCCCCCGAGGCCGCACCTTGATCATCTGGGCCACATAACTCTCGGGCCCCGTGTAGTCCGTCTTGTTCTTCACACGGACCAGCACGATGAAGTACAGGTAGTTCCACATGTTGTGCTCAAACTTGATGTGCTCCTCAAACGACACCGTCTTGTTATCAAACTTGTCGCGCTCCAGACCTGGGGTGCAGGGAGTCAGGGCAACCCTCAGCCTCGGTGGTCACGTGTAGGACGGCCTGGTGCCGCCGAGCTACTTAGGTCATTTCTATTTAAAGCAGCAGCCACTTAGCCCTGGAGATCCCGCCCGCACAGCTGCAGCCCTGCACGTCCCGCCGCGGCAGACTGGGAGCGTGAGCCAGGGCTCCCAACCCAAACAGCAAACATCTGCTCCTTAGCCTGCCTGGGACGGGGAGAATGGGGTGTGTGTGGGGGGGAGGTGACAGGGATGTGCGCTGGGTCTGGAGGCCGCAGGCTGGGCTGCAGCTTCTGTCCCCGTGGGAGGGTTTAAAGGAAGAGCTGCTGCAGCCCGTCCGCCCCTTCCTATAGCCCCTGTGGGGTGGGCGCCCTGCCCCCCACTGCTGGGATGAGCCCACTTGCCTCAGCCCAGCCCAGGGCTCCCTGCAGCCTCACCGCAGATGAAGCACGTGGTCTTCAGGATCTCCTCCTTCTTCTGCTTCTCGCTACGCAGATCAGCAAAGGTGTCAATGATCACCCCGAAGATGAGGTTGAGCACGATGATGATGACGATGAAGAAGAACAGGAGATCGTAGACCACCCGGGCCGGGAAGAGGGACTCCTGCGGGGCGAGAAGGGGTCAGAGGTGGGCGAGTCAGGGCAGCCACCCTGGGGGAGCCCAGCACCCTGCAGGAGGAAACGAGTCCTGGCTCCAGACCCAGGGGTCCCCGCCTCCCCCATGGAGACCGAGTCTGGGCTGAAAAATGGCGATGGCGGGCCCAGGAGAACAGCAGGATGGAGCCCTGGGGGGCCCGGGTTGGGTGGGAGGAGGCAGGGCGAGGGCCCCACGTGGTATCTGCCCCTGAGTCAGCTCCAAATTTCCTTCTCAGGACCGTGAGCCTCCCACATGCTCCCCCCAACAGAGCCTACTCAGAGGCAGTCTCCGGGGACAACCATGTTCTGGGGAGCTGAGCCACCAAGCCCTGCTTCAGTTTCCCTCCCTCCCCTGGCCTGCTGCACCCTGCTTGGATGGACACTGTGGCCACAGTCTGACCTCCCCCTCCCTTGGGCCTGGGCAGAGCTGGGGCGCACTCACGTCCTTGGAGGGCTTGCGGAGGATGTCACCCACGCCGCCCCCGTTCCGCAGCCCGTGGTTCATGACGGTGACAATGCACATCAGCAGCGTGTCACAGGCCCGCTCCGTGCCCTCCAGTTCCTCGTCCACTACAGGGGCAGCCCACACTCAGAGCCAGGCCGGACAACTGCCCCTACCCCCAGCCTGGCCTGGCCCCCCGCACACCTGCTCACCTTCCAGGACCTTAGGTATGGAGACCTCTGAGTCACAGTTCACACTGTCGCTGTCACATGTGCCCATGAAGGCGGCAGCCCCTGGAGTCATCCCCAGGGGGTTGGCTGGAAGGGCCAAGGGGAGGTCACCAGGAGGTACTGACCGGCCACCTGGCTCACCTCCTCCAAGAAGCCTTTCTTGATGCTCCTTCCTCTATCTCCCAGTGAGGATTCTTCGTGTTCCGGCTCCCCACCCCCTGAGGCTGGTGGGCATGCACTGACCAACTTTAATGGGGAGTCTATGAGCTCATCCCAGAAGGTGGCCCTCCCCCTCTGTCTGTCTCAGAGAATGGGGAGGCAGGTAGGTATGAGGAAGGCTTCCCAGAGCCCAGGAACCAGGGAGAGGAGAGAAGAACTTGCAGGCTGCCCGCCTGGCTGCCCCTGCGGGGCCCCACCTCGGGAGTGGTTGCTAGGCAGCCGGTCCACCTCGAGGATGAAGTCGTCCTTGAGGAAGAGGAAGCCAACGATGGAGAAGAGGTAGACGAGGATGAGGGCCAGCAGGGCCGTCAGCAGGATGGAGCGGCCGTTGCGCGTCACGCTCTTGATGACGTTGAACAGCGTCTCCTCGCGGTAGATGAGGTCAAAGAGCTGCGCAGGGCCAGGCCTTGAGGGGCTGGACCATGGAGGATCCCAAGCGCTGCCAAGACCCTCCACCCTTTCCCGGGGCCTCCCGCAGCTCCCCCAGAGCAAGGCCCACACAGGCCACATGGGAGTGGGCGGGGGGAGGGGGGCTCCTGGAGAAACTACTGGTGGGGGGAAGGGGCAGGTGGCCACCCGGAGTGGGCAGGATGCCGCGCTCAGGGCACGCTCGCTCTGTTCACGGACTCGCTTCATGCTCCCCATGACTACCGGGGCAGCTGCCAGCAGCCCTATCTGACCCACCAAGGGGCTCAGAGAATGGCCCCAAGTGAGAGAGCTGCCGAGGAAGCAGCTGACAGACACACCCAGGTGGGCAGGTGACAGAGGTGGGCATCCTCTCAGAGGGGAACATGGGTCAGAGGAGACCCAGGAACGACCCCTGGTGCTGGCTGGAGTCAAGTGAGGGGCCCCAAACACACTGCCTGCCCCCGTAGTAAGAGGACAATAAACGGTGAGAACCCCAACTACCCCAACACCACGCCCCTGCCAGGACCCCACAAGGGCCTCACCAGGATGCTGTAGAACAGCTCGTGGGCAAAGAGCCCCAGGACGCTGGTCAGGATGTAGCCCACGTGGTACAGGAACTCCATGTCCATGACCATGGCCTTGTAGCCCCGGATGAAGGTGCCACGGTTACCCACAAAACTCACCACGAACACAATCTTGTTGGTCAACTGGGGGGGAGGGGCAAGGACAGAGCGTGTGGTCAATGCCCGGATCCTCCACCCCAGGACACACCAGCAGGCCAACTGCCTGAATCTAGGGGCTGTGCCTCTTGCAGATGTTTGAAAATGTTTGCAGAAATGCATGTGGGCCCCTGAGGCCAGGACTGGGGGAGCCCCTAGCCTGCAGCTCCAGAAGAGAGGTAAAGTGAGGTGGGGGAGCACGGGGTCAGAGAGGGTGGCCCTTCACCTTGGGGTGCCTCCATAGTCAGGATATATCTGCATGGAGCTGGTGGTCTCCAGGCTGGTGCCCCAGGGTGGCCACTGGGGTGATCTGGGGCCTTAGGGTCACAGGGTCTCGGGCTGGCTCAGTGCCCGCGAACCCCAGCCACCCATGGTGACAGTGGGGAGCAGGGTGGCCTTAGCAGGGTCAAGGACCCACACCCAGGGACAGGGCCACTCACGTTGAGGGCACCAAGGATGTGGAGCGTGGGTCCGATGCCCAGGTAGTAGATGGAGCGCAGGATGAGCGCCACGATCAGCGCGCGGATGCTGCAGCGCTTGGTGAACAGCGCCGTGATGGAGAAGCAGACGAGGATCCAGAAGAGCAGGGAGATGAGCGGGGAGCCCAGCACGCCTGCGCGGGGAGTGGGCTGAGTGAGGCCACGCCCCCAGTCCCCAGCAGCAACCCCTTCCGGAAGCCGGCGCTGGCTCTCCACACCGGCCCCCCAGTCCCCTGGAGTCCCGCCCAGCATCTCCCCCATGTCACAGCCCAGAGGGCAGTGCGGGCCTTTCTCCCCATTCTGCCTCTTCCCATCACAGCCTGTTGGACCCCGACTGCTGGGGAGGGGCACGGTGGAGCCCAGGAGCCCAAAGCCCTCACCTGTGGATGCGCCCTCCACGTAGGGGTAGAAGAAAGCGATGATGATGTTGATGAACACGGCCAGGTTGAAGGAGATGCTGCCCCACAGGGTCATGCGGCGGGAGAACCAGTAGATCAGAGGCATGCCTGGGGGTCGAGGGGACACGGAGTCAGTGGGTCCCTGGGAGCAGCATTTGCCCACGCCAGGGAAGGCTTCAGTGTTCACACAAGCTCCAGGCTCTCGTGATGAGTAATGAGAGCGGGAGTCCTTTGTGTGTGTGTGTGTGGGGGGGGGTCCTCTCCTGACTGCTCTGCCCTTCGCTGCCTTGCCACGCTCCTTGATGCCCAGCCTGACTCCTCACTGCCTCGCCATGCCCTTCCCCCCAGTCCAGCCACGTCCCTCACTGAACCACCATGCTTCTCGCTGCCTCGCCACACCCCTCGCCACCCAGCCCCGCCCTTCACTGGCTCGCCACGCCCCTTGCTGCCCAGCCCCGCCCTTCAGTGCCTTGCCACGCCCCTCGCTGTTCAGCCACGCCCTTCACTGCCTCGCCACGCCCCTCGTTGCGCAGCCCCATCCTTCACGGCTTTGCCACGCCCCTCGCTGCCCAGCCACATCCCCCGCTGCCACCCCATGCCCAGTGCTCACTGCGGAGCTTGCGCTGCCACTCCATCTCATTGTGCAGGAAGGATGACTGGTCGAAGAAGTCGCTCACTTTGCTTCCCTGCTCATCCTGCTCCGTGGTGGTGAAGAGCCGGTGCTTGGTCTCCTCCGTCAAAAACTGGCAGATGCCGGGCACGGGGAACACGATCTGCTCCATGCTGCGGTCCTGCCGCACGATCTGGGCGGGGGGCGGGGGGTTGTCACACCAGCTCGCCCCCTCCCCACCCCCCATCCCGATACTGCCCCCGGTCCGCACCTCGATCTGGGACGTGTGGTTCTCATAGTAGGCCAGGGGGTCCTCCTCCTCCTCCTGGGCCGGCTTGGACGACTTGAGCATCTGCGTCAGCTGCTTGTTGTTGAGGCTAAGCTGGGGTGGGGGTGCGTGCTGACGTCAGGCCCGCAGCTACTGGCCCTCTCAACCACACTCTGACCCCTCCAGCCAGACCAGACCCAGCTCGGAGCCGTGCGGGTCGACCCTATAGATCAGGCGCAGGTGCAGCCCAGCCCCAGCTCTGCGATCCCAGACCCACCCCAGCCTCTCCCACAAGACCCTGGTTTCGGCCAAGGCTTGGTGCTCGCCGTGATCTAAGTCACACCCCCGCCTGTGGCTCCGCCCCCACCCGGAGGTGTCGCGCACCGCCCCCTGCCCTCAGTTCTCTTGCCGGCCCCGTGCTCCCCTCCTGCCTCTACATCTAAGCCCAGCTTGGAGAGCAGAGCAGGGATCCCCACCATGGAGGAGATGCCCTCCGCCTCCTCCTCCTGGATGCGCTTCACGGGCTTCAGCAGGTGCTGCAGCTGCTTGTTGTGCCTGGAAAGCTGATGGGCAGCAGAGTCACAGACAGGCCTGTGGGGCTGAGCCAGGCCCTGGGGGCGGGGCCATGTCGCTGGGGGCGGGGCTACGGGAATGGTACCTGCAGTGCCAGGATGTAGATGTTGTGGCCCACTTCGCGTGGGCTCACCTCCGAGTTCTCACGCTCCTCCTCCTGCATGTAGGCCTTCTTGATGACGTCCACCTAGCGGGGCAGACCCGTTCAGAGGCCTCTTCATGCAGAGCAGGGCAGGCTGGGCCCCCATGTGCACCCCACTGGTCAAGCGGCCTTACCAGCTCCTGGGGCCGCAGGCTGATGAGGATGCGCTCCGCGTTCTCACTGTCGTGCCGGCTCTCCATCAGAGCCAGGAGCAGCTTGGAGGCGTTGTCCTGCAGAGAGGGCAGGCCACGGGGTGAGGGCCCACACCGTCCCTGGCAGCTCCTCTGTCCACTCGCCCTTCCAGGGAGCTGAGCTGCTTTGGGACCAGGCCCTAAGCACATACATGCACAACCCACTCCTTTGTTTGCACACTCGTGTGTTCTCACCAGCATATGTCACAGTCCTGCAAAAGCACACACACACCCCTGTGGCCCCACTCGGCCCTGCCCCCACACGCGGCCCCACCTTGAGCTGCAGCACCAGGTCTATGCGGTACTTGCACAAGGGGCTGATGTCGTTGAGAATCAGTGCAGTGATGATGTCGATGCCGTTGGACTCGTGGGTCACAATGCACGTCTGGGGGACACAGGGCCTCAGAATTGAGCCGGCTCTGAGCCTGTAGATCCCCCTCTCCTCCACCCCGCCTCCCCCCCACACACACAACTCTTGCTGCCGCCCCACACACACCTGGTTCTCGTGGCAGGGGCCCTGGCAGTACTCGGTGAGGGTCTCCAGGGTCTGAATGACGAGACCCACGTTGTCCTCGTTGATGTAGAGCCCCAGCAGCCCCAGGCCCCCTGTGGTGCTGCCGCACATGATGTCCAGGAACTGCAGCGTCTCGCACACCAGGTTGTAGTTGGTCTTGTTGTTCTGGCAGCGCAGGAAGTTCTGCAGAACACAGAGGGATGGTCTGGCGGGGCGGGGTGAGGAGGGCAGCCCCATGGGGGGATGCACGGGGAAGGCAGGTTCGGTGGCCCAACAAAGTGGAGGCGCTTGCTGGTACTGGGCCCGAATGGGGCCGGAGTGGTGGGCGTGTCGGGGGCGGGGCTCCACTGAGGGCGTGGCCGGTGGGCGTGGCGGGCCAGTGGGCGTGGCGGGCCAGTGGGCATGGCGGGGCAAAGGGGGTGTGATGGGGCGTGGGGGCGTGGCGGGCGCACCTGCAGGTCCCTGTTGTGGTTCTCGCACAGCAGCTGCAGGAAGCGCAGGATGGGCTGCATGATCAGCACCGAGGTGCCCATCTCGTTGCTCTGTGTGCGCTCGCCCACCTCGTGGCCGGGGTGCAGGCTGGGGCCCAGCGAGAAGCGGGACGGGGAGCCAGGCATAGAGAAGGAGGCCACCCTGCCTGCAGGGCGAGGCCTGGTGAGGCACAGCCGGCCCCCTCTCCCCCTGGACCGCCCCCCAGTCATTCCCCACTGCGGTGAACCGCCCAGCCGCCTGCCCTGACCTTTGGCGGCCGCATCGGCCGGCTCCCGCTCCTCCCGCGGCTGGCTGCCCAGGTCACTCATGTTGACGGCCACCGTGGACTTGGTCTCCTGCTGTGCCCGCTTCATGCGGTCGTGCAGCACCTTGAAGAATCGCTCCGACTTCTTGTCGCTGGTCATCAGGTTGTAGAAGGATTTCTGGGGGTGGGGGTGAAGAGATGGGGTTGGTCACCGCCCCCTCATGGGACCAGCTCTAAGCAGCCCTGGTAAGGGCTCTGTTGTGGGCTGCTGGGACAAGGAGGGGGTTCAGAAGGGCCCCCAATACACCCAGACCTAAGGACGGGGAGAGAGTAACCCTGGCCCCGAGACAAAGGTTGGGATGGAGATAAGAGGACTTCCAGGCTGCCTCCTACTTCAGCTCTTGGCCCGGACTGTGTCTCCACAGCTTCCAGGGAGTCCCTAGAAGACTGACCCCCAACTCCCATCAGCTGGAGCTTCTGGGCTGCATCCCCCAGAAGAAAAGTGATGCCCCCAGGTCACCCAGGGCCTCATGACAGCCGGCCCCTCTGCCCTGTCCTGCCACAGCACCCAAACAGCCACTTCGCCTTCCCCCCTGCACCCACCAGCTTCTCTCTCCTCTTAGCAGCCCAGTACAGTGGCCACCTCGGCACTTGCCCCCCAAAGTCTCAGCACCACAAGAACCAGGGTTTGCCTCAAGGGCCTAAAGCAGTGCAGGGCGCACGGCGGGCCCCCAAGCAGGCTCCCTAAGGAAGTGATGAGTTTGGGGCTGGAGCAATAGCACAGCATGTAGGGCATTTGCCTTGCACGTGGCTGACCCGGGTTCAATTCCCAGCATCCCATATGGTCCCCTGAGCACCGCCAGGAGTAATTCCTGAGTGCAGAGCCAGGAGGAACCCCTGTGCATCACCGGGTGTGATCCAAAAAAAAAAAAAAAAAAAAAAGACGAGTTCTGACTCAGAGCTGCGGGGAGGCAAGTGCCTGCCTTGCACACAGCTGACCCACGGGGACGATCCCTGAGCACCACCAGGAGTGATCCCTGTGTACAGAGCCGGGAGGAGCCCCTGAGCACCAACCGCTGTGGCCCAAAACCCACTTCACCCCACCACCCCACGAAAAAAAAGAAATGACAAGTGTGAGGACCCAGTGTCTGAGGGCACCTCTACCTGGGCTAGGCATGGGGTTGGGGGGGAGGAGGAGGAGGAGGAGGAGGAGGAGGAGGCAGGTGGGAGGGACCAGCAGAGACTGAGAGGCACTAAGGGGCATGATGGGAGGCAGGAAGGTGAGTAAGAGGCCAAGCATGGCTGGAGCAGGGGGCTGCCCCATCCCAGCAGCGACCCAGCACCCGGTTCCCCGCCCCCCAACCTGGATCCCGGCTCCCCGCCCCTCCCCACACCTCTCTCCTAGCTCCCTGCCACTCCCCAACCTGGGTCCCAGCTTCCCATCACCCACACCTGGATCCTGCCCCCACCCCCCACCTGGATGCCAGCTCTCCCATTCCACATCTGGACCCCAGCCTTCTCCACCCTACCCTGGACCCCAGCTCCCCGACACCCCACACCTGGCCCTGGCCCCCCACCCCCACCCCAACACACACCTGGATCTCTGTGTTGCCACCGTCCAGCAGGCGGATGGCCAGGCCGATGCTCTCCTGGAAGATCTTCTCGTTCTTGGTGCTGGTGATGAGGTCGCACACCAGCTTGGTGGCTCCCTCTTTGTCCAGCCGGCACTGGGTGGCCGCAATCACCGACCAGTCTTGATCCGGGCCTGGGGGTGGGGAAACCCACTTGAGGGGGAGCCCGTGGGGCTGGAACTGCAGGGAGGGGCTGTGGCCTGGGCAAAGGGGCCCAGCCCCCAGAGATGCTGTTGGGACAGTACTGACCAGGGCCCATGGAGTGCCCTTGGGGTCGGGGAGGTGCCCTTGGGGTCGGGAAGTGCCCTTGGGGTCGGGGAGGTCCCCCTGAGAGTTGGAGGAACAGTACTGACCGGTGCCCATGGGGTCAGGGAGGTCCCCCCGGGAGCTGGACTTTCGGTTCTGGAGGTAGTTCTGTAGTAGCATCTTGCGCAGCTGGTTGCCCTGGGGCCAGGGAGAAGGACAGAGACACAGTCCTTCATTTAAGGATCACCTCAAAGGTTCTGGAACCCCCTGGCCAGGTCCTCCCACTGCCTGTCTGTCCTCTGCCCACCAGTCTATTGTCCATCTGACCACTTTCCCCTACCCTAGGTCCACCCCACCTGCTGCCCCGCCCTCTGTCCACCCACCTTGAGACCTCCACAGTCCGTCCTGTCTGTCCATCCTGCCTATCACCCACCCACTGTCCCTACCGCCCACTGTCTGATCTGTCTACCCTGCCCGCTGTCCCTTTCTCCCACTCCCCACCCAACCCACCGCTGTCCATCCATCCCACTCACCACCCATCCATCCTGCTGTCCACCCCGCCCATCTGACCCATCCCTTATCCACCCACTGTCCACCCGCAGCCCTGAACTCACCCTGCCCCTGCCCTGCACTCACCTGTCCGTGCCCTCACCCTGTCCCCTGCACTCACCCTGTCCGCTGCCCTCCCCTCCCCTGCTCCTGCCCTCCCCTGCCCTGCCCTCCCCTGCCCTGCACTCACCCTGTCCCCATACTTGCTCTTCTTGGTCAGCATCTGCTGCAGTGTCCGCAGCACCTTGACGCACAGCTTCTCCTCCGACTCCATGAGCTCCTGGGTGTGCTGGATCAGTCTGGCGGGATGCAGGCTCACCGCTCACCCCAGGCCCCCCCCACCTCCCTCAGGCCGCCCCTGCCTGGTGCCCGCAGGCGCCCTGCCAACCTGGCTGCCCCTACTCACTTGGACAGGAAGCCCCCGCTCTCGCAGCGCACGTAGGCCTCGCTGCCCTCCAGGAAGAGCAGCTCGGGCCAGTGCAGCATGTCCACCAGCACCGACAGCTCGGCCTGCACCAGGGGCTTCAGACGCTCCTCCAGGGCCGTGATGATGTCCTGCGTGGACAGGACACTCACTGCCAGCTCCTGGCACCCACCCGGCCACGCCCCCACTGCCCGGAACCCAGGGAGGGCCCTGGCCCTGCCAAGCCACCCTGCACAAAGCTGGGGCCAGGTGGAGCCCCGAGCCAGGGGAGCGAGCCCCAGGCTCTCAGGGGTCCTGGGGAAGATGCCGATCTCCTGCCGCAGGGGCTCGGCACCCACCAATAAGAAGGCAAGGGGTCCAGCCCTCTTTGCGAGCACCGGCCCCCACCTGCTGGACTCCTGGCTATCTTGACGACCCTGACCCGGCGTCCACTTCCTGGGGAGCGTGGGCAGAACCCCTGCCCACCTGCAGCTTCTCGATGATGTTCTTGTAGTCCCACTGGTTGGCCGTGGGGGTGACCCGGGGGAAGGTGCGCGTGGTGGCCTTGTAGTTGGCGGCATTGCGCTGGGCGGCCGTCACGCAGCTGGCCCCGCTGCTCAGCAGCACGCTGAGGTGGGCGTCCAGGTCCATGGGCAGCGAGATGGCCCGGCCCTTGGCTGCGGGGGACACGCAGGGCGAGGGGGCTCAGCCGGCCATTCACGCTGATCCCAGAGCTGGGGCGCAGGACACAGACACACCCCTCCACCCTCATAGGGACTGGGCCCGTCCCACTGATTCAGACTGGGCCTGACCCCTCCTTCCTGCCCCCACCTTCTCTCTCCCCTCTCCCTCACCATCCCCCCCCCGAGGTCACCCACAAGCAGGAAACTTGGGGGACCCGCCCCCACCCCAGCACTTAGAGGAGGAATAGCCCCTCCTGGCCGGGGCACTTACGGCTGCAGGGGAGCCGCCCGACACACGAGCTCAGGGGCAGCTGGGAGCGGCAGCGCCCGCACACTCACCCACCATGGCCAGGGTCCGGATGCAAGCCTCCACGGAGCCCTTGTGCTGCTGCTGCAGCCACGGACACTCGAGCAGCCGCGTGGTGGACTGCAGCAGCTGGACCACGATCGTCTGGTGTGTCTGCGAGAGGCAAACGGCCCCATGCAGCCGGCACCGCACCCCCCACCCTACCCCGCACAGCCCCAGGCTGGGCATGGTGGAGAGACGAGCCCGCCAGCAGTTGCCAGGGCTCATGGGCCAGTCTGGGATGAAACAATCCCTTCCCTCTCAGAGTGCGCACCCAACCCCCCTGTGCGTGGCAGCCCTGGGGAGGCCCAGGACTGGGCCTTCGAACCTGACCGCTGACCCTCCTCCTCCTTTAAAACTACTTAAAGGGAGGGCTGGAGCGATAGCACTGTGGATAGGGTGTTTGCCTTGCACGCGGACAACCCAGGTTTGATTCCCAGCATCCCATATGGTTCCCACCACCGCCAGGAGTAATTACTGAGTGCAGAGCCAGGAGTAACCCCTCAGCATTGCCAGGTGTGACCCAAAAAAAGCACTATAGCACTGTAGCACTGTCCTCCCATTGTTCATCAATTTGCTCAAGTGGGCCCAGTAACGTCTCCATTGTAAGGCTTGTTGTTACTGTGTTTGGCATATTGAGGCATATCGAATACGTCACAGGGAGCTTGTCAGGCTTTGCCATGTGAGCGAGATACTCCTGGTAGCCTGCCGGGCCCTCCAAGAGGGGTAGAGGAATCAAACTTGGGTCAGCTGCGTGCAAGGCAAACGACCTACCCGCTTGCTATCGCTCCAGCCCATAAAAAATAAAAAACCCTTTAATTAGGGTTTTTTTTTTAATTTTTTAAAAATTTTTTATGGGCTGGAGCGAT
>JAOXYA010000022.1:13446577-13466588 GCA_028565675.1 Sorex palustris | reverse complement strand
ATGTTGCGGGGGGGGGGGGGAGATGACAGGTTACTTTGTTCATGCAAGTGATGCATTCGTCTCCTCTTCCTCCCGCGCTGTCTGAGATTTGTTCTGTCTTTTAGAGCAAGGAAGCGAGAAACCCTCTCCTGAGCGTCGCTGGGGAGCGAGGCTGGGGTGGGGGGTTGATCCTCACATCCAACCCAGGGGGCAGCATGGGTGGGCCTGGCCAAGGCCTCCCAGACTCAGCCGTGTCCTCGCTGCTCCAGCCCGTGTCCTGAGCCATGTCTGGGCTCTCTGTCCCCCACAGTTGCCGTGGGCACTCCCAAAGCTCCATCCTGGGGGGAGCAGCCCAGAAGGACAGAGGACCCCCTCCCTGGCAGCTGCCAGGGCCTCTTCCTTCTGCCGTCAATCTTAGGAGTGGGGCTGTACCCCCTCTCGTCTTGGATGGACCCTACTGCCCCAGCCCTGCGGCTGCCGCAGACCTTCCCGGGTGCAGGCCAGACTGCCCTGGAGGCCAACTGAGAGGACAGGGTGCAGAGAGGGGCTTACCAGGCCCGGACCCCCCATGTAGGCTGTGCCAGACCCCTCTTGCTGGAGTAGCCAAGACCCCAGAGTCATGCAGACCCTGCAAAGGGAACAGCGAGGAGGGACAGAAGCTGCCTGGCCCGGGTGCTGCTGGCCCCAGCCACGCGAGAGGGCATGTCCCTGGGGGAAGGAAGTGGCCACGAGTGCTCGGGCCGGGGGAGTTTAGGGCTGCAGACCCGGTGTCTCCTCCCCGTGGATGGGATGTCTGAGCCGATGGCAAGGGCGGCCGGGGTCGGAGGGACGGCCCACGCGTGGACTGCTACTCTTCCCCTCGGGATAGAATATGCTATTTAGTACTTTAGGAAGCTGGCAGATGACAGTAATTAGTCTTTGAATCTGGAGGCTTTGAAATGTTTTGTCACTTTTTTTTTTGGTGGGGAGGCACACCCGGCAGTGCTCAGGGATCACACCTGGCGGTGCTTGGAGAACCCTGTGGGATGTCGGTGATTAAATCTGGTTTCCAGGTGCATAGCCAGTGCCCTGCCCACTGGACCACTCCCCAACCCCCCAGACCCTCTCTTCCCCTTTTCCTCTAACCCAGGTTTGCCGGGCGTGTGGGACGTGTGAGCCAGACTGAGCACGCTTGTGCTCTTGAACCTTCTCGGCCCTGCGCTGCCCTTCAGCCCATCTGGGCCCTCCTCACTGCGGGCGAGTGTTGTCTGGGCTTGTCTCACCGAGGGCAAGTGCTCTTTTGTTTTAATTTGTGCTTCGCGTATTTATTTGCTCTCCAAGTGGCTTTTATTGAAACTTGAGGAACCAGCTGTTGGACCGTAGCGTGGCTGAGCAGGACAGTACGAAAGAGAGGCGCTCTCCCCGCTCAGCCAGGAGAACGGGGTCCCCAAAGATGCCAGCTGTGTATAGAGACCTGCCCTTTGACCTCAGCCTACTAAGACCCGGGACAGGAGGTGGCCACACTCTATGGCTGCGTAGTCGGGATCACTCCTGGCAGACTTGGGTGCTGGAGATGAAACCCACGTGGGCTGTGGGGAAGGCAGATGTCCTACCTGCTGTGTGTGTGCTCTGCCATCCACAACTCGCTTCTGACTTCTTTCAGAAATATTTCTTCTTTCCTGGGCTGGAGCGATAACACAGTGGGTAGGGCTATTTGCCTTGCACGCAGCTGGCCTGGATGAGCCAGGTTCGACTCCTCCTCTCCTCTCGGAGAGCCCAGCAAGCTATCGAGAGTATCTTGCCCGCATGGCAAAGCCTGGCAAGCTACCCGTGATGTATTCGATATGCCAAACACAGTAACAACAAAGTCTCACAATGGAGACGTTACTGGGCCCACTCGAGCAAATAGGTGAACAGGAGGACAGTGACAGTGACTTAAAGGGACCAAGGAGAGTAAAGAACTGGCCCTGCATATGTCCAATCTGGGTCCAACCCCCAGCTTCCCATATGGTCCCCCAAGCACCATCAGGAGTGATTCCTGAGTGCAGAGCCAGGAGTAACACCTGAGCACCACCAGGCATGGCCCAAACCCCCCCACCAAAAAAAAAATTAAGGTGGGGGTGGGGGGTATAGGGAGGTGGGACAGACACTGGGAACTCTGGGAACTCTGGTGGTGGAGAATGGGCACCGGTGGAGGGATGGGTACTTGATCACTGTATGACTGAAACATAAGAATGAAAGTTTGTAAGTCTGTAATTTCACCTCACAGTGATTCATTAAAAAAATTTAAAAAAATTGGAGGCTGGAGTGATAGCACAGCGGGCAGGGTGTTTGCCTTACACCCGGCCGACCCGGGTTCAATTCCTAGCATCCCATATGGTCTCCCAAGCACCGTCAGGAGTAATTCCTGAGTGCATGAGCCAGGAGTAACCACTGAGCATCGCCAAGTGTGACCCAGAAAGAAAAAAATTTTTTAAATTAAAATAAATAAAAAATAAAAATAACTTTAAAAACACCTTAAAACTGTTTAAAATCAAACCTGGGTCAGCCATGTGCAGGTCGAGCACCCTCCCAGCTGCCCCTGGCCTTGGCCCCTGTGGTCCTACAGGGTGGGCCCCCGCCCCTGCCCATCCATCCCTACCTGCAGGGACGTGCTGTTCTCAGAGAACGGGGAGCTGAAGAAGGCGTTGATGGTGTCCAGAACCACGGTCAGCACGTACTTCTCCAGGGTGGTATCCGCCACGCGCTTTTCGCGCTTGATGCAGACCTGCAGTGGGGGAGTGTGAGGCGGGGGACCAGCGTGGGGCCACCCCACCAGCCACTGGGGGCTTCCCGGACCCGCGGAGGGACACACCCGCGCCATGTCCAGGGTGAAGTTCTCGAAGAGCGTCCAGATGTGGTTGCTGGTGTAGATCTCCTTCATCTCCACCTCGGTGTCCACGTAGCAGTGGTTCACGAAGTTCACGTAGGCCATTTTCACCTGGACGCACGGGGAGTCAGGCCGGCGCCCCGCCCCGCACCCCTCCCGCCCGCCGGACCCCTCCGTGCCCACCTCAGTGATGCAGTCCTCGTGGGTCACCACGGACACCACGTCCTCCAGGGGCAGCAGGGACGTGCACTTGATCTCCGTGTACACATTCTTGCCCTCAGCGCAGGCGGCCAGCAGGTCCACCAGGGAGATGTGGTACATGAGGGGGCTGTGGTCCTCCACGCCGTCCCGAGCGGCCTTCATCATGTCCAGCAGGTGGGCCAGCGAGGCTTTGTCATTGTAGAACACAACCACGTCGTCCCCGGCGTTGGTCAGCTGCGAGTGGGGGCACGGGGCAACACCCGACTGAGCCCCACCCTCTTCCGTGCGTCTCCGGGACAGAGACCGGCCCCTCTGCACACTCAGAGAGGCCTCCCCTGCCCACACCGCTGTGTCTGCCAGGAGAGGCACCAAACCCGGACCTGGGAAGCCCCCTCCGCCCCCAGGGAAAGAAGCCCACTCAGTACCCCGTCAGGCACTTCCTCCAGGAAGTCCCTTCCAATCTCTTCCCTGCACCCCCAGATCATACTGATGTCCTAGTTTTTGCTTTGCTTTTGCAATGTGGTGCTGGGGATAGGCCCCAGGATCTCACACTCACCGGGTAAGTGACCTCCCTGGGAGCCACATCCCAGGCTCCAGACAGGGGACATGTCCCTGAGCTGTCCCAGGAACGGCCCGAGCTCTGCTAGACACTGCTGAGACCTCCATGCCCAAGCCCTGCCCCCTTCGCCCCCTCCATGCCACAGCCCCCAGGCCCTCACCTCAGTCATGATCATGTCCTGGCACTTCTTGACGTACTTGCCCTCGGCCTTGATGACGGTGTGCAGGAAGTCCAGGTACTGGACGTGGCGGCCATGCGTGGCCAGCAGGTGCACAAAGTGCTGTAGCACGGGCTCGCTGATGTCCGAGCACAGCTGGTAGTTGTTCAGGAAGATGTGCTGCATGGTCTCCGCCTCCAGGAGCTGTGGGGGGCAGAGTCAGAGAGGGGCCTGCATGCTGAGACACCCTGTACTGCCCGCCCACACCCCCCACCGCCCACGGCCGCGCTGCCTCTCACCCCAGGCGTGAGGAAGAGATGCAGGTGCTTGTGCAGAAGCGCCTGGTTGCCGGGATTGCCCGCACAGAACTTCTGCAGGAACTGGTGTGTGTAACGCAGGATCTCCATCATCTTGGCGTCGCCCTGGCACAGAGAACAGCGACCCGGTGCTGGGCTGCCCCGACAGGCGAGGGGGGGAGGGGGGCGGGGGAGGGCACAGAATAGGAGCACAAGGCTCAAGGCGAAATCTGGGCCTGAGGTCAGAGGTGGGGGTCAGAGGTTGAGGGGAGGCTGGAGTGAGTGGGGATCAAGGGCCAAAAGGGTGGGGCGCCTGGGATGATGTCTGAGGTGGTGTCGGCATCAGGGGTCGGGGGAGGCCTGGTATATGTCAAGTATGCAATGAAGGGTAAAAGGTTCAGATGAGGTTAGGTTGGAGTCAGGACTAGGGTGGGCCTGGGGACAGTCCAGGGGAAGAGGCCCCAGGGTGAGAGGCTAAGGTTAGGGTCAAAGTGAGGATGGAGGTTGGGGTCAGATTAGCGTCAACATGGATTAAGGTCAGCAGGCAGGAAGGCAAAGGTTAAAATTAAATTGAGGAGGTCCAAAAGCAATAGTACAGTGGGGAGGGTGTTTGCCTTGCACACAACTGGCCCAGGACTGATCCCTGGCATTCCACATGGTCTCCTGAGCCTGCCAGGAGTAATTCCTGAGTGCAGAATGAGGAGTAACTCCTGAGGACTGTGGGTATAGCCCCCGAACAAACAAAAAATTAAATGAATAAAATAAAGCTGAGCTGAGGTCAGGCTCTAAAAACTGGAGGACACGTTCTTCACTCAGAAGCCCCGATTCAACCCCCAAGACTGCATGATAGCCCAACAATGGTCAGGAGCAGGGCAGGAGAGATAGTACTGTGGGGAGGGAGTTTGCCTTGCATGCAGCAGACCTGGGTTCGATCCTGGGACCCATATGTTCCCCTGAGCACTACCAGGAATGGTTTCTGAGCACAGAGCCAAAAGTGACCCTGAGCACCTCTGGGTGAGTGACTCCAAAACAGATATATAAAAGAATGGCCAAAGAAAGTTTTTTTTAATTTGGGGAAGGAATTTATTTTGTTTTTGGGTCACACCTGGCGATGCACTGGGGCTACTCATGGCTCATGCACGCAGGCATTACTCCTGGCGGTGTTCGGGGTACCATATGGGATGCTGGGAATTGAACCCAGGTCGGATGCATGCAAGGCAAAAGCCCTGCCCGTTGTGCTATCTCTCCAGCCCCTGGCCAAAGAAAGTTTTTAACTAAGTGAAATGAAGCTGAGATGCTGCTGATCAGGTCCGAGAAGGGTAAGGAAGCTGGGGTCAGGGTCAGAAGCCAACCTGAGATTAAGTGGAGGCCCACGGGGATGGGACTTGGGGGGGGGGGAGGGCAATGACTCGGGGGTCCAGGTGTGGGGGCAGAGGGGCAGTGGTGAGCGTGAGCGGGGGCTGACGGGCACCTTGTCGTAGGGGATCTGCAGCAGGTCCAGCATGACCTTGTGGGCGTCCATGTTCTTGAGTAGCCGCTGCTGCTTCTTCCGCATCTGCTCCCCAACGCCGCACATCCTGTTCAGTCGCTCCAGGATCTGGGGAGGGGGGCAGGGAAGGAGGCAAGGGTGAGCCCCAGGCTCCATCCCCCTCCCAGGCCCCTCCCGTGGCCCCGCCGAGCTCCAGCAGGACAGGAAGGCGCAGGGCTGAGACTATCTGTCACGTGCAGCCCGGAACCCGCTGCAGCCTCCCGGGTGTCAGTCCCTGAAGTCCCCCAGCGCTAGACTCATCCCATCTGGGGCCTGGCAGGACAGCTCTCATGGCTCAGGGACAGGCTGGACGATGTCTCGTCACAGGCCAGGGGCCTCCAGGCCGCCCCCTCCCCCAGGTCCCGCACTCACGCCCTTGACGATCTGGTAGTTCTCACTGCTCTTCTCCCCTGGCGGCGGCAGGAAGCCCTCCTCGTCCGTGGGTCTCTGGAGGCGCAGGGGACAGGTCAGGGAGGGCTCCCCACACAGTGCCCGGGAGGCACCCTCTCACCTCCTTTTTTTGGTTGGTTTTTGTTTTTGGGGCCACACCGGGAAACTCAGAGATTATTCCTGTGTCTACACTCAGGAATCACTCCTGCAGTGCTCAGGGGACCATATGGGATGCTGGGGATTGAACATGGGTCGGCTGTGTGCAAGGCAAATGCCCAACCCGCTGTACTATCACTCCAGCCCCCCTCATGGCCATTCTTGGGGTATCATGCAGTCGTGGGGGTTGAATTGGGGCCCTCTGTGTGTAGAACATGTCCTCCGGTTTTTGGAGCCTAACCCTCAGCTTCATTTTATTTTATTTATTTATTTATTTTCTTTTTGGGTCACACCCAGCGATGCTCAGGGGTTATTCATGGCTCTGCACTTAGAAATTACTCCTGGCGGTGCTTAGGGGACCAAATGGGATTCCGGGGATCGAACCCAGGTCAGCCGCATGCAAGGAAACGCCCTACCTGCTGTGCTATCACTTCGGCCCCAGCTTCATTTTATTTTATTTTTGTTTGGGGGCCACACCTGGCAGTGTGTGGGGCTTAGTCCTGGCCCTGCCCTCAGGGATCACTCCTGGCAGGGTTTGGGGGACCACAGGGGATTTGGGGATCGAACCTGGGATCGAACCTGGGTCAGCTGCATGCAAGGCAAGTGGCCCTCCTATTGTCCTATCGCTCTGGCTCCCACTTACCTCCTTCTTGTCCTTGGCCGCGCCAGCCTCCACCTCCTCGCCCTTGCCGCTGCCCTTCTTGTCCACCCACAGCTCCGACTTCTCCACCATGGTCCGCAGCCGGTCCAGCTCCGACTTGATCACTTTGTAGTTCTCCACGTCCTGGGCTGAAATTAGCAGCTGCACCTGGTGGCCGAGCACAGGCTTGGCTGGTGAGACACGCCCCACCACCCATGTGGGCACCGCATGTGGAGGCACACAGCTGACCATGGTCCAGCCCTCCATCATCGTTCCCCTCTCGCCCCCACTAATGTGCACTGAACCAATCAATTCGAAAGCCTACACAGCATGGATGGTGCTGCCATAAGTATGCCACTTTGACCACAGACCTCTCTGCCTGCCCGGCTTGCACTGACTTTGGTTACCCGCTGACTCCTGCCACCTGCTGCCATGCCCAGTCTCTTGTTCACTCAGACCCTGAGCTAGGCAGGACAAGGCTTTCTGGCATTCCTGGGGACCACCCCCAAAGAGGGGCATGACCGCTAATCCCCACCTTACTGCTCCGTGGACCCTAATTTCCCCTTTTCAGGGCCCGAGCGATAGTACAGCAGGGAGGGAGCTTGCTTTGCAAACAGCCAACCCGGGTTCAATCCTGGCATCCCATATGGTCCCCAAGCCCTGCCAGGAGTAATTTCTGACTGCATTTTTTTAGGGTTTTTTTTGTTTGGTTGGTTGGTTTTTTTTTGTTTTTGTTTTTGTTTTTTGTTTTTTGCACCACTCCTGGCTCTGCACTCAGGAATTACTCCTGGAAGTGTTCAGGAGACCATATGGGATGCTGGGAATCGAACCCAGGTTGGTCACATGCAAGGCAAATGCCCTACCTGCTGTGCTATCGCTCCAACCCCTATTCCTGATTGCAGAGCCAGGAGAGACCCCTGTGCATCGCCAGGTGTGACCCAAAAACAAAAGTAAAAAATAAGCCTTCCATAAGGTGAAGAAGACAGACACCGTCTGAGAGAATGCCACAACGGTCTGGTGCTCAGTACCTGCTACACAGCAAACACCCGCAAAACGCCCCCAGCAGAGACCATCTGACAGGCAGCCTGGAGTGGGTCCCCACGATGCTGGCCCAGATCCGGTGAGGCCCAACTTGACTGCAAACCACAGCTCTCAGCCAGGGGCACACAGGATTGACTGCACCCAGGAAACCGGCCATGCCATACACAGGCGGACACTGAGGGATGCAAGGAGACCAGGAGGCGAGAACCCAGCCCTCACCTCAAAGTGCTCAACAGGGCGAAAGCTCCCAAATGTGAGCAGCGAGAACCCCTGATCACCCGCCACGGCGGAGAGCCCTCTCCTCACTGTTCTGTGCTTTAGTCTGTAATTTATTGATTTATTCTTAATGAAGACTCTGCAATTGTTTACAATAGAATTGTTTCAGGCATACAATGTTTGCGGGCTCGAGCGATAGCACAGCAGGTAGGGCATTTGCCTTGCATGCGGCTGACCCGGGTTCGATTCCTCTGTCCCTCTTGGAGAGCCGGGCAAGCTACAAGAGTATCCCACCCTCATGTCAGAGCCTGGCAAGCTCCCCGTTATTGGATATACCAAAAACAGTAACAAGTCTCACTTCGGGTTCCTGGAGCAAGCAGGTGCCTTTGGGCTACACTAGCACAGGACAGGGATGAATGGATACACTGTTACTGGTGCCCTAGAGAAAATCCATGAACAACGGATGACAGCACTACAGTCCTACAGTGCATATAACATTGCAACACAAACCCCACCACCAGTGTTTCCAGGGGCCATCGGTAGGTGGTAGGCATAAAACCAACTTTTGTGTATTTGTTTGTTTTTACATCACACCCAGTGATGCTCAGGCCTTACTCCTGGCTCTGTGCTCAGGGATCACTCCTGGCACTGCTCAGAGGACCCTATGGGATGCCAGGGATAGAGCCCGGTTCGGGTGCCCACTGCCCTATGGCTCCGGCGCTCCTTCCTTCCCCGTGCCTGGTGTGGTGAGCGCCAGGGCAGCCGGTGGGCTCGGAGGGCAGTACCTGCTTGAAGGTGTGCATGGCCTCCTGGCGCTGGCTGAAGTGCTTGAAGAGCAGCTGCAGGGCACCCGAGACGAGCGGCGCGTAGTTGTGCATGGTGAGGTGGATGAGCACACGCAGGAACATGCGGCCGCCCTCATCGTCCACCTCCAACATGCTGCTCGTCTTCCTGCGGCGAGAGTGGCGTGGTCAGCCTCCTGGGCAGGGCCATGACCCATTTGGAAACAGCCATTCCCTGAGACCTCCAAGATCCCCGGGCTCCCCCAATGAAGCAACAGGAGGAGGGGCTTTTCCTACGGGACCCACAGATACCCCCGAGGGACTTTGGGGCGCAGGTTGGGGCTGGAACAGAGCTGAGCACGACGCTTTTTTTGGTTTGTTTTGTCGTTTTGCGGGGAGACCCACACCCGGCGATGCTCAGGGCTGACTCCTGGCTCTTCACTCGGGAATGTCTCCTGCTGGTGCTTGGGGGACCATGTGGGATGTGGGGGATGAAACCCAGGTCGGTCGTGTGCAAGGCAAACACCCTCCCCACTGTGCTACCACTCCGGGGTCCTGGGCCTGCCTCTTCTCACTCACCGCTGACCCAACTTCCATGGAACACTTCCCTCCATGGGAAAAAACTGAGCGGCCCCTGTGACGTCATCACCCCGAAAGATCACAGGTTTGGAGCCAGAGAGATAGTATAGTGAGGGTAAGGCACTCGCCTTGCACACGGCTGACTGGATTTAATCCCCAAATCTGGTCCTGGGGACCCTGCCAGGAGTGATCCCTGAGCACAGAGTTGGGAGTAAGACTTGAGTACAACTGGATGTGGCAAAAATAAACAGAGTTGCTTTAGTGTTTTGTTGCTGTTGTTTTTAAGTTGGAGGGGGAGCAGAATAAAAACCAAAATAAACAAACAATAAAACAAACAGTACTGGGTGTCGGGAACTTGCCTTTCATGTGGCCAACCCAGGTTCAATCCCCAGCACCCCGTATGGTCCCCCAAGCACTGCCAGGGGTGACCCCCTCAGTGCAAAGCCAGGGATAAGTCCTGAGCACCACTGGGTATGGGACCAAAAACAAGAAGAAAAAGATCTCAGATGTTTTTTCATCACCTCCAAGTTGTTACTGAAATCACAAAAGAGCGTTTACACCTCTCGCTACAGGAGGTTCTGGTATTAATCACACTCGCCAGTGCAGCTCATCTTTCAATGTGTGAACGAAGTCGCGTGCGTGCACACCTACCGCTTCTGAGCTGTCCTGGATATTCTGAGCACTGACCCCCCAGTGCCCATGCCAGGTGAGTGCAGGAATGCCACTGAGGGAAGCCTGCCTCGACATCCCCCTCAGACTGTGGGGTTTCCTGCCTTCACTCCTTCCTTCTAGTCTAAAGGCTGGGGCTGGAGTGAGAATATAGCATGGAGGGCATTTGCTTGCATGTGGCCAACACAGGTTTGATCCCCGGCACCCCCTATGGTCATCTGTGACAAGCACTGCAAAGAATGAGCCCTGAGCACTGCTGGGCGTGGCCCTCAAACCAACATAAACAAACAATAAAAATGCTACTAAGAAGTGGCCCAAGGCTTCAGCAGATGCCTGCGGCGTGGCAGTTAAAAGCCCCAACTCAGGGTGATCTCTCCCCACCCCAGGACTCTGCCCAACAACCCCCACACCTCTGCCCGGCCGGGGACACGACATCCTTCCATGGACCAAATCCAACGTGCTCACACCAAGGCCCTAACATGGGGGGGAGGGTGGGGCGGGGGCAGGCATGGTCAGAGTTCAGTGACAGATGTCTGAATCCACAGTGCAAGGTTTGCCAGATGGAGGGGCGGCTGCAACCCCCTGACCATCCCAAGAAGGGGTCTCAGGCCTGTGTGATGTCATTAACCCCCCACCTCAATCACAGCCTCACCCGACTCCAAACATGGCCTCCGCCTGCTCCCCAATGCGATCCAGGTTCATGTTGGCAGCTGTGGGAGCCAGAAGGATGGGGAGAACGGGAGTGAGGGGCAGAAGGACCCCAGCCACCCTCTCTCCCACCTGGGTTGGGTGGGCCCCTTCTGCCTGCCCCTTCCCCAGGGCGTGGGACCACCCTGAGCAGGGACAGAGCTGGGAGTGTGGGGGCAGAATCCTGGGCCCAGGTACCCTGATCACCTGCCTGCCACCATGGGCAAGTCTCTGAGCCTCAGTTTCTGCCATTTAGGGAACAGGAGAAGGATCTCGCCCTCTGCCCTCCCCGAGGCAACTCATGTGACCAAGAGATGTGAGAATGGGGAGTCGGGGGGTGAGATGCAACTCATGTGACCAAGAGGTGTGAGAATGGGGGTGGGGGGTCCCTGAACACATGGCCTCGGCCTGGGGGGCATGAGGGGGCAGGGGACTCACTGGTGGAGTCGAAGGCGGGGGCGGTGCCGTCGGCCCCACTGTCCTGCATTGGAAACACCTCCACAAACTCCTTCTTGAAGACGGACAGCAGGTAGGAGATGCGGTAATCCAGTCGCACATTGAGGATGAACTGTGGGGGGTGGGCAGGGGGTGAGGGCCAGCCGGGCAGGAGCACCCCAGGGGGCTCCAGAGTCCCTCTCCAGAGTGGGAAGGGAGCCCCCGGGTCTCTGGGTGGACTTGTCCTTGTTCCAGACAGACCAGGAGGGGGCCGGGAGGGGGCACCAAGGCCTGAAAGGAGCCGGAGAGGGCAGAGGGGTGCAGGGAGGCGTGAGGGACCTAGTCCCCTCAACAGGCCCCTACTCGGGGGTGGGGGGCACAGGACTTAGATCGCAAACCCCCCACCCCCAAAACAAGTTGGAAGCCCCCAGGCCCAGCGAGGCTGAGACCCCTGGGCTCAGCAGCTCCTCGCTCTGTGGTGTGGCAGGCCCAGTCCGGGTCCTGCAGGCAGCAGAGCAGGAAGGGTCCTTCCCCGCCCAGGACCCAGCCAGCCCTGCCCAGGGTGCTGCTGGGAGCTTCTGCCAGGTCCGCCCCGGGGGAATGGGTGTCCCAGAGCCCCAGCACCTGCATCCCTGTGCCCCTGCCCTGTCCTGCCTTCACCTCAGCACAGGGACACAGCTAGACTCTTGTGTCTTGTGCCCTCCAGGGATGGCTGGTCACAGCACACCACCCCCCCACCCCGCAACAAGCCTGGCATGGGAGTGGTGCTGGGCCCAGGACCTGTGTCTTAAGTGCCCAGGCCAGGCGGAAGCCCTGCTCCACACCACCACCCCGGATGAGAGATGGCCAGGGAGCCGGGCTGTGACCTGAGGGGTGCCCAACCAGCCCCCACCCAGAACCCCCCGCCAGGCCAGGCTGCCACCTGCAGGATCTCCAGGATCTTCAGCTTGGTCTCCATGACTACAATGTCTTCATTCTCCTCAAACTTGCTTCTGTCCAGGGGCTCAGTGGCCCCAGTGCCAGCAGGCAGGCTGGGACCGCCAAAGACAGACTGTTTGCGATTCAGCACCATGGTGGACATCATCTGGCCCACGCCCTGAATGGAACGCCGCACGTTCTTGCCTGCAGAAGGCAGGGCCATAATGACACAGGGCAGACGTGCCTCACCCACACCTGCTCAGGCTCATCCTGGAGGGCTTCCTGGAACAGGTGAGCTTTAAGTCAGATCTGAGGAAAAGGGGCAGGGGGAGCTGGGATGGTGAAACATCAGGCAAAGGTGAACTATGTGGGAGGTCCATGAGAAAGCTCAGCACATGGGGATATGGGGGAGCCCTGAAAATGAGGTGTTGGTCAGTTTGGCATCTGGGGTCCCCATCTGCCATGCCCCAGTCAGCTGAGGAGAGAGACGCGCCCACAGAGCCTCACCGCTCGTGTCCTCGTAGGCCTGCAGCATGGCTGGGGGGCCCTGCACGCAGTCGATGATGCCCAGCAGGGTGCGGGTGAGCCGCAGCAGCTCGCTGAAGCTGTAGAAGCCGAAGTAGATGAGGTTGTGCGCCAGGCTGACCACCTGTGGATCGGGGCGGGGCGAGTGAATGGGGCGGGGCCAGCACTGGGTTGGGGAAGTGAACAGGGTGGGGCCAGTGCGGGGAAGAGGCGAGTGAATGGGGTGGGCCAAGTGAATGGGGCGGGCCAGCGTGGGGGGTCGGGGCAGAGAGGCAGGCCCTGGAGGAAAGGTGGGCCTCTGGGAGGGCTGTGGGCTCGCGGAAGCTGGGGTCCCTAAAAGGGTGGCCGCACCCCCACAGAAGAGATGAGGAAGGGGTGTCTAAAGAAAAGACGTCCACAAAGGAGGCCACAGAAACATAGAAAGGCAGGGGTGGAGGGTGGTGGGGCCCCTGGGGTGAGCAGAGGCACAGAGCCTTCACCCAGGCACCAAGACAAGACTCCGGGGTGGGGAGCTGCCAGTGCCAACCATCTCTTGTGCTAGTCAGGGGCACTGCACGGTGCTGTAGGCCACACTGCCCACCCACGGGGCCAGCCCGAGCCCCAGGACCACCCACCTCAAAGGTGAGCTTGTTTTTCTCCTCGTTGGCAAAGGGCACGGCCTCGCTGACCACGTTGTTGAGGTAGTCCTCCACGAACTCCATGGTGCTGGCAAACTTGTTCTTCTTGTCATCCCGGGAGGCGTTGAGGTTGGAGTCATAGCTGGCGGTACAGGTGGTGAGATGTAAGGGGACCCGAGATTCCCCCTATCCTGGCCTGGCCCCGCCCACCCCGCCTGCCAATCTCACTCCTTGATGGTGATGGCTGTGGGGATCTCGGTCCAGAGGCGGGCAAACTTGACGGGCGTGACCAGCTCCTGGGGGTCTCGGTCCACATGCACGTGCAGCATCAGATGGCAGAAGGAGGCACGCAGGTCGAAGGGCAGCATCTCGTCTGCCATGCACAGGAAGATGAGGTCGATGCCCAGCTGCTGGGAGATCTCGTGGATGGCCAGGTATTGCCTGTCCAGGCACATGCGGGCGAAGAGCTTCAGCTGGTACCTGCAGAGCGGGGAGGGGGGTGAGGATGCGGCAGGCGGGTGCCAGAGCCTCAGCTCAGAGAGGACTTAAGAGTGCCAGGGGGCTCTGCAACTGTCCACTGTGACAGTTACATTTGGGGTTCGGAAACACAGCCTGGAGTCTGGAGGATTGACAAGTCTCTTCTTGCTAAGGAAACTGTGTCTTGCTAAGGAAATTGTGTGATCAGCGAGGGCAGATCACGGGAAGAGGGAAGGCTGGAAAATTAGGGGGTGACAGAGAGAGGAGAGGAGTGGGAGGGTGTGCGGCCAGGGCCAGGCAGGGAGGCAAGGCTGAGAGGACGGAAGGCGAGCAGCGGGGGAAGATGCTTGTGGTGGAGGACCAAGGGAAGCTGTTTGCATGACTTCCTGCCCAGAGAAGGGCGGTGATGCGCCTCACCGCAGAGGGCTCTGCATCCTCAAGTGAGAGCTTTCCCTCTCTGTGCCCGCCTCCCAGCCTGCCAATGGTTGGGAGACAGTCCCCATTTCACAGGGCGACTGCAAGATAGGCAGGAGTGAGCGAGTGACATGCCTGGTGTTCGAGCAAGCGCCTGCTGCGTGGTACCGAGTGTTCTTGGAACATATCCCTCTGGAGCCAGGCTTGGGCTCCTGAGGACCTGGGCTGTGCTGAGCCTGGCGTCTGGCCTACCCCGTGCTACACGGGCTATATTCACTCCCCTGCGGGGGCTGCAGGCCAGTAGAGGGAGGAGCCCACCTGAAGCCCACCCTTACAGCTCATTGTTCAGCAGGGACAAGCTGAAGACCTCCCAGGGAGGCCAGATGGCCGGAAGCTGTGCAGGAGGGGCGGAGCCAGGCCGGGCACCTGTAGTAGCTGAGCACATTCTCGTCGTGGGCATTGCCTGCTCGTGCCTCCTGGGCCAGCTGCCGCACACTCTTCTCGTGGTGCTCGTTGTTCTTGTCAGTCCAAGTGAGCCACACCTCTTCCTCCGAGTACTCAATGCTCAGGTACTCGTGTGACTGGGCCATCTCCTTCAGGGGCCGAAGCCTGCAAACCAACGGGGTAGGGATCAGACCTGGACCCTGCGCCACGTGCAAAGCAGCGCGAGCCTGGCACCCCAAACAGACCCCGAGCTCTGGAAGTGGGGACCACGCTCACTCTCCTGTGTCCTCTTCCTGTGTCTCCCTCCCCCATACTGCCACGCACAGGCTGGGCACGCGGGGAGCACTGTGCAGATATGCAGAGAGCTCCAGGGCCAGGGCGGGCTGAACCCGGTGCGCCCAGGCTCTAACGCAGCTGAGAGCCCTGGGTGCGGGTTGCCACGGCAGCAGACACCACTCAGCGCCTCACTCACTCGGTCTGGATGAGGATGTCGCTGTTCTTGGGGTCCAGCACACACTTGCAGATGAGCTCCTGGGTGACGGGGATGGCGATGTGGTTGGACACACACAGGTCTGAGAGGTAGTCCAGGAACCTGAGAAAGCGACAGCAAGCGTGGGACTGGGACTCGAGGCTGGCCCCTGGGACCCTTCTCAGGCTGGCAGCACCCTTCTCCAGGGCAGTTTGCCACTCCTGGTCCCTCCCCAAAGCATGCAGACGCTGGACGGGGATCCCAGACGCCAGGGGAAGGACATCCGCTGGGCAGCATCCTGGCGCACGCAGGCGTCCAGGTGGGGCTCAAGGAGTCAGGACAAAGGAGGCACGAGGACAGGTAATAATGTTCAGCTGGGGAGCTGGAGTGATAGTGAAGCAGGGAGGGTATTTGTCTTGCACACGGCCCACCCAGGTTCGATCCCCAGCATCCCACATAGTCCCCGAACACAGCCAAGAGTGAATCCTGAGTGCAGAGCCAGGAGTAACCCCTGCGCATCACCAGGTGTGACCCAAAAGGTCAGGAAAAAAAATGTTCAGCTGGTTCAACGTTGAATATAAACGTGGTTTGCGAGAGGAGCATCATGATGAATGAGGCTGGGCTTGTGAGTGGCGTGCCCACACGGAAAGGGGCGTGGCGCAAGGCGTGGTTAGCGAGAGAGCGGTAGCTGATAGGAGGAACATGTCGTGTGGGCGGGGCTGGCGAGAGGGGCGTGGCCTATATGAAGGACACTGGGGGTGGGGGGAGCGTCAGCCAGGGCAGCGGGGCCCACCTGGGCTCACGGTTCTTCCGCACCAGGCTGACGAAGGTCTCCACCTCCGTCTTGGTGATGTGCTTCTCCAGGAGCTTGCGGTTGTTGTGCAGCAGCGCGGTGATGGTGTCTTCGGCCAAGATGTCGTACCCGATCTGGGACTGCATCATCCCAAACTGCTTGGCTATGTGCTCCTGAAGGAGGGGCCGGGGAACGGCTGAGCTGGCCCTGACCCGAGACACTCACCCGCAGACACACCCCCAGGGAACCCTGACCCTAGAAAGGTGGGGATCTGGGAAAAGAAGGCAGCTCAGCGAACATGTGCTTATGTATAAATTAGGTACATGGCTGGGGGTATGGGGGGAATTTGTCGCCCCAAAGAAGTGTCTGGGAGGCACCAGCCTTGTCTGTCTGGCAGGACTAGCGAATCATGTATGGGGCCCAGTGCAAAATGCAACCACCGGGCCCTTGTTCAGAACTTAAAAGACTCAATGGGCAGCTCAGTGTGAACTCCACCCCAGGCCCTCATGAGCCTGAGGCCAGGTTGCACGGTGGTGAAACCATCTCCTGTTGGTTCTGGTTGGTTCTGGGACTGGATTGGTGCCACTGTATCATCGGAGCTGAAGCAGTTCCGGCACATGGCACTTGCCTCAGTATTTGCAGAGTGAATGAAAGCGAGAGAAGAAGCAACAGAGAGCCAGCAGGCCTGTGGCCAGGGGTCAGGTCGGCAGCTGGGGCGGGTGGTGGGTTGGCACCTGGTTCTTGCGGTAATCCTCCTGGGAGTGGCGCAGCACACGGTAGCACAGGCGGAACATGTACTGGTAGGGGGCGTTCTTCTGGTCACTCAGCTCCTCCAGACGCACCAGGGGGCCTTCACCCCCCTTGTCCCGGAAGGGAGCCTTCAGAATGCCAAAGATCTGGGGGAGCAGGGAGAGTGAACTGGGACTCCCCAAAGGGTGCCCATGTCCCTAACATCTCTGGAAGGCTAACTCCAAATCAATGCTGACTCTGAACCACCTCAATCTAATTAAGACGAAGCTGGCCTGTCTGAGGGCCGCCCGTCCGTCCCAGCCTTGTCCTTTCCCACTTCCGGTGGGAATCCTGAACTGGCCTCAGCCCACCTTTCCCATGTCAATTCTAATCCTAGACCCATGGTCTGGAGCACGCACAGCGGGCGGCAATGGCTCAGGGGTCTGAGGCTCTGAGAAAAGATGGGCCAAGCTGGTATGAACATATTAAAGAAAAAAGTCGGGTCCGGAGTGATAGTACAACAGTTAGGGCGTTTGCCTTGCACTTGGCCGACCCAGGTTCGATTCCCAGAGTCCCATATGGTCCCCCGAGCACTGAGCACCACCAGGAATAATTCCTGAGTGCAGAGCCAGGAGGAACCCCTGTGCATCGCCGGGTGTGACCCCCCGAAAAAAAAAGAACTAGAAATAAGGCAAGCCAGGGAAAATGAAATCATGAAATTTGCTTATACGTGGATGGACACAGAGTAGCATGCTGAGTGCAATGAGTCAGAGGGGGAGGGACAGACATAGAATTATTGCATTCATTTGCAAAATATAAAAAAAAACATAGTATGAGACTAATACACAAAAACAGTAGAAACAAGGGTCAGAAGGTCCATGGTTGGAAGCTTGCCACAAGAGGGGTGGAGAGGGAAGTTAAGGAACCACTATGACAATGAGAGTTGGAAATGATCACTCTGGACAAGAACTGAGTACTGAAAGGAGGTAAAGGGATATAAATGATGGGGCTGGATCAATAGTACAGTGGGGAGGGCATTTGCCTTGCATGCTGCCGACCCGGGTTCAATTCCCAGCATCCCATATGGTCCCCTGAGCACCGCCAGGAGTAATTCCTGAGTGCAGAGCCAGGAGGAACCCCTGTGCATCACCGGGTGTGACCCCAAAAGCCCCCCCCAAAAATAAGTGAGAAAACCTTAGCTGCATCCTGATTCAAAACAATAAAAACAAGTGGGATTTGTTTTTTAAGGAGTCACTCCCTACACCAGGGGCCACCCAGGGACAAAGGGTGTTGGCAGCAAAACCAGAACCTTACACATGCGAGGTATCTGCTCCACCACATGACCTGCCTCCTCCCAGCCTCAACAAAAATCAGCTTAGGGGCTGGAGTGATAGAACAGCAGGTAGGGAGTTTGCCTTGCACACAGCCGACCCGGGTTCGATTCCCAGCATCCCATATGGTCCCCTGAGCATCGCCAGGAGTAATTCCTGAGGGCAGAGCCAGGAGTAACCCCTGTGCATCACCAAAAAGAAAAAAAAATCATAGTTGAATGCCACCTAAATTGTAACTAAGATCAAAATAGAACCTACTGAAAAGCATGAAGACTCTGAAGGTGAATTCATTGTGGAGGAAAGATTATGATTTTTGCTTAGAATCACTTTTTATCACAGATAAAAAATCTAGCACTCCTAAAATAATGTTGACTTATTAATGACATTTGTAGAAATGAGCAAAGTGAAATACTGGACAATTTAATCATTTGAGTGAAGTCATTCAGTTGGTAACAAGCACTGCTGGAATTTGAGTGAAGGCTTTCTGGTTTTCCATTCCATTGCTCTGGATCTTCACTAGATATCAGTAGAGGTCAGCCTTCCTGTCATACTGTCTGGCTTAAGACTTGTGAGTAGCTAAGTGACTGAAGAGCTAAGTCACTTAAATTAACTTGGTTAGTGAGTATTCACTGCTCATACTCAATTTAGTGAGTATTCATCGTTCATTTGTTATTGATTTTATAACGTAAACTATGAACATTAAAGATATAAAAAAACATAAAAACAACCCACCACAGATCCTTCTCTGCTTCTCCCCAAGGAGACCTGTGCTACTTGGGAGAACGTAATTTTCTCAGTAGGAGAAAGATATGATATATTCTCATAAATCACAATCCTTCAGGATTTGCCTGTTCTTACCATCTGCACAATTTGGAACAGTTGGACAACTACTTCAATGAACTAATTTAATAAATTTATGTGTGGCTTGAATTAGACAGCCAGTGGCTGGCCAGATGAATCCAGTTTCGTCTTTTCAGGTGTTCTCTATTCCCCAGTAGGCTCTGCCATGTAATAAGCCCTCAATAAAATCGACTGCTCATATTTGTATGATTATTGCTCTGTACAAAGCAACTGATGAAGCAGCTGCAAGGGTTTTAGATTGAGAGCCCTCTATTAAAATATATTTGTATTTCTAGTGGCCATTAGCCAAGACGTCATTAGAAACTTTGGAAAAGATTAGCTAATGAGCAGGCTCAATTCATTAATGAGACAACTCAGCTGTGCCTTTTCTTCCCTTAATGGCCTATCTTCTTACTCTCTGAGGCACTATTTAAGCTATTTAAATAGCTAATGAGATCATTACTGTTGTCAGAAAAGTTCCAGCCTGAGAAAATATCTTTGCTAGTAAATGTGAAGTATTTGTTCTAGTACAACTTTTTTCATGCTTGATAACATCAGAAGAGAATCAGGTAACACAGCAGCACAGAGTACCAGCTGCAGAACTTCTGGATCCAAGCAGTAGCTGGAGCATATTTGTCTCATGTCACAGTTAAGTTGGATGTGCAGTTAGAATCAGACTTTTGTTTGAGGACAATTTCAAATTGAATTTGTGTGATTCTTAAAAATTGAACAAGCACAAAGACCTTATTGCCAGTCATACACAATATACACGTCATAGCCATTATTATTACTGGTAATTTTTTAGCCCACATAAAATAAAAGTAATAGCATGCATTACTATCTAGGAGTATCCAAGCCTATCAATTAGAACTTCCCGAGTTTTGATTTCTCCCATGTTGAGCTTTGGTTTCTAAGAAGTTCTCCAGAAATTAAACATTTTTTTAGCCCCAAAGCTGCATTGAGCTTAGGAGGCTTTAAGCTTGTCTTCCATATCATGTAACTCTTCAAAATTTCAGTGTTCACTCTGGATCCATAGCCTCTCTATAATATTTGTCAATATTGTTTTATTGACAATAAAGGCTCTAAATAATGCAGAGATATCTTGGTAAAAAGTGTTTGTAAAGAAGAAATGGGTGCTTGGATATCTGTTAGAGACTCTTCTTAGCAGTTCTTGTTTGAAAAGATTTCTACTCAAGATCAAGTTTGTTTCTGATGTTCGAAAAGAAAAAAATGGTTCTACAGACTGGTTAATAAACCCTTACTTCCTCTGAACAAAGTCAGCTACAATGTC
>JAOXYA010000022.1:13429278-13439449 GCA_028565675.1 Sorex palustris | reverse complement strand
GGCCCCCCCCCCCCCGCGCTCACCCCGGACTGTCCCCCGTCGGGGACATCTGTGTTTATTCAGCTAGCCGGGTCGCAGGTGCCCGGCCTCGGCTGGGCGCGTGCACCTGGCGCTGGAACTGGAGCCGAGCTTGCCAGGGCAAGGCGGCTTGCCATGCGAAGCCCCCCTGTCCCCATCCAGGCGTCTCCCCAGGAAGGGCCTTACTCCACCCCTCTGCTAACCCACTCAGGTCACTGTCCCTCTTTCCTGCCTCTGCATGCACCGAAGGCTTGGGACTTCCGCAGGATCTGGTTAGGTCCCCTAACTGCCATGGGTGGCACCCAGCGAGGATCACAGGAGAGAAAGTGACCCTCCAAAGCTAGGGAATCGGTTTCATTAGCCAGTCACTGTTACATCCTCCTTCCATTCTACCTATCACCGAGGGTTACCCACAGGGCGCACAGCTGGTCAGCTGGTGGTGCCTATACAACCAGGTCTCCACCCAATAAAACCTTCCTGCGTGGACACTGGGTGTAGCCCCAGCCTAGGAAACAAACTATATTCCTCTTTCTTCCCCTCTCTCTCTCTCTGTACACTCTCTCTCCCTCCCTCTCTCCCTCTCTCTCTCTCTCTCTCTCTCTCTCTCTCTTTGAACACACACAGAAAAAAACAATGCTCTGGGGTTACTCTGGCTCTGCTTTCAGGAATTACTCCTAGCGGTGCATGGGTGCCAGGGGTGGAACCTGGGTAAGGCTTCGCGCAAGGCAAAAGCCTTCCCTGCTGTGTTTCACTCCTGCCCCTCTGAGCACCCTGGAGAGGAGAGGAGAGTCCTGCACCTGTGCATCCCCCAACTCCCCACCGCTGGGGGGCCGCAGGGAGTAACACTGGGGATATGCTCTGCTATGTACCTCCCATCCACTGGGAGTCGCGAGACCAGTCTGAGGCTGCCCCACACAAGGCCCAATGGGGCATCATCAGCGAAGTGGGCAGGCAGGTGGCCGTAAATGCAGAGCCCTGGGCATAGGACTTGGAAGAAGCTGACAGCTGTGCTCTGGAAGGAGGTGGAGGCCCATGTCAGAGTCCAAAAGGCCCTGGGAACTGCACCCCAAGTCCTCGGTCTGCGAGAAGGGGAGACGGATGGGTCCAGGGACCCTGGGTGGCCACATTCTGTCCCATGGACTTTGAGATCCTGGGAAAGCCAGAGAAAAGGCTGTGGGTGGGTCGGTACAGTCCAGCCAGATTAGATAAGGAAGCGGAAGACTTGGGCAGGTGAGTCTCAGAAGTCAAGGCCTCAACCTACCAGTCTGGCTGCCCAGAAGCCACAGACGACGGAACGTGCTGGGGGGACCCTGGACAGCACGGTCCCAACCGAGCTTGGAAGCTGCGGCATGGCGGGGGTAAGGGACTGATTGAGGTCACAAGTTAAGGAGCAGCCAGTCCACACCCCAGGTGCCCTGGCGCCTAGCCGCAGGCCTGGCCACCACCCTGCAGATCTAGGCCAGACCCTGGGAAGGCCACACCCAACACAGCCAACTCCCACGCTGGGACTGCTGGTGGGCAGGCCAGGGGTCCTGAAGTCCCTTGGGGTCCCTGGCCCAAGACAGAGAAGAAATTCACTTTCACATCCTTGCGAACATTGTTTCATCTCTGGCAAACCTTTCATTACCAAGGATCTACCTTAACCATCTGAGGGTCAGAGTGTGTGGAATTTTAGGCCCAGCATGGTGGAAGCTGGAAACTTTGCCCAGGGATTAAGGCATCCCACAGACCATGGTTTGAGACCCTAGCACCATACGATCCAAGCACCACCAGGGGGTCACTCCTGAACAAAGAGCCAGGAAATGCCCTGCAGATCGGAATATGGCCCAAAAAACAGAAAAGAGAAATAAAACAGAATTTGATAGAACCCACAGATTTCTAACAGAAACTGGCACTCACTGGCTCCATGGGGCAAAGGACAATGGACATGACAACTGTGTTCAGGACCATGGTCAGTGTGACTGTGGACAGTGTGACTGTGGTTAGTGTGACCATGGTCAGTGTGACTGTGAACAGTGTGACTATGGACAGCGTGACTGTGGACAGCGTGACTGTGGACAGTGTGACTGTGGACAGTGTGACTGTGGTTAATATAACTGTGGTTAGTGTGACTGTAGACAGTGTGACTGTGATTAGTGGGACTGTTGACAGTATGGCTGTGGACAGTGTGACTGTGGTGTGACCATGGTCAGTGTGACTGTGGCTAGTGTTGACTATGGTTAGTGTGACTGTGGACAGCATGACTGTGGTTAGTGTGACTGTGGACAGTGTGATTAGAGAGTGTGATTGTGGTCAGTGTGACTGGTTAGTATGACTGTGGTTAATGTGATTACGGACAGTGTGATTGGACAGTGTGACTGTGGTCAGTGTGGTTGTGGACAGTATGACTGTTGCTAGTGTGACTCTGGTGGCGTGTCTATGGACAATGTGACTGTGGTTAGTGTGACCGTGGTCAGTGTGAATGTGGACAGTGTGACTGGACAGCATGACTGTGGACAGGGTGACTGTGGTTAGTGAGACTGTGGACAGTGTAAATGTGGCTAGTGTGACTGTGGTTAGTGTGACTGTGGACAGTGTTTCTGTTGTTACTGTGGCTAGACAGTGTGAGTGCGGTCAGTGTGACTGCTGTCAGTGTGACTGAACTGTGTGGCTGTGGACAGTGTGACTGGAATGTGTGGCTGTGGTTAGTGTCACTGAACTGTGTGGCTATGGACAGTGTGGCGGTTGTTACTGTGACTGGAGAGTGTAACTGTGGTCAGTGTGACTTGTTACTGTGGCTGGACAGTGTGGCTGAGGTCAGTGTGATTGGATAGTGTGACTATGGTCAGTGTGACCAGATGTGTGACTGTGGACAGTGTGACTGGATGTGTGGCTGTGGACAGTGTGACCGGATGTGTGGTTGTGGACAGTGTGGCTGGACCCTATGGCTGGACACTGTGTCTGTGAGCTGGCTAAGGGTGCCATAGTGCGCTCACACAGTGACTGCTGTGGTTCCAGAGAACATACCCTTGTTTCTCGGAGATGTAAAATAAAGGATTCAAACACACAATTACCATGAGACACTTCTGCCCAAAAGAGACAGTAAATACAGCCAACGTGGACTAGGGTCGCGCCTGGGTGACAGCCACGTGGGTGCTCTGAATGCCCCCCCCCGCTTTTCCTGCTGTGTGCCTCAGGCGGGAGCAGGGGGGCAGGGGGCAGCAGCACCCCAGGAATACCCTGTCAAGTCTCAGCATCGCCCCCACACCATCACCCAGTTGGGAAACGCTTCTTTGGGGGGGTCGTGCTCAGTGCTCAGCGCTCAGGGATCACTCCTAGGGACCATATGGGGTTCCCGGGACAAACCCAGGTCCTCACTGCACTAGGGCTCTGGAGCCTGGGAAACACCTTTTTCCAACAATGGGTGCAGGGAATCAAACCCAGGACCTCCACATGCACAGTCAGTGCTTTACTGCAGAGCCCATCCCCCGCGCGCTTGGAAAACCCTTAATCCCCCTAAGTGCGCCCCCAGGCCTTTGCTGCCCACCTCCAGCTCCACGTCCAGCTTTCCTGCTGGCTATGGGACAAGACAGGGATTTGCCAAGCAAATGTCTGGCCACACCTGCCGCAGTCCCAGGCTGAGATTGCTGTTTGCTGTCACCGGCTGGCCACCTGCTGTCCCTCCTCCACAGACACCGAGGACCTGTGTCCACTGTACCCTCCAGGCTCCCTCTGCCTGGCCTTAGGGGCCCCCTCTGCGGAGCGGACCCCAGCGCCACCCATTGCTGCCCTCACGGCCCCCAGGTAGAGGCCTGCAGGCTTTTCAACAAGGACCCTCCACTGCATCCAGGCTCTGGCACAGCTGCCCAGAGCCAGAGGTGCCTCCGTGGGACCCGCACTGCAGGAACCAAAGCAGAGAGGGTGCCCTGGCATCACCAGCCTGGCACCCGGCCAGACAGTGCTCACGGCCAGAGAACCGGGATGGGCGGAGATTTGCTCCCCGGTCCTCTCTCCCTCTCCCCAGGAACCTCCCTGGGGCTGTGGTGGCCTCACCCTAAACCAAGCACCCCACCCCCGAACCAAGCCACTGTCCCACCCACCCCACAGCCCCACCGGGCCGAGTTGGGAGGGGATGTGGGGGCAGGGCAGCATGTGGGCAAGCGAGGACCGCAGGGGACCCCACGTGGAAACCCAGCGGCGTCTCCTCTCCACCACGATACCACTCCCCATCTCGAAGGAGGAGGCTCACTCCTGACACCCCATTTTAATGGGCCAGCCCCCTCTCCATCATCCCGGGGACACAGGTCCTCATTCTCACTGCCCCCACCATTAGAGACACTGGCAGAGTTGGGGAGCCCCTGGGGAGGAAAAGGGGTGCGACCTTGCGGGAGAAAGATACACAGGAGGGAGGCACTCGCGCCCCAAGTGGCTTCAATTCCCAGCACCACACAAGGGCCCTCCAGAGCACCCGAACGCCCCCCAGCACCGCTGGATAGGGCCTGAAGCCGCCCCCACCCCACTCCCTCCAAAAAAAAAAAAAGACATGCCTTCCCCCTGGAGACATCCTGGGCATGCGTGGACAGAGCACGGCTCTGCTCCTGAGAGCGGCCTTAACGCAACCCAGCGCCAGGATGAGGCCAGTCTCAGCAACTCAGTGCCTGCACGCCCAGAGCCTCGGTGTGTGGGCAGGGGAAGCTGCCTAATGCAGCCCCCCAAGAAGCGGACGGGCCGTATGTGCTGTGTGCAAGTGTTTGTCAATGTTTATTTGTGTACCTAAGAGGCGACGAGACCCAGATATAGCACGCGAGTGTAAGTCCCAGCAGTGTTGCAGATAAGACTTGGAGTTTTTCCAGTTTTCTCCAAGGAAAACGCTTGATTTCTTTTTAACCCGGAAAAAACAAAAGTTGTCTTTTCAAACCCTGAGCAGCAAGGACTGGCCTGGCGGAGGCCAAGATGCTGCCCTGCTGGAGGGCGAAGGAGCCGTGGACACGTCCCTCCCTGCCTGAAACCACAAGGGAAGGAAAGCCAGAGGACGGCTGAGGCGGGACACGGGGACACGGCTGACATCCAAGCACAGCCCTGCAGCACAGAGTGTCCCAGCGCCCCACTGGACCCACCAGAACAGGCTGGAGCTCGGCCTTGGTTGCTGGATTACTCCCCTGTCCCTAGCACAGTGGGCCCGGGAGGGCCGTGACTGCCCAGGAGACCTGCTCCAGCCCAGGGGGGGACCCAGCCACCTGCAAGAGAGATCAGGAGCACAAACACTGGGAAAACTTTCAAGTCACCAAAGGTCCTCACCATGAGCTGCCCTCAGCCCCACCCCTAACACCCCCCCCCCCCTGGAAATACTGAGCCACTCAGTGGTGGGGAAGGGTGCTGGGAAGGGGGAATTTCTTCCAGATTCCCTCCACACTCACACACACCCCAGCACAGATGCAAACCACACAAGGGGTAGGCCAGACAGACTGACCAGCCCCATGCATGCATACACACGCACACACACACGCACACACATGCATGCACACACACACAATCACACACACACACATGCACACACGCACACACACAGGTCCACTCTGGCTGGGACCCCCAGCGGGCTGGTGACCCGGCAGGAGGGCTAAGGACCTCATCTGGGAATTTGGGGCTCCATTTCTGGGTCTTGACCTTCGTGTCCACCTCCTGCAGTGGGCAGGCTGGAAGGCAGTGGACAGGGAGCCCACTCACTCCCCTGTCGTGGGCTGGGCCACGGACGGGCAGGAGCAATCACCCCCCAAAGCCCGACTGCACCTGCGCCCCTGCAGCTGCTCCAAGCCCTCTAGAAGTCTGCGTGTGAGGCTCTGAGGGGACCCCCTCGCCGCTGCACACGGGGTCCCACGCTGTCACCACTGGCTGGAGCCCCCTGCCCCACCCCCACCCCGGAAATGCTCAGCTCCGTGGTTCCAGTCTGCATGCTGCCTCCTCCCACCGGGGGTGAGGGGTGAGGAGTGAAGGGCCAGGGGCGAGGCGAGGCCCCTGCCGAGAACAGGCGTGGGCCTGCTTTCCCTGCCCAGCAAGGTCCCGGCCTGCTCCACGCTCCACTCCTCCGACCCCTCCCGTGCTCCCCACCCAGAGTTAATGTACAACTGTCCCCAGAAGCTCTAATTAGCCAAGGCGGCTCTCATTGGTCTCGCCCCCCCCCCCCCAGTGGCTGGCTGGAAGCTGTAGGCTGCCCCAGACTCCCTCCCCACTGACCCTCCTGCCACCTCTCAGAGGAGCCAGCTCCCCCCCACCACCACCACCACACAACCAAGGCTATTCCTGTCCTCCTCAAATTCACTGCACTGCGGGGTTGAGTTATAGCACAGTAGGAGGGCATTTGCCTTGCACGCTGCGGACCCAGGTTCAATCCCCAGCGTCCTATAGGGTCCCCTGAACACAGCCAGGAGTATTTCTTGAATATTTCTCTGAACATCACAGGGTGTGACCCAAAGGGAAAAAAAAAACAATCACAAAATAGTTCACTGCATCAGGCCCTGCCAGGGTACCCGTCTGGCGGCAGATCTGACTGCCCCTGAATCCCAAGGAACACAGTCAAATCAGCCTCTGGGGTTGGAAGATATGGGCACCACCAGACGAGGGGTAGGCAGAAAGATTCTGGAAGGTTGCACACAGAGAGATGAACAGAGCCATGAGTCTCACCACGGACCCAATCCCCTGACAGCTTCTGACCCAGCAGGTTGCCAGGGGGCTGAGGAGCCTGCTTGGCTTTGGTTGTTTTGTTTTGCTTTGTTTTGTTTGGGGCCACACCCAGCAGCGCTAAACGTGACAGTGACAACAGGGATTGAACCCAGGCCTGGAGCACATGCCCGTGCTCCTGTGGCCAGTGCAGTCTTCTCCCTCGCCCGTTTCTAACCTCCCCTCACCCCCTGCCCCTGCCCAGGCCAGAGCCCGAGACCTGCTGAAGGGGAGATACTGAAGGAATAGCTGAGGGTGTAATTAATTAGTGAACCCTGGCTAAGTGCCCCACAGACAAGAAGCCTCCCACTGTAAAACAATGGTTAACCCTAGGATGGCAGAGGCCTTTGAACCAAGCAGGGCAAAAGCATAGTGGAAAATGGGGCTGAAGCAATAGCACAGTGGGTAGGGGTTTGCCTCACACACGGCCGACCCAGGTTCGATTCTCAGCATCCCATAGGGTCCCCTGAGCACCGCCAGGAGTAATTTGAGTGCATGAGCCAGGAGTAACCCCTGAGCATCGCCGGGTGTGACCCAAAATGCAAAAAAGAAAAAAAAGCATAGTGAAAAAGGGGTTAATTCTTCAAGGGCTAGGGAGGGTGCGTCCATGGCTGCAGGTTGGAGTGAGGCTGCAGCAAAGACACAGAGGGGGTTCAGGGATGGTTCTGGAAGGGGAGGAATGTGGAGCACCTAGCACAGGGGAATCACAGAATGGAGTGGAAGGGCTGGAGGCGCACAGGAAAGGATGCTGGCGGACACGTGGCCCACAGGGGCTCGACCCCAGGCACCGCACCTGATGCGCTGAGTCCCACCTGAGTGGCCCTGAGCCGGGTATGTCCCCTAAAAAGAAGAGATCGGGGGTCTGGATGCGGCTCAGCAGCAGAGCACGCATCTTGCACGCACCCATCCCTGTGCTCCATCTCAGATGCTACAAGGCAGAATAAGCAAATAAACAAATAAAACTAGGGGCCAGACTTGCAGCACAGTGGGTAGGGTGTTTGCTTGCACACAGCTGACTTGGGTTCGATTCCCAGCATCCCATTTGGTCCCCTGAGCACCGCCAGGAGTAATTCCTGGATGCAGAGCCAGGAGTAATCCCTGAGCATCGCTGGGTGTGACCCAAAAAGCAAAAAAAGAAAAGAAAAAAAAAGAGAAAAAACACTAAAAACTGGGGGCCTGCTCAAGTCAGCAAGAAAACAGCAGGCTGTGTTATGAGGTGCCCAGTGGACAGGCAGGGGCTGCTACAGGGGCTGTCCAGATACTGGGCACCGCGGGGGGGGGGAGGTCTGTCCAGTCACCAGCTCCTACTGGGCACCAGCACCGACAGACAAGACAGCAGAACTTTCCAGAGCAGGCCAGGCGGGGGCAGGAGGGAGAGAGGAGCAGAGGGCGCAGGGGGTCCCATCTGTGGACTGCACCCTCCCGGCCAGCGTGTGTTCAGCAAGCAGGCATATCCCAAAAGCCCCCCTCTGCCACAGTCCTTGGAGCCCACCCCAGCCCCCACAACTTCTCTTCGCCTCCTTGGCTGTGGGGCCTCCTAGGGGCCGGCCCAGGCCTGGGCTGCAGCCTCTGCCTCCCTCCCTCCCTTCCTCCTTCTCTCTCCCTCCCTCCCACCCCACCCCTCTCTCACCCTCCCTCCCATCCTCCCTCCCCTTCTCTCCCTTACTCCCTCTCTCTCCCTCCCTCTCTCTCTCTCCCTCAGTTCCTCTCCCCCATCCCCCCTGAACCCCTGCAGGAAGGCTAGCTCAGGTGCGGCTGGCCCCAGGCTGGGACCTGGACCCGGTTCAGTGGGAGGGAAGCATGCACCGTGTAGAGAGACAAGGTTCTGGAAAGCGCTGGACTTCCCGGGCAGAATCCCCCATCAGGAGGGCCCCCGGAGGGCCCAGCCTCCCATGCCCCTGGGTTCCCTCCCCCGCAGCATCTCAGCTCAGCCCGCAGCCGCCGCCACGGAGCCGCCCAGGAGCGAGGAGACTCCCACAGGCCACAGCCAGGCGTGGGCCGAGGGTGCCCACGAGAGGACACACCTGTGGCTGGCTGGCGCCCAGCGAGGGTCAGCAGAGGAGGGTGAGTCTAGCCTGCAGGGCTGGGCGTGTGCTGGGGATGAGACAACACAGGTCCCCAGACTGAAAATGGGACAGAGATAGCAGGGCCCGCTGCAGGGGTGGAGGACAGCTGAGTCCCACTCGCCAAGTAGCCCGCCCGCCCAGAGATAAGCCCATCGCTCTCCCTCTCCCTCCCTCCTTCCCCCTCCCTCTCTCTCTCTCCCTCCCTCTCCCTTCCTCCCTTATCTCTCTCCCTCACCCTCTCCCTCCCTCCTCTCTCCCATCTCTCTCTCTCTTTCTCTCTTCCCCTCCCTCTCTCTCCCCCCTCCTCCCTCCAGGCTTCAGCTGCCCAGTGCTCAGGAGTCTCCTGTCTCACACATCCAGCAGGCTGCGAGCCCCGTTAGGCCGCGCGCCGCCCCCACCCGCGGTCTGGACCTGGCTCGAGGCGCAGAGCAGGGCAGGGCGGGCAGCCCTCTCCAGGGGCAGCGCTGACTCCCCGCTGGACCCTGGGAGGTGGCTAGAATTAATTAATGTTTGTAAAGTGCTCTGGGGACCCGGGAGCCAGGGACCTGGGGCGCCAGATGAACTGTGCAGGAAATTGACAGGGCGAGGCGGGGAGAAGGGGGGACAGGCAGGAGAAGGGGGACAGCCGGTCAGGACCTGGACGCCGCCGCCGCCGCCGCCGAGGGCTGCAGGACGCGCCTCCCGGGGCGAGGGCGGGGGCGGGGGCGGGGAGGGAGGCCAGAAGAAACCGTGAGCCCCGCGCGGGTCCCGGGTCCCCCGCGCGCCGCTGCGCCGTTCCCCGCGCCGGCTGCCCCACCTCCAGGGCCGTCCCGTCGGGCGCGGGTGCCCGGGCACCCCCGGCCCCGCCCAGGACCACCTGCGGAGGAAGTTTCGGCCTCTCCGCCCGTTCTCTAGAAGCCGGGCGCGGGCAGGCGGCGGCTTCGCCGTCGGAGCGCCTCGTGCCAGCGCCGGCTGGGCGCCCGCTCCTACCTGGGCAAACATTCACTTCCTTTCCCACGGCCAGGAGTGCGCGCCGCGCCCGGCTCCGGCCCCGGGATGTCCAGTACGCGGGCGGGGGCCGCGGGGCGACCACTGCTCGGGGTCCCCGCCCGCACCCGCGCCCGGCGGCCGGCGCACTCACCCGAGAGTGCTGATGAAGCCGTTGACCGAGCCCTCGGCGTACAGGGAGACGATGTCCCCGATGTGCAGGAAGCTGGACATCTCGCTCATGGCTGCGGGGGCGCCCTGGGGCGCGCGGCCGGGCGGGACGCCGGGGGGCGGGCGGCCCGGGGCAGGGGGCGAGCGCCCGGGGCGGGCTGGCGGCACGGCGACCCCCGGCGGGGGCGCGCGGCCCGGGGGCCGGGGCTGGCGTCCGGAGAGGGGCTGCCCGCGTCTCGGCGCGCCCGCCGCACGCC
>JAOXYA010000022.1:13405696-13416692 GCA_028565675.1 Sorex palustris | reverse complement strand
CTCTCGGTAGCTTGCCGGGCTCTCCGAGAGGGGCGGCGGAATCGAACTCGGGTCGGCCATGTTGGCTGCGTGCAAGGTAAACGCCCTACCGCTGTGCTATCGCAGCCAGCCGAAAATAAATAAAATAAATAGGTTAATAGGAAATAATAAAAATAAATAAAATAAAAATAAAATAAAATAAAAATAGGTTAATAGGAAATAAAAATAAATAAAAGGTAGAGTTTATTACAAAGATAAAGTAGATGGGTCCAGGTCTCTCCCCAGACATTTCACCTGTGAAAGATGTTACTGGTCCTGTCTTGACAATGCTCAGCCCGTGAACAGCCTCCCCATCCCACACAGTCTCCTCACCTCCTGAGAACAATAGCAGGTCCCTGCGTCTCTTGCTATCCCGTGCATGCTTTCTTCAGTCTCAGTCACTGCCAATGCTCAGAGGTGAGGTCCCTGTGCCCTAAACCTGTCCTCAGGCCTCCCAACTGTACCCCAGCAGTTCCTGTCATCCTGTCCCGGCTTTTCTAGTCTCTAGTCCCAGCCACGTGTGCGTTGGTGGGGATCCTGGGCCCAGCACCTTGTCACGACCTGGGCGTCCGAGTCCCTGACCCTAAGCTCTTCTGGGCGTCTACCCCTGTACTCAGAATTGGCTCAGGGACCATATGGGATGCCAGGGGTAGAAGAGAGGTTGTTTGTGTGCAGTGTAAGTGCCCTACAGTGCTCCCTCTCCACCCCCGTGTGAGTGTGTGTGTGTGTGTGTGTGTGTGTGTGTGTGTGTGTGTTGGCTTTTTGGGTCACCCCCGGCAATGCACAAGGGTTACTCCTGGCTCTGCACTCAGGAATTACTCCTGGCAGTGCTCGGGGACCATATGGGATGCTGGGAATCGAACCTAGGTCTTGTGCAAGGGAAACACCCGACCCACTGTGCTATCGCTCCAGCCCCCCCAACCGCCCCCCCAGCCCCATGTGTGTTTTTAAGGTGCCTCACTATTTAAGAGATTTTGGTTTATTAGAAAAAATAAACACATTGATCTTGTGATTTCAAAGTGAATTGCATAATTTACTTTAGACTTGTGATTAGAAGCCAAAAGGTAGGAGATAAAATTTGATTAGGTTTGTAAACAGTGTTGAAATCTTTAAGATAACTTGATTTGCCATACTCAAATTTTGAGATTTAAGAGAGATATTTACATACTTAAGATGATTTGTGTTTTCTTGTTTGACTTATAAATCTGTCCTACGAGAAATTTGAAGTGGTTGGGGAAAAAAAATAAAAAAACAGCAAGCAAATTACATTTGTAAATGTAGTTTAAATATTTAAGAGAATTTAATTAACTAATTTTGTAAGTGGCATGAGTAATGTTTAAGCAAATTTAGTATGTCAAGCCCATGGGCTAATTGAACATTAATCAAGAAATACGTTTACTGCTGTTATTTTTATACAAAAATCCTAAGACTGCTAAACAACACCAAAGTTTTGACATTTAAATGAAAAAAATTAGGATCTATTTGTAAATGTTCAAATCAGTTTACAAACATGTTTATTGAAGGAGGGGCACACCTGGCAATGCTCAGGGGTTCCTCCTGGGTCTGCACTTAGAAATCACTCCTGACGGTGTGTGGGGAACTGAGGCAAGTGGGTACATAGGAAAGGGCCCCTATGGCAGTGGAATTCTTGGGAAGTAATAACCAACTAGCCCTAAAGCACCCACTTTGTGGACACAGGAACTAAGGCCTGATAAGACCTTGGCACCAGCACAGACTAGAGAAGCCTGAATCCCCACTCTGTTCCTGCAGGAACAAAGGCCAGGAAAGGAATTTCAAAGACCATCTACCACTCCCAACCCTACCCCTTTTGCAACCACGCTAGCAATGGACTCTTATTTAGCTATACTATGTGGGGAAGCTTGGGAAAAACCCTATAAAGGCCACCTTGAACCTAGGAAGCACATGCGTACACTGCCTGAGCCCCTGTGTTGCGTGTGACCATATGTCCTGGCCAAAAGCATGTGGTTCCTGGGCACATGTGTGGCCGACATCTCCCTTCTTGAGCTGTGGACTTTCCTATCTAATGCTGGGATATGTGCAGGGATCTCTCTGTCTTCTTCTTCTTCTTCTTCTTCTTCTTCTTCTTCTTCTTCTTCTTCTTCTTCTTTTTAACTTTCTAAGGATATTTTCTTTTTTTTTAATTTTATTGAATCACCATGGGATAGTTATAAGCTTTCATGTTTGGGTTGCAATCACCATGCAAGTGGAAGCTCGATTTAAAAGGTAAAGGCCCTCCTGTTGTTCATGGATTTGCTCTTGTGGGCCCAGTAACGTCTCCATTGGAGATTTTGTTGTGGGACTACATCAATCTAAGAAGCTTCTGCACTTCAAAAGAAACAGTGACCAAAATACAGAAAGAGCCCACAGAATGGTAAGGAATATTTACCCAATACCCATCTGATAAGGGATTAATATCCAGGATATACAAGACACTAGTAGAACTGTACAAGAGAAGGATCTCTCTGTCTTCTTGAGCACACTACTCTCGCTCTCGTTCTCTCCCTCCTTCACCGTCCTCAAAAACATCCAAATAAAATATTTTACTTCACTGCTCATCTACTCCTGGAATTCTTCAGTTTGGGTTGTATTCCAAACGCTATTCCCAGCTCCAAATTTCGGATTCATTCCTGGCACTGCTGGGGAATCAGGCTGCAAAACAGCATTCAAGACCCCTGAACAGTTTGCAGCCCCTCTGCAGGACAACCTTTGGGACAGCCCGTCCTCGGAATGGGCTGGGAGGAAGGAAGGGAAGTCACTGTGACAAGAAAGGCCGTTTGGGGCTTGAGTGATAGCGCAGTGGGTAGTGCGCGAGCCTTGCTTGGGGCTGACTGGGGCTCGACCCCAGCATCCCATATGGTGCCCCAAACACCACCAGGAGTAATTCCTGAGTACAGAGCCAGGAGTAACGCCTGAGCATTGTCAGGTGTGGCCCAAAAATGAAGCAAAAAGAGGCGATTTTATCCCTTGAAAGTAATGACCTTCCCTGCTGCCTGAGGGCTCAGCACCCCAACTGTCAGCTAGAGACCCCCAAGGACCCTGTACCCCAACTCTGCTTGGCAACTGCATATCATTCCCCCCTCCCTGGGCTTGCTAGAAGCAGAGAAATAAGGGGGGGGGGTTGGTGCATCTGGGAGGGCGCTTGCCTTGCTCACAGCTGACCTGTGTCCAATCCCCAGCACCCCATATGGTCCCCAGGGCATCAGGAGTGACCCCTGGGCATAGAACACTGTAAGCCCTGAGCACTGCTGGTGTGTGAACATCCCCCACCCCCACTTCCACCCCCCCACACACACAAAAAAATGCAGAATCATAGTTTAGCTTTAACCTCCCGGCATTGTCCATTGGCTCCCCTGGTGGTGCTCTGGGCTGCTCCCAGCTGAGGGGGATGGGAGGAATCGGCTCCTGGCAGAGCCTGAGGGACAGTGCAGGCTTCCCGTGTGCCAAGAGCAGAGAGAAAAACCTTCAGAGCTCAGGGCCCTTTCCCAGGACGGGGACATGCTTTTTAAGCCCAGGCTGTTGAAAGACTTGGAAGCGTGATTGGAGGATGATGCCCAGCTTGGCCCCTCCAGATCTTGCTGAGACTCTATTGCTGGACTTTCTTCGCCACAGCAGCGGGGAAGGTTTGTTCTCTCGAGTCAAGCTTGGAATTCCGCTGGTACAGAGGAGGGAAACGCGCCAAAGCTAAGCAGCTCAGAGCTCACCGCAGGGAGAGGAAAGGGCTGAGGGACGTGGGGCGGGAGAGTTTTCATCCCTTGAGCCTGCAGTGCTGCTCCGTGGGTCCATATTGAGTTGCGGCTGGTCCAGCTTTGTCTCCGTGGGGTCTTGGGGCTAGGATCACGGGCTCTCATCCCTGCTGTGCTTTTTTGTTTGTTTGGTGGTCTCAACCAGCACAGCAGGGCTCAGAGCCTCTTCCTGGCTACACCCAGGGCCCACAGTGCCAGGAACGCAGGCCGATTTCCTGTATGCAAAGCACACAGTCAGCCCTTTGAACCATGGCTTTACCTCTCAAAAGAATGGAATTGAATTTGGCCTGCGCTTACACCAGTGAAATTTGTGGGGTTTTTTTGTTTTGTTTTGTTTTATTGATGGTGCTGGAAGGAGGGAGAGAGACACCGGTCTTCTGGAAATTTCTACCACCCACCTCTTGCCAGTGGCTTGATAAATTGGGGAGCGAGGGATGTAGCCTTGAGGAAAGTGTTCTTCCACTTCTCTGCTGGACCCACCTTGGCTAGCTAGGGAAAGGCCTGGCTTGGGTCAGGACTGGTAAATCTGCTGAGAATCCCTATAGGAGATGGGTCACTCCCTACCCCGCCGTACCCTCCCCCACTCCCCCCCCCCCTCGTAGCCATCATGAGGTGCCTGGAGTTGGCTTGTCCTGCCCAGAGTGGGAGATGATCGTTTCTTGGCCAATGCTTTCTTTTTTTTTTCTTTTTGGGTCACATCCGGCAATGCACAGGGCTTACTCCTGGATCTGCACTCAGGAATTACCCCTGGCAGTGCTCAGGAATTACCCCTGGGATGCTGGGAATTGAACCCAGCTTGGCCTCGTGCAAGGCAAATGCCCTACCTGCTGTGCTATTGCTCCAGCTCCCGGCCAATGATTTCTTGAACTCAGACTGAAACGAGGAAATTGCTCTTTTCAGAAAAGTCACCTTACTGTGGCACAGGTGAGCCAGGTCTGTCCCCCGCAAAAAAAGAATTTCAGGAGAGGGGGGAATAGTGACGCAGGGCGGATTTTGTTAAATAAAAATTTGTCACTGTCACTGTTCTCCCGTTGTTTATCAATTTGCTCGAGCGGACCCAGTAACATTGTGAGACTTTTACTGTGTTTGGCATACTGAATATATCACGGGTAGCTTGCCAGGCTTTGCCGTGCGGGTGAGATACTCTCGGTAGCTTGTTGGGCTCTCCAAGAGGCGCGGAGGAATCGAACTCAGGTTGGCTGCATTGGCTGCATGCAATTACTTTTTTAAAACACAAGAGGAGAGCAAAGAGAGGAAATGTGTGTTCAAGAGAGAGTACAGGCTTGGAAGAGCGCGCCCTGAGGGCTTTGGGGAAGAGGTTTTTTTGTTTATTTATTTATATTTTTGTTTTCCTTTTTCTGCGTATCTCAGGGTTTACTCCTGGCTCTGCACTCACAAATCACTCCTGAAAGGATCAGGGGACCATATGGGATGGCAGGAACCGAACCATGTGCAAGGCAAACACCCAATCCTCTGGGCCATTGCTCAAATCTCTCTACATGCTCTGCACATACATCAGATGTAATCCAGGCATTAACCCAGGAAAGCCTTGTGCTGCAGGTGGTCTCTTCATGAACTCTAGGGTCTTCTGTAGCTTCTCATTTTTTCAGGGGTCCTCCTTCTCTGGGGGGGTGCTCAGATTTCTGCATCTGGTTGATGCCTTCATTTCTTCATCTTCAACTCAGGATTTGCACATCAAGCCTTCAGGTCTTGGGCTACTTCAGGGCCGGGTGCTCTCTTCTTACGTTTTATTATTCCCCGAACATTCCCCGAAAGAACTTTCCAGGGTTCTCCTACCCATAGTTGGCCTGGGCAGGGTGGGCCATTGGGACCTCCGCTGGCTGTGCTGAGGGCCCATGAGGTGCTGGAGATCAAATTCAGCTTCACATTGCCATGAGCTACTCCCTGGTCCAATACTTTTCAATTTCTCCATTCACTGTGGGCTTGGAGACCACGCCTTCTGGGTGCCAGGGCTACTCCTGGCAATGTGCTCGGAGACCATGTGGCACCAGGACTCAAGCTACAGTCAGCCACATGCAAAGCAAGTGCCTTAACTCTGACACTCTGCTGCCCTATTTTTTTTTATTTGTGAGTGTGTGTGTGTGTGTGTGTGTGTGTGTGTGTGTGTGTGTGTGTTGGGTCACATCCAGTGGTGCTCAGGGTTTACTCCTGGCTCTGTGCTCAGGAATAACTTCTGGGTTTACTCCATGGCTTGGAGGCCAGCCGCACACTCTAGAGGTAAAGACAGCTCAGATAGAGAAGGGAACACCAAATAAAGGGTGTTGGGAAGATCCGCCCAGGATGGGAGATGTATGCTGAAAGTAGACTATAGACAGAACATGATTGCCACTCAATTCCTCTTTTGCAAACCACAGCACCCAAAAGGAGAGAGAGAACAAAAGAGAATGCCCTGCCACAGAGGCAGGGTGGGATGGGAGGATGGGGGGGTGGGGGAAAAAAAAGGAATAACTTCTGGCAGGTTTGAGGGACAGACTTGGGTATACTGCATACAAGAAAAGCACCTAAATCTGAACTAGCTCTCCAGTTCCCCGGGGGTGCCTCACCTGGTGAGGCTCAGATCTACTCCTGGCTCAGTGCTCATGGGTAGTCACTCCTGGTGGTGCCAGTGGGCCCTTTAGTGCTAGGGCTCAAACCCTGGCCTTCTGCCTGCAAAACCTGTGCTCCATCTTATTGAACTACCCTCCCCGGTCCCGTGTAGCTCTGATAGTGTGTGAGCAGAATTGTTTGCCGCTTGAACAATATCCCACACACTTGAGCATAAAAACACCCCAAACCTGCCAGCGGTGTCCAAGGAGAGAGGTTGAGGTGGCCTCGCTCCAGCCCGAGCACCCGGCACACCACGGTGACCGTGTCAGCATAGTTAGTCCACGCCACCATCCGAGTCGTGAACAGGCACAAGTTGCAGCCCACGTGGGCTGCCCTGACTCTGACACCTTCAACAATAAAAAAGATAAAACAACTTCTTAAACCTGAGCATGTAGACCTGAAAGTCAGTGTCCAAACCAGGGCCTGTAACGGCCTTCTTAGACCCTTGAATATACCAAGACAAAAGGAGATTCAGATGAAGAAGTTTTTCAAGATGGAGTAAGAGTATTCATTGAAAAAAAAAGCACAGCTGACAATTCTAGGAACAGAAATGGACTATGTTGAAGACAAACTATCCAGTGAGTTTGTATTCAATAACCCGAACATCAAAGGCATGTGTGGCTGTGGAGAAAGCTTTAATATCTGACGCCACAGACTGGCTCTGGCCGTGCATTCTGGAAGGAGACCCAAGGCTTGCAGACACTATCATGTGATTGCCACCCACTTAAGGTTTCTAAAGAGTCCTCTGAGGAAATAAAGTGATGCATTAAAAAAAAACCCACAAAAAACAACAACAACAAAAACACCCCAAACCCAGAAGCCATGGAGAAAGCAACAGCCACAGAACATGGCAGCCACAGAAGGCGACAGCCACAGAAGGCGACAGCCACAGAAGATTTGCTGCAGGCAAGTCATGGGGGCCCCGAAGGTGTGGGCTGGGCCTTGGAGGGGGTTGAAATGAGCTGAGGTGCTTCCTGAGCACCCCTGGGGTGCATTCTGAGCCACTCACTCACATTTTCATTTCCTACCTGGTGCTCGCTGACCAGTGGGTTTGTGACCTCAGCTGTGAATTTCCTTCTGGTCCTTGTTCAGGGCATCTCAGGGCTGGAGCAAGAGTCCAGGTGGTGCAGCGCCAACCCGGCTGATCTGTGCACGGTCGCCTCAACCCCTGCCAGGAATCACCTCTGAGCACGGAGTCCTGAGCACTGCTGGGTGAGGATCTCCCCAAAACAGAATGTTTCACATGAATGTAGGGTCCCCAAGTTGGTTTCAGAAGTGGGGTGAGGTGGCCTGGCGTGTGAGCTCACCCAGCACCGTATTCACGTCATCTCAGTGCTGACGACAAATCTGCAGCACCCAGCAGTCCCGATGCACTTGCTGTTCTAAGGTGTCTCTGTTCTAACAGCTTTAACGGAGGTGCCTCATTGATATTTTTTTTTTTGCTTTTTGGGTCACACCTGGCGATGCACAGGGGTCTCTCCTGGTTCTGCACTCAGGAATTACTCCTGGCAGTGCTGAGGGGACCATATGAATTGCTGGGAATCGAACCTGGGTCAGCTGTGTACAAGGCAAGCGCCCTATCTGCTGTGCTATCGCTCCAGCCCTGGAGATGCCTCATTGGGCACCGACACCCTCCCCCTTTTAGGGGGCAGTGCCAAGGGCTTGAGGCACAGTGCTCACCCGCCCTGTGCCACATCCCTGACCCCACATTTCCCCTCATTTTACACGTAGAGAATTTGATTGACATTGGCTCCTAAGGTTTGTTTTTTGGAAAAACGTTTTGTTTGTTTGTTTTTGGACCACACCTGGCTCAGGGACCTGTCCTCAGGGACCACTCCTGGGAGTGCTGGGAGACCACAGGGGGTGTCAGGGATTAGATCCCGGGCAGCTGCCACTGCAACCAAGGGAAGCGCCTCACATGCTGGATTGTCTCTCTGGCCCTGAAAGATCATTTCTTTTTTCCTTTTTTTTTGTTTGTTTTTGGGTCATATGGGCGATGCTCGGGGGTTACTCCTGAATCTGCACTCAGGAATTTACTCCTGGTGGTGCTCTGGGGACCATATGGGTTTCCTAGGATCCAACCCGGGTCAGGTGCGTGCAAGGCCTTACCCACTAGACTATCTCTCCAGAGCATCCTCCCCCCACCCCGGCCAGGAAGATTATTTCTAAAAAATTAGTGCATTCAGGGCCATGAGGGCTGCAGGACTGGAGCACGAACTCTCCCGAGGGCGAGCACCACTGGGTGTGGCCCCCAAACAAGGGAAGAGACAACGGCCGTTTCTGATTAAGGGATTACTGTTCATCATGGAGCTTTTGGAAAAGAGACAACATCCGGGCACATTAATAAGATTACAAAATAAAGCAAATAAATCCCGTCTGCATTCCCCCTGAGACATAACCGCATGCTTTGTAAGCATTCTGCCAGGTTTTTAGGTTTCTTTTTTTCTGATTATATATTTTTAAACACAGCTGGGATCATTTGATACCTGAATTTTCATATATATATGTATATATGTACATATATATATATATATATATATATACCTGTTTTATAACCTGATTTTTAAAATAGCCTTTATTGTGAACATTTTGTCATGGCAATTTCTACTCTTACATCATGTTTTTTAATGGCTGCTCCGTCTTATACATATGCACCGGAATGAATTTTGTTCTTACCCAATTCCCTATTGTTGGACATTTATGTAACTCCCAAGCTGTTGTAGCTAACCAGCACGCACATTTACAATGAGAAATCTATCTGGCAAGCGAACAAGACTATTTCTGCGATCTGGTCACACATCCTGCCCCTATCAGAAAGGAGGGGATGGGCAGAGGGATCGAACGGAGGATGCGGTGCTTGCCTGGCACTTGGCCGGCCCTGGTTCAATCCTTGGCCCCAAATGTGGGCCCCTGAGCACGACCAGGAAGGAGCCCTGAGCACAGAGCCAGGAGTAAGCCCTGAGCACTTCCGGGTGGAACCCCCACTCCCACGCCCCCAAAATGGACTGAGGATGTGGCTCAGAGGTAAGCAAGCGACCTGGGTTCCGCCCTGACACTGAAAAAAAAAAGTGTGCAGGAAATTAAGCTCTAACATAGAATTAAAAATAGGATCATTGTTCTTAACAACCACCAGCAAGCTCGCTAATAACCTATTGGTACGTGTTTGGAAATTTGCAGCCAGATTATCTGCATTGCAGCTTGTCGCTGGGAAGAGAGCAAATTCTCAGGTGGGGAACTGTTCCTGCATCAGTGCCCAGCGCCCCTCCCCAGCCTGGTGGACCGGGTCCCAGGCCCCTGTCCTTGGGGTATACAGAAAACCTCATCATCTTCTTCCACATCTCAATTCTTTGTGAGGAGAGAATCTACATCCTTCTAACACCCAAGTTTAATCAGTAAGATGTGTGTAATCAGCTTTGTGAACATTGTTGTTTTTGTTATCTTTGGTGTTGGGGTGGGACTGTCACGCTTGGTGGTGCTCAGGGGTGACCCCTGGTAGTGCTAGAGGGACCATATGTGATGTCAGCCAGGGTTGGCCTTAGGCCAGGTGAGCACGCTTTCTCCTGTGCTATCCTCCCGGCCCTCAACACCATTAGCTGACAGGGACACTTTTCAGAATCCTTTTCTATTAGAGACGTTTATGAGATGATTCAATATGCGTGTGTGTGTGTGTGTGTGTGTGTGTGTGTGTGTGTGTATGTATGTACTGCTGCTGCTGTTGTTGTTGTTGTTGTTGTTTTAGAGGCCCCACACCTGGAAGCGCTCAGGGGCTACTCCTGGCCTGGAGTCAGGGGTCAGTCCCAGCAGCGCTCGAGAGTGACCATATGGTGCCAGACACCCTAGGGGTCTCTTGCATGTAAATAACATGCTTAGCCTCTGGGATATCTCTCCAGCCCTCATTTGTCCTTAAGAAAACATTTCTTCACTATTTGTTGTCTTCCAAACTTCTTTTCTGTTTGTCCATTTGTTTTGTCTGGGGTCACATCCGGCAGTGCTCAGGGCTTACTCCCGGCTCCGTGCTCAGGGACGGCTCCTGGCAGTGCTCAGCGGGCCGTGTGCTACCAGGGATCAGACCTGCGCCTCCCACACTCAGGGCGTGCGTTCCGGCCCCTGCACTAACCTCCGCCCACCGATTGAGTGTGAGTTTTGCCCGTTTGGATTGTTGTGGAGACATTTTTAAACTTGGCTCGATTCAAAAGACAGCTTAAATCGTGATTTTAAAAAAATGTGTTTTTTTTTTCTTCTGTATAAGGTGTGGCGTGCAGAGCAGAACAGAGAGGAAAGAAAACCGTATACGCCGAGCTCTGCACGCTGCTGCTTAAACTGTCTGGGGGTGAGCACGTTTGCCCCTCACACACAGAACCACAGAAAATGGTGCTGAATTTGATCAGTATGTACCAGTTCGATAAAATGTTACTGTAGACTCAGTTCTGGTACTAAAAACATGGGATTTCAAAGAAGGGAACATTTTTGTTGTTTATTTTTAGGTCACACCTGGCAGTGCTCAGGGCACTATTCCTGGCTCTGTGCTTGGGGCGGGGCTGTGGCCAGGTGGGGTGCAGGGGGCGTGGTCACGTGGGGGCGTGGCCGGTCACCCGGGCGTGGCCATG
>JAOXYA010000022.1:13370727-13396882 GCA_028565675.1 Sorex palustris | reverse complement strand
TCTGCAAAGAGCCAGATAATTACGAGATTGGTTTCTGTGTGTCTGGTGTTATGGCCGTGCTGGAGAGCCGCTCGTGGTGGGTAACTGGTGACCTCGGTAGGGCGTGAAGGATGTGCCGGTACCACCCGCCCTCCCATGAGACTGCAGTTGCTGGTTCGTACCTGGCTTTTCTATAAGCTCTGAGGTGGCGGCCTCCTTGCTGCCAGGGGGGAAAAAGGCAGAAGGGAGCAACACCCTCTCCCTCCCGGGAAGGCATGGCGCCGTAGTTTAACGCATGGTCCATTCAGTTTTCTTCTGCAAGCTGCTGGGCTCTAGACTATGTCCTTTTGCCTCTGGAGCCATGGCCATGCCAGAGAGTCACTTGTGGGGGGCAACTCATGACCTCGGTAGGGCATGAAGGACGAGCTGGTACCGTCCCCCTTCCCATGAGACTGCAGTTGCCCCTTCACCGCCGGTTCATACCTGGCTTTCCAATAAGCTCTGAGGTGGCGGTCACCTTGCTGCCAGGGGGGGAAAAGGTGGAAGGGAGCAATACCCTTTCCCTCCCAGGGATGCATGGCACCATAGTTTAACGCATGGTCCATTACTTTTCTGCGGCAAGCTGCTGGGTTCTGGATTACGGACTTCAACTCTTAATGGTCACCATCCCCACATCAGCTCAGCTACCTTCTTGCTATGGCCATAATCTGGCAAATTAAATTGTTGTTGAAATCTTGAGCTACAATGGAAGGTCTTTTTTTTTTCTTTTCTTTCCTTTTTTTTTTCTTTGTGTCACACCCACCAATGTTCAGTTGTTATTCCTGACTCTGCACTCAGGAATTACTCCTGGAGGGTTCAGGGGACCCCATGGGATGCTGGGGTTGAACCCGGATCAGCTGCGCATGAGGCAAGTGTCCTACGCACTGTACTATTACTATAATGAACGGTTTTCCTTTGTGCCACTACTGCCACTAGTTGTGCCACTATCATGGATCATACTATGTCACTATTTTTTACTAGCAGCTCATTTCATTAGTAGTTGTAAACTCTGAAGGCAGAGTCCATGAGTATTTAGCACAAAGCTTTAAAGTAAGTAAGGGGCTGAAGCAACAGAGAAGCGGGTAGTGCGTTTGCCTTGCACGCGGTCAACCTGGGTTCGATTCCCAGCATCCCATATGGTCCCTTGAGCACTGCCAGGAGTAATTCCTGAGTGCATGAGCCAGGAGTAACCCCTGTGCATTGCCGGGTGTGACCCAAAATGCCAAACCAGACACCATACATAAATGCATGAGAATATTTTAGGTAAAAACCATGTAATACAAACCCTTTTTTAAAAGATGGGAAAAAAGAGAGCTGGATAGTAAGGTGGGTAAGGCATTTGCCTTATATACAGCCAACCTGTGTTTGACGCCTAGCAAAACACAACCCTGAGCACTACCTGATATGGCCCCCAAACAAAAAATGAATACTAGAGGGGTTTTGGCATATGCCTTGCATGCAGCCTACTCCTGTTCAATCCCCAGTACTACCGGCTGGAGCCCTGGAGCCCCTGGACACTGCTGGGGGTAGCCCAGGTCATCTAGGCACTGCAGAGCCTAAGCAGTACATCTTCAGACCCTTGCTGAACCACAGGCTCTGTTTGCTGAGAACTGCTGTGTGTGCATGTGGGGGGGGGGGGAGGTAGGGGAGTTGCTGTTGGGGGGAATTTCTCCCCCCAAGAAATGAAAAATAAAAACAGGGCCCAGAGAATAACGCAGGGGGTTAGAGTGCCCGCCTTGCATGCATGTGGTCACAAGTTCAAATCCCTGGGTCCCATATGCACTGAGCACAATCTGGTCAGCTTTACTGCTTGAGTGTGAACCTCAGCTGTCTGCGATCCCCAGAGCCTCGAGATTTCTAGCTATATAGCAGCTATCAGGTGTGCACAAGAAGCCCCTGAAATAAGTTGTCCAAGTTTCTGTTCCTAGGAAATGTGACCACTGGCAAGCACATGTGCAAGCACAGGTTGTATGCCTGAAAGAACATGACCTCAGCCAGTACAACAACTGGAAGGACGCACACCTCAGGAAGCACCCCAGTCAAGGGGGTGAGAACTGCTACCTGACATGATTAACCTCACTGGATAAGCACACAGCTAAAAATGTGCAAGCACTGAAGCCAGGCATATGTGCCATTCAGTCACTGCTGAAAAAAAGATGGGATGGGGATGTGGGGATAGAAATTTTTTGCTTTGGGGGGCCATGCCTGGCTGTGTTCAAGGCTATGATCCTTGGCTTGGTGCTCAGGGGTCACCCTATGTAGTGCTCAGGAGACATATGGAATGCCAAGTGAGCTGCAGGCAAGTACCTTAATTCTTGTACCATTTCTGACTCTAAAAAAAATTTTTTTTAAAGATGAGACCCAGGAGCCAGAGAGATAGCACAGTAGACAGAGTACCTGCCATGCAAAGAGCCAACCCAAGCTTGACCCCTGGCATCCCATATGGTCCTGCCATGAGTAATTCTGGAGTGTAGAGCTAGGACTAACCTCTGAGTACCACCAGGTATGGCTCAAAAACAAAGAGACCCCATCAGTCCAGGTGTACTGCCCTCCAGCCCAATTCCCAGCACACACACACACACACACACACACACACACACACACCCGGCTGCAGTGATAGCACAGCAGGTAGGGCGTTTGCCTTGCACGTGGCTGATCCGGGTTTGATTCCTAGCATCCCATATGGTGCCCTGAGCACTGCCAGGAGCAATTCCTGGGTGCATGTGCCAGGAGTAATCCCTGTGCATTGCCAAGTGTGACCCAAAAAAGCAAAAAAATAAAATAAAAGTTGTGCAGACTTCTGGGGCAATGTGCTCGGCATGCTAAGAAACCATCTGACCCGAAGACGGCCCAATGTAAACAGACACCCAGTTCTTTGCAGCCCTGTTCTCATAGGTGTCTCCCACACAAATTAACCTAATCCACGGTCTGTTTAGGTTTCAGAGTAAAGTTTATTTGAAATTAACCTGCAACAACCTCCCTATTCCAGTAACTACTCTTTCACGTGTCAACCGCTGGCCCCAATGTGAGGAAGGGGGTGAAGGAGGGGGAAGTTGCCCTGTGCAGGTCTCTCTACCCTTCAGCATGTGCTGTCAGCCCTGAGTTCCTTTGACATGGCCACACGTTTGAGCAGTGTAAGACCCTGAGATAACATCGAAGCCAGTGGCCATCTCCTGGGTTTGCTGGTCACATCCAAGTCACTGTAACCAATACAAGTGATCAGTGGTGGTCAAAGGTAGACAAGAGGCACAAGCTGTGGTGAGAACCTCCTCTATTAAAGAGGGTTCTACGAACAATACATGGAATGTTCTATTTCTTAAAGTGCTCAACTACAACATAAAAAATAGAAGTGTCAGGAAGTTGGTGTCTATTGGTGAGAAATCAAGTGATGACGAGAGTCTTTTGGAAATACACAGGAACTGAAAGAACATAAAAACAATTCTGCTCACACCATCTGAGCAATGAGGATGAAAAGAGCTTCAAGCTTCGTCTCCGGCTGCCGGGAGTGTCAATTTCATCTGTGCATGGAGACCTTCTCCTCTTAACTTCATGGCAACCAAATAATCAGACACTTATGCCTTTTCTCTCTAATCCCTCTCATCAGAGCCCTCCAATCTGTACAAATTGGACTATGATCAGCAAAGGGCCAATTTACAGATGGCCTGGAAGCTACTTTCCTATAGATATTTAGCAAAAACCTGAGGAATCTGAGTTTCCAAATCTGCAAGATTGGGGTCCATACAGAAGAGGTTCACAATGTCTCTCATCTTGGCACAAGTACAAGATCCAGGACAAGATCAAGTACAAGAATCAGGGGTGACAGAGTAGTAAGGGTGAGTATGGAGCAGCGGGCCATGGCTGGCCTGTCCTGAAGTTCGCACACAAGTGCGGGTACTCACTTATAAGTCCAGTGAGCAGTGGCCCAGCCCTGGCCCTTGCACAGGTCCCGGTGACGAAGGAAACAGGCGTGGACTCGGAAGCGCCGGCCACAGTGGGGACAGGCGTGCAGGGCTCCGGCGTGGGTTTTCATGTGCTCCGTCAGGTGATGCTTCAGCTTAAAGCGTTTGTTGCAAATGCCACAGCCAAAAGGCCGGAGGCTGAAGGTCAGCATGATGTGTCGGTCTCGTTTTGGCTTCACGGCAAACCTTTTCCCACACAAGCAACCGAAGCGCTTTCCATCAGCGGGCGGAGTTCCTCCCCCTAGTTTCACAGGCCCGTGCACCGCCTGGCCCACCCCTCCAGGACCTCCACCCCCGGAGAGGATCTCATTTCCGTGAAGATCCACGGGTTTCCAGGATGACCCCCAGGCCTCCAAGGCCGTCCCTGCCCCTGCCCCTGCCGGCATTAAGAAGCCAAGCTCTCCACTGCCTTCTCCATCAACGCCAGGAAACGCTCTGTTTTCCTCCTTGACGCCCCCGTACTGTGTCCCACCGCCTGCTAGATCCTCCTTGGGCTCAAAGGGTTCTTGCTTCACGTAGACTTTGGGGGGCTGTGAAGGAGGAGGAGTTGGAGGCTCCAGTACCGAACTCTCTGCTTCCGGGAGTCTTCGAGGGGTGGCGGGCAGGGGTGCTGGGTGGGATCCCTGAGGACGGGTGAGGCCCCACGAGACTCTCTGGGGCTGGGGAGTTTGAGAGACAGCTGCTGCCCCCTGGTACTCCTCCTCCTCTTCCTCTTCCTCCTCTTCCTCCTCCTCCTCCACTTGGATCTGCAATACCTCTCCCAGGTCACTCCCCTCCCCTGCAGCGGGGCTCTCGGTGGAGGAGGAGAAGGACTGTCCCAGCGGTGTCTGGAAGGTAGACGAACGGATGCACCAGCCTCCCGCAGAGGTCGAGGGGGGCCCGGCACGGGCGGCTCCCCCGCTCCCCGAGGTTTCGAGTTCTTTAAGAATCTCTGAGCACTGGTCCACCACCTGCCACATCTGGAGGCCGCTGGCCACCAGGAGGTGGGCGGGGAGGGCGTCCAGCGTCAGGCGGAGGTGGCCGGAGTAAATGAGCTGCAGCAGCCCCTCGAAGGCATCGGCTTCGATGACGCTGGGCAGCGTGAGGCGGGGGGCGTCACCCAGCAGCAGCTTATCGTGGAAGTAGGGGGAGGCGGCCGCCAGTACGGCCTTGTGGGCCCGAAGCTCCCGGCCCTGCACCAGGAGGGACACGTCGCAGAACTTGCCCTCCAGCCGGTGGCGGTTCAGGGCTTCGAGCAGCAGCGAGCTGTGCTGCGGGAACTCGATCTGGACGGTGCGCGGGGCCGGGGTGCAAGGCGGGGCCGGGGGCGCGGAGGGCGGCGGCGCGGGGGTCTCCATGGCCATGTCGGGGCACGCGGGGCGTAATCGGCTGTGGAGGGAAGAGGGGAGGGGGGGTCACAGGCGCGCCAGGGAGGAGGTCTGTCCGCCAGCACCACCGCCTCCCGGAGCCCCGCGGCCGGGGAAACTTTCCAGAGCGGCGGATCGTGCAGGAGGGTCCGCACACCCCCGCCCCGGCCGGGAGCACCAAACGCGCGACACACACGCACCTACGGGGGCTGCGGCTCCCTCGGCTCCGCGTCGGGCGTCGCCGGCCCGGGGCGCCTGCTGCTCGCCGCTGCTGCCCTCACGGAGCCCACAGAGCCCCCGGGAAAGCCGCGGCCACCGCGACGGCGCGAGCGCAGGGGACCCTTCCCGCCGCCACGCCCGCGCGCGACCACACGCGCCCACCGGCAGTCCTCCGCAGCGACCGCGCGTCCCGGGCCGGAAGCAGACTCTGGGCCTCGCCCCCGGACGCCGACGCGCGGAGTGGGAGGGATTCGGGCTGCAGCCAATCGGAGGACGCGCTTCTACAAGCCTCGTGCGGATTGGTTGCTCGTGCGGAGAAGGCGGTGCCGGCTCGGGCCCCTCCCCCGCGGCGGGTGGCGGGAGGCTACTGCCCAGGACGCGAAGTCTGGTTCCCGGGTAGCACAGCCAGCCGGGCGGAGGGAACAACCGGAAGCCCTCCAGGGTTAAGAGTAGCGCCGCCCTCCCCGCTGGCCCTCGGAGGCGCCGAGAGAGGGCTACAGACCGGGTGACTTGGCATTGTCCACTCCAGTTCAGCCCCGCAGCACTGCAGGGTGGGTGTTGTCTTCCTTGGGGGAAACCGAGGCAGCGAGCAGTGAGCTTGGGACTGGATCCCAGATTTGCTGCGGAACCAAGGGTGTTCTAGGTGCCTTTCGTTTGTTTGTTGGGAGGCCACAGCTGAAGGTAGTCGGTACTTGGGGTTCACTCCCAGTGCGTGCCCGGATGGTGCCCAGTTTGTCCTGCATAGTGGCATTTTAACCCGCAACAAAAATATTCTTAAAAGATGTAAATTGGGATCTTTTTGTTTGGTTTCAGTGTGTCCAAAACCAAACCGTTTTCCCAGGGGTCACTCCTAGCTGGCTATGAGGAAACAGGTGGGGAGGGGGGTGGTGATGATCTGTGGTGCGGGGAATTGAACCAGGACCAACCACGGGCAAGGCAGGTGCCATGTCTTTGGCTCCTATTAACATACTCCGGCTCTTATCAGAGAATTAACCTGCATGTCCTGGGCCTCTGTACTCCTTGAGTCTTAGTGGTGCAGTGACTGAACTACTTGAGCTGGGCCAGCCCAAAGCCCTTGCTCAAAGGATCTACCTGTTAAAGAGTGATGTGGTGTTTTTTTTGTTGTTGTTTTTTGGGTCACACCCGGAGATGCACAGGGGTAACTCCTGGCTCTGCACTAAGGAATTACCCCTGGTGGTGCTCAGGGGACCATATGGGATGCTGGGAATTGAACCCGGGTGGGCCACATGCAAGGCAAACACCCCACCCGCTGTGCTATCGCTCCAGCCCTGAAGAGTGATAGTCTAGGAAACCGAGGCACTCAAGGACAACCCGTGCCCCCCAGATTGTCAGTTTTCTCTGAGAGCAGATCCCATCACCCTCCAGATCCACTGGGGCTCCAGTTTGAAAGTCAACATAGTGATAAAAGAACAATCTCCGTTTATTAAACATGATTTTTCTGTTTCACCACACACTCCAGAAAAAAAGGAAATGGGGCTGGGAGTGGAGAAAAAGGGCCAGTGATGGGGGACGCAGAAGGCTGGGAGTGGGGTAGGGTGGGGAGGGAGAACGAGAAAACAAAATAAAACAGGTAGGGGGAGCACCCCACCACCAGGGGGCAGGAGGCCAGGAGGGAAGCGTGGGGGGGAGGGGGCCAGGAAGCTCTGTACAGAGGGGTTGCCCCCAGCCCACACACACACACCCCAGATATGTACAGTACAAACCCCAGATAATTACAACAGCCAGAGGGGGGGGCGGGAGAGGGGTAGGGTCTGAGGTCGGGAAAGAAAGGGAAGGGCAAGGGGATAAAATTTCACATATTTACAACTTTTATATAAGTATAAATTTGGCCCCGGCTGGGTGTATGTGTAGGGGAGGGACTGGGGGGGGGCTGTCCATACAAAAGAAAGAGGGGCGGGGTCTGGGGGAGTCTCCATACCAAACGCAAGAAGGAAGGGGCAAGGCTGGGTAGAGGATAGCAGTCAGGGAAAAGGGGGTGCCAAGAAAGGGCGTCTCCCCTCCCGTGACCTACCCCCCCAAACCACATCCATCCTACCTCCCCTATCCCGCCAGAGAGCTATGTACAGAGAAACACCGAAAAATTGTGGAGCTGGCGGGCGGGAGGGAGGTGGAGGGAGATTGGGGGTGGGGTGGGGGAGGGGGAGAGGGAAACCCAGCCCTGTCCTACCCCCCCTGGGACAGAGTCATGGAAGGGGGCCCCCAACACCCCTCCTCCAACACAGGTCCCCCCCGCCCTGGGGGGAGAGAGACATGGCTTTTCCTAGAGTAAGTTCCCCCCTCCCCCTGGGAGCAGAGACCTCAAAGAGAAAGGGGAGGGCGGGGGGGGGGGTGCGCGTTGAGTGTTTCCCAACAGACGCACCCCCCAAACCCTAAGCCCTCGCCCTCACCCCAATCCCACCCCACCCAACTCACTGGGGGAGGGGGGGGCATAAGCCCCCTCACCCCGCTCTGGGACCAGCCAAGAGCAGATCAGGTGTGGGAAGAAGGGGAGATCCCTCCCCCTCTTCCCTGCCGCCCCCTCCCTGCCCCGGCGGCCCCTCCACCCCATCTGGGTTCTGGGTGGGGAGGGAGTCGATTGAAGAGTGGTAGGAGAAGGAGTTTGTGCGTGCTGAGCCCCCCCAGACGCTCCTGAGAAATCAAGGGGTAGTAGGGCCCCCTCACCTGGGGTCCCCTCCCCGTAACAAAGGGGAACAGGGGAGGCCAAAATGGGGCGGTGGAGGGGAGTTAGATTGTCAGCTCTGGTTACTGCTAAAAAATCACCCTGAAGTTGAAAGTTTGGAGGTGCCACACCCCCAGGTGGGGGGCGAGGGTCTGTCCCCCAGTGCTCAGGGGAACGATGAGGCAGAGGACGGGGATAGCACCCCAGAGTGAAGGGGTCTGAGTGGGGTAGTTGGTGTCCTTGGGGAAGGGTCTCCGGGGGGTCACAGAGGAGACAGCACCCCAATAGGAAGGGGTCAGCGAAGGGCCCCACGCTCCCTCCTGGGCCTGGAGCAGTGGGGGTGGGGGATTGGTGCCCCCCAGGAGGCATTCAGGGAGGCAACCCCCGCTGTCCCCCGAGCCGAGCCGTCCTCCAGTCCCCCAGTCCCGGAGGCGGTGCTGTTCCGGGAAGGGGTGCGGGGGGCAGGGGCAGGCCGTGATGCTGGGTGAGCTAGTGGTCTGCGGTGTTTCGGAACTCGCCGTTCTCGGTGATCTGCAGCCGGGGTGGGGGTGGGGGGGCTGGGGGGGCCAGGCCGTTCCAAGGTGGGGCCAGCGTCACACGCGGGTTTGTTGGACCCAAGGGGGGAAGCTGCCTCTCCTGCAAGACACCAAAGAGGAGAGCGCGGACTTATTGAGACGCTTCGCGGGGGCCTGGGTGCCAGCCCCCTTACAAGTGGCCCCCAACAGCGCCAGCCCCCGCCGCACGCCGTGCCCGCCCGCCCTGGGCCCCAGGGACAACCCCACCCCAGCCTCCTGCTCCGCTTCTCACCTGTGTAGAAGTTACATCTTCTGGGATGGGAGAGAACCTCACTCTAGACCCCTAAGGGGCCCTCCAACCCGGGCACCCTACCAGGAAGCCGGTTTGCAAAAGAGCTCCCGCGCAGCCCCCCCCCCCCCCCCCCCCCCCCCCCCCCCCCCCCCCCCCCCCCCCCCCCCCCCCCCGCCCGCTCCTCTCAGCACCCCCTCCCGGCCCACCCCCAGCCCCAGGGAGGAACTGTGTGTTGAGGGAATGTGGGGAGGCAGTACAGCGAAACCTCATTAGTCCAAACCCCCGTGGATCTGGAATTTTTTCATAATTTGAACAAAATCTGGGCTCGAGTGTTCCTGGTTCTCCGAAGAAAGGGTGTGCTGCGCAAGTGAACAGCGGCAAGCCGCCTGTGGGAGGAAAGGCTGGACCTCACTGGAAGGCAAGACTGCTCAAGCTAGCTACTCCTCAGCGCATGCTCCCTGAGGGCCTTCGTGGAAAGCCTGTGTGGTGGAGGTGCTACTTACTGTCTGTGTTTTGAAGTCATGCATGTCATTAAATAGACAGTGTCATTCAGTTTTGTCACTTAGTCAGAGTGGCCATCTTCTCAAATATAACATTCCAAATTAGAGAGGTTTAACTGTACTGGGGGGGAAAGGAAGGGGGTTCAGGGAAGTGATGCGGGCAGGGGAAGTGCCGTGGGAGGGGCGGGCTCTCTCCCGACTGCAGGAGCTTCAGTGGGAAACAGCATGCCCTGGGCCCGGCCACCCTGGGAGCAGAAGCTGGCTGCACTCCTCTCTACCCCCACGCTCCTTTCAGTCGCTCTCTGTGGCCTTCTAGTTAGGGGGTGAGGGGTTCCAGCCTGCCTCCCACCCCTGGTCCTGTTCCAGCACCCCCCGTTGCTCCTAGCCGGCCCTGTGCCCCCACCCTGCACTCTAGCTCCCGGGCCTCTGGTGGGAGAGCCAGAGAAAGCCTTCTGGAGCCCTGCGTTCTGGTGGCTCGCCTGGCTCTTTTGGAATACCACACATAACTCATTTGGAAATGAGTCACTGGGCGGCAGGGGGGCCAGTGGTTCAGAGATTGCGGCCGCGTTGGTTTCTGGGCCCCAGACAGGCCGTACACGGAGGGCAGGTCTGGTCCTATCTCTAGAGAACATGAAAACATTCCAAGGGGGCTAGAGCGAGAGTCCAACAGGGAGGGCGTTTGCCTTGCATGCGGCCGACCCAGGTTCGATTCCCAGCATCCCATATGGTCTCCTGAGCACCATCAGGAGTAATTCCTGAGTGCAGAGTCAGGAGTAACCCAGGTGCAGCACCAGGTGTGACCCAAAAAAGCCAAAAAAGAAAAAAACCCCAAACCCAAAACATTCCAAGTCCCAAGGCCCCACCCCCAGAAGATCACCAAAGGCCCCAGCTGGCCACAAAGCGATGGCCGGTCTCCTCAGCTTACTGAACAGCTCCCACTTTCCAGAAGTCAGCAAGAGGGGAAATTACAGATGGCAGGGGACCCTGGGCCTGGCTGAGAGCAGGGGGAGCTTCCCTTCCCTCTGCTTGTCTGCTGGCGACAGCACACAGGCGTGCCCCCTACACCCCCATGGACCCAAATTTAGAAAGTGGGTAAATTAGGGTGCCATTATTCATCTTACAAAAGAATTCACTGCAGGAGTCCTTTAAATGGTGAGGTCCCCTAGTGCCTTTCAGCATCTGTTTACAGATCACCAAGGACTCTGACGGCAAGGCTGGGCAGGCAGAGAGTTAAAATTACAGTGCCAGGAGCCACTGCCCATGCACATCAGCACCCGCGAGAGGAGACAGCTCAGAGATGGCAGCTCAGAGGCGGCGGCGGACAGGGGCCCATTGGCTGGCTTTTTAGGTAGGACTTTGTGTCCAGCAGGGTGAGCAGGGAGGGGGCAGGGGAGTGAGTGGCCCGAGCAGGCAGGAGAGAGGCTGGCCACAGGCTAGGCTGTGCCTGGTGTCTCTGCCCGCCTGGGCCTGGATCTGTTCTCTCCAAAGCGCCGCGCTCATCCCCCCCACGCGCACACACTGCGTTCTGAGCCCAGTCCCCTGCCCGCTGCTACCATACCTACACAGCATTCTGACCCCCCAAAGCCTCCCTGCACTAAGTACCCGGTCCCTACCCCATGGGGAGACTCACAGATGTGGGGGAGAAGGAAGAGAGAGAGAGGTGGGGGAGGGGCAGAGAACCAAGGTTAGGAGAGGAAGAGGAGAAACCCCACCTACCTGCTGCAGCACGACCCCTAGGGCCGGGCGCCCCCAACCCTTCATCACTGCCACCCCTTTAAAAGACGCCCCCTCCCTGTGCCCCAGCCCCCCACCCCCGGACGCTCGGTGAAATGGGGGGTGACAGACATACACTGGAGAAGGGGGAAGGGAGGCCAGGCGGGGGGTGGTGGTGGGAGGAGTGTGGTCTGGGTTTGTGGGGCCGGGTAGGCGCTGGGCAGCTGTGGGGGGCCGCAGGACGCTGGGCTGATGGGTCTGTGCAGGAGGTGTCAGGAGAGCAGGGGGGCGCTCTCGGGGGTGGAGGGCAGCCGTGAGAGCGGGGCCAGGCTCCAGAGAGGTGGGAGGGAGTAGGCTTCACGACCAACCTGCAGTGGTCCGGTGTCACCTCCCCCTGTGTCCTCCGCCCGTGGTCAAAAGCGGAACCAGGAGAATTACCTGATGAGGAGCTGCAGGGGGAGAGAGTGGGGTCACGGGGTCAGGAGCCTGGGGGGAGGGGCGGGAAGCCTGGCGGTCAGAGCAGAGGAAGGAGGAGCATGGAGGGGAAAGTGAGCAGAATTGGGGGGCGAGCACAGGGCGGGGGGCCGGGAAGGAAGTCCTACAAGCTGGCTGGCGAGAAGAGAGGGCGGGCAGTGGGACACTGAGAGCAAGTCAGGGGTGAGGATGAGGGGGAGGTCGGGCCGGAGGGGGGCTGCACATACGGAGAGGGGGTCCACGGTTGGGAGAGTCGGAGGAGGCTATCTGGGAGCTTCCCGGGAGTGGGAGAGCTGGAGGGCCCCAAGGACAGCAGTGTGGGGGGTCCCAAGACCCCAAGGCTTTGTCCAGAGCCTGAGGCATCTGGAACGCCCCTGAGCTCCAGCCTCGAAGCTCTGCACTTTCTGCCCTCCTGACCGGGCCGGGGCCGCTGGATTCCCTGCCTGGAGTGGAAGTGGCCGGGTACGGGCCGTTCGGCGTGGGGGGCCGTGAGGGTCTGGCAGAGGTCCTGAGACGCAGACAGCAGTGGGAAATATGGGGGAGGGGCGGCACAGGGGGGTGGGCAGACACTGCCAGGAGTGACAAAGGCACAGACGATGGGATGAAGATGGGGTCACTGGGGGAGCTGCCAGCCGCAGCTTCCAGACGAACGGAGGACAGTGGGAGACAGATGGCAGTGGGGCTTGGGGTGGCGATGCCATGAGAGCACGAAGGACAGTGGGATGGATGGGGATGGGACACAGAGAAGATAAATGACATTGTAATTTCCACCTGAGCGTCGAGCAGCCTCTTCTTGGGTTCAGGCAGCGGCTCAGCCATGGCGGGGTGGTCCCGGCGCAGCTCCTCCTCCACCAGCATCAGCCTGAAGGGACGGGCTTCAGTGGGGTTAGTGGCGGGCACGGGCTGGGCGCCCGCCAGGGATCCTGACTCCTCAGCTCTGTGGAAAAACCTAGAACATCCTCGCCCCCTGTGCCCAGGATCCCTCCATCCTTGCCACCGAGACTCCCTGGTACTCACCTTCTTCCCGGGAACCCTGCTAAGGCTGCTCTGTGCCACCCAGAGCCTGCAACCTGCAGCCCCGTCAGGGCAGTGCTCCGACACAGACCCCCGTGGCCAAGTTCCACGCCCCAAAGGGTCTCGCTCATCACCATCATTCCCAACATCTCAAAGGGTCTAATATATTGTCCTCAAAAAGTACAGACGGTTTGGATCAACCAGGAGCTGGCTGGAGCAGGGGGGGCCCCTCTGCCCCCCATCCCAGTAACCCAAACCCTGGCTGAGACCCTTCCCTCAGGGCCCGGGATTGTCCCAGGACCACTCCTCTTCTAAGGGAATGTGCCCATCGGCTGGAACCGTGTGGTTGGGGAAACTCTCAGGGATCCCTGCTTCGGGACGAACATCACAGGAGAGAAACCAGACGCAACTCCCCGCCCATTTTCTGCAAGCACCAGAAGTCACCAAGCGGAGACATGTAAGTGCTGTAAAGGCCACTTAATCGAGCAGGAATCTCCACCCTGTTGCGGGTGGACCAGGAATGGCATCCTGAGGGTGTGCAGTAGGCTTTCCTATCCTGATTTGGGTCTGGGGGTTGGAGGGGGAGCTCACTTGCTCTGTCCAGCCAGAGACCCGCTTGCGCTCCCCCTCCCCGGGCCGCCCCTCACCTGCCGATGATGCTCTTGATCTGGGAGTCCTTCTCCACCTGCTGCTGCCGCAGCCTCTTCTCACTCTGCTCCAGGCGGGCCTGATACTGCATCAGGATCTTGCTGGTCTGTTCTTCCTGGGATAGCAGCCTCCGCTCATACTCTTCCAGCTTCCGGTTTGACATGTGCAGCCGCTCCTTCAGCGAGTGGATCTCTTCCTCATACTCCTTCACCTGCCCGCCGGGCACACGACCCCGCACTGTGAGGGGCGCCTCAGCCCCCCAACCACCCCAGCCTCCAACCCCGCTGGCTCAGCACGGCCACCACCCAGGGAGGCTGAGGGACATCCCAATCATCTTTCTCAGCCCCTTTCCCATCTTTTTTTTGGGGGGGGCCATGGGGGTAGGGGTGTTTGTGGTTGCTCTTCCAGCATGGTGATGCGGTGGGTGCCGGGATGGGACCTGAGGCCTCCACAGGTGAAGCATGCCCACAGCCCTCGGAGCCATCTCCGCCTGCTGCCCCCATCTTCTGTACTACACATCCCACTTTTTTGGGGGGTCACACCCGGCGATGCACAGGGGTTACTCCTGGCTCTGCACTCAGGAATTACTCCTGGCAGTGCTTAGGGGGACCACATGGGATGCTGGGAATCGAACCTGGGTTGGCTGCGTGCAAGGCAAATGCCCTACGTGCCGTTCTATTGCTCCAGCCCCCACATCCCACATTTTTTTTTCTTTTTGGGTCACATCCGGCGATGCACAGGGGTTACTCCTGGCTCATGCACTCAGCAATTAGCCCGGTGGTGCTCAGGGGAACATATGGAATGCTGGGAATCGAACCCGGGTCAGCCGCGTGCAAGGCAAACAAATGCCCTCCCCGCTGTGCTATTGCTCCAGCCCCCACATCCCACTTTTGAACAGGTCCTTCAACTGAACTGAGCTCCCTCCAAATAAATCAAGGACAGACTCTTGATCCCTGAGGGGAATCCATGTGTTCACACCTGTGCCATGTGGCCAGATGAGGACCCACAAGGGAACCTGGACTCTCAGATGCACCTTGAATGACTGTGCCCAGAAACTACAGGTGAGCTCACAACAGGTCCCACTCCAGTTCCAGAACACACAGGGGAGAGCCGGGGGGGAAATGAAATTGGCTGGGGAGAGGAAGGCCTAGCCTGGCCTAAGCTTCAAGTGAGGCCCAGAAGCCTCTGCGGTGACAGCCTGACGGTCAGGAGGGGCTCAGAGAAGCTATTTTCTCTTCCCTGTTGGCTCCCCAGTGAATAGCTGTGTTAGCCAATGCATTGACCACCAGTCACATGTGGCTACTTGAAATTTAAATAAAAGTTTGGTTCCTTAATTGCGTTAGTAACAGTCAGTGGATAACAATGGACACTGCAGATAATACAATGTTTCTAGAAAATTCTTTGGGACAATACAAGTTCAGGGTCTGCCTCAATAGGTTTCTCATCTGATCGCTAGGACAGAAAAAAATGACTCTTTTTCATTCGTAACCAATCCCATTTGAGGTATAGATATTAGGCCGTGCCTCGGGTGTAGACATTAGGCCATACCTTATGGAACTTGCTGGACCAGGTCAAACTAAGTCAGTTCCAATGTCTGCCTATGATGAAAGACTACTACCCCCAACAAACCTCTTTAAGCACTTGTTTGTTTTTTGGTTCCTAGCAGTGCTCAGGGCTTACTTCTGGCTCTACACTCAGGAATTACTCCCAGTGGTGATTGGGGGACCATATGGGATACTGGGGATTGAACCCAGGTTGGCTGCCACATGCAAAACAAACACCTTACCAGCTGTACTATGGCTCCGGGCCCCTCACCAACCCCCTCTCTACCCACCCAGGCTGGACTTATTGCTTCTTTGCAGATACACTAACACTAATGACACCCTTTTCTTGGCTTGCCCACCCAAGCACTGTCTGCTAAGTTATCTGCATGTGCTTCTGAGGTCCTGCCATCCTTTGCTCCAGGCCACCACCAGCCTAGATTCAAGATCAGTATTTCCCAAGCTGGGAGATTTCACCCTCCTCGGGGTAGTAGAATGATGAGGTAATGTGTCAAAGCTTCCGGTGTAATTTGGGAGTTGACTTTTTTTGTTTGTTCACTTAAACAAAATAGATTGGTGGGGGGAAGCTATGTAATTCTGAAAAGGGGGCAGAGGCCAGATGAGTTTGGGAACCTCTGGTCTCACTGGTCTTTATACACATACATGGATCAATACACACACACACACACACACACACACACACACACACACACACCCCTTTCCAACAATGGCCCTGTGGGGGAAGTGAATATTGCTAGAATTCTAACTGTACCTCCTCTGGCCCCCTTTAACTGATCAGCTCATAATGCTAGTAACTTTTGCTTTTCTGAGAATCTTAAGGGCCAGAGCTCCTAGTCTGGCACTGGGGAAAAAATCAAATAGATTGTCCCCTAGGTAATGAATAAATGTGTATCACCCACAAAGCAGAGTGGAAATGGGCTTTTCCACAGACCGGCTGGGTACCAGTCTGCCCTAACAGACTAAGAGCTTAACATGGGGCTTGGGGGGCCTGAGGGATCGTGTATCAGGTAAGGCGTTTGCCTGGCATGTGGTTTCATCCCAGTTTCCTCCCTGGAATCCCATACGGTCCCCTAAGCACCACCAGGAGTGATCCCTGAGCAGAGCCAGTGTTAAGGACTGAGCACTGCAGCGTATGACCCAACCCTATCCCCACTCTGCCACACACAAAACAAGATAGGGCAGGGGATCTTTGTCTTTTCTTTCCTCGGAAGAGATTCGAGTGACCCTGTGGCGTGCAGGGGGAAGCCACGCGTACCCTGTCCAGTCGACTCTCATCCATGGACTTGGAGTACTCCTTGAGCTTGTACTCCTCCCGCTCGATGTGGGCACTCTCGATGTCAGCTGACAGGTGAGGCATATTGGAGACCCAGGCCACCGTCCGCTCAGAAGCTGGCATGGTTGGGTTCAGCGTGGACGGGGTCTGAGAATGCTGGGGCGAGGTGGGGTGGGGCAAATAGAGAAGGGGGAGGCAGAGAAAGGCAGGTGCTCTCAGAGGGTGCTGCCAAGAGAGAGGCCTGGCCCATCTGTTCTCCTGCCCTGGCACTGCGGATGGCTAGGGGCACAACTGAGCCCGTCTGCCCCAGGGAATGACTGTCGAGCGGGCTGAAGCTGCAATGCCTGGCGCAGCTCCTGGCACTGAGCAGCCTCTCCACAAGGGTTTGTGAATGGAAGGCAGTGGGCAAAGGTCCGTGCCTTCAGGCCCCCAAGTGGCCCTCCCCGCTCCCTCCCCAGCTCCTTTATTCCTGTTCTCCCTGTCCTCAGCCACCCGCCCTCCCTCCCACTCGCACCTACCTGCTTGGTGATGGAGGGCTTGAGCCCCCCACCCCCTCCGCCACCGCTGCCCCCGCTGCCCCCAATGCTGCCCTCCTTGCTGAGGCTCTGCTGTCGTGGTCGGGCAGGGCCGTAACTTGGCTCTGGTGACTGCAATAGATTCCCACTGGACGGTCGGGGTTTCTGGGCCGCACTGACTGTCAACTGCTGGGACTTGCCCCTCTGCAGTGGGGGCGGCTGGCCCCCGCCCCCCCCACCGCTGCCCCCGCCGCCACTCCCACCGCCGGGCCCTGAGGGGGCAGGCCTCTGGGGCCCGATGGTGATCTGGGGCGGGGACAGCATATGCTGCAGGTTGTCCTGGAGTGAGAGCTGCCGCCGGGTAAAATCAGTGCCAGAGGGTCCGAACTCATCACTATAGCTGTGGCTGTGGAGGATGGAAGCGGCGGGGGGCTTGGGGACCCCCGAGGAGAGGTCCTCGCTCTTGCTATAGCCGTGGAAGGGGGCGAAGGTGTCCCCGGGGGGCTCGCCCCCTCGGTGGTGGTGATGGTGGTGGTGATGGTGATGGGAGGAAGGCGGGCCGTGGCCCCCGCTACCGCCGTGGCCTGCCGGGGGCCCGGGCCCATCGGCAGCCATGTGGAAGAGAGGGTTCTGGAAGGAGAGCGGGATGCGCAGTTGCTGGGCGGGGACGCCGTCCGTGGTGACGCCCATCTGGCTGAGGCGCATGCCTGCCGCCGTGATGGAGGACCCGCTGCCCTGCGAGAGACGCCCCGCGGGGGCCGGTCGCAGCCCCAGGGCGGCGGTCAGCGAGGCCTGGCTGGAGTGCAGCAGGTCGCCCACGGCCGCCAGGTTGGACACACTGCTGCTGTTGAGGCGGCCGCCCGGCCCGTCACCCTGCAGGTCCAGCATGGAGACGCTCTTGTTGACGCTCAGCATCTTCTGCTCCGGCTCCGTGATGTCCGAGCTACTCGTGCAGTAGGCAGGCGAGGAGCGGGCCAGGGGCGGCCGGCTGACGTAGAACAGGTCTTTGCCCCCGCCCGGCGGGGGTGGCGGTGGCTTCTCCTTGGTGGGGGAGGGCAGGCGAGCCATGTCCATGGAGCTGCGGGGAGGAAGGAGCCACCCGAACAAGAGGTAAGGTCAAGGTCGCGGGCAGCAACGCCTGCTGGGGCACAGTGCAGGCCCCCGCAGGGGAGGGCGGGGATCTGGGGGTACAGGAAAGACAAGGCCCCTCCAGGAAGGGTAGGAGGTCCAGAGGGAGGGAGAGGAGGGGGGACAGCGAGAGGAGGGATGAGGGGCAGATCGGGGCAGATATGGAAGAGATGTGGGCGCATGGAGGAGAAGAGGGGGAGCAGACAGGAGAGGCGGGGGGGAGGAGAGAGCCCCTCACCTGTTGAGGCCTCGAGCCATGAAGGACTGAAGGTCGATGGAGCTGGAGAGAGATGGAAAGAGGGGCGAGCACAGACAGAGAGAAGGAGAAAGGTGGGCAGGAGGCACGGGCGGATGGAAGCAGAGGCGGCGGCGGTGGAATGGGCATCGAGGAGGCAGAGACGGGGTAGAGGAGCAGGCAGGGCGCTCGTCCCGGCAGGGCGCCCCTAGCGGTCAGGTGCGACTTCTATAGTCTGGACGTGGGGAGGCCCGCGGGGGGGCTAGTGGGCTGGGCCGGGGCAGCTTATTTACCGGCTCACACAGAGCTGCTGGAATGTTTGGACACCACTGGGCTGCTCCCACATGTACTGGCTGAACTCAGCTCTGGCACAGGCATGGGCAGGCAGAGGCATAAATCAGAGTTTGCGGGGGGCCTCCTGAGCTTACAACAAGCCAGAGCTGGAGGGCCCCCCCCCGACCGCCCCTGCACCACACTTCTGGGGCTCTGCATTGCTCGAGCGCTCTCGGCTTGAAAGTGTCCTGAGTCTATTCGTGGGCAGTAGGTGCCTCTTGAGCATGTTCTCTGAGGACCTGCCCCCTTTGCCTTCCTCTCAAAGCCCTAGAGGGACGCACGCGTGGAGCCTAGTGATGTGACTCCAGGGCGGGAAATCAGGGGCGCTCCGAGGGGTTCCGGGCGTGGGGGCCCCGGTGCACTCACCTGTTGAGGTCCCGCATCATGTAGCCCTGCATCTCGGCTGACGGGCCCCGCAGCACCATCGGCTGAGCCCGGGCCCGCTCGCTCTGGCGGCTTGGCTGCCTTTGGATGTTGGGGTTCCTCAGAGCCGTGCTGATATCATTGAGGAGCCGCGGAAGTGGGCCCAGCTTCAGGAGGGCTTCCTGCAAGGGGGAGGCTTTCAGCGGGGGGCAAGGGGTCTGCACGAGCACAGAGGTGGGAGTGGGGGGTGGTGTCTGTTCGGGCCAAGGGGCCTGTGGAGACATCAGTGACGGGCCTCCAGGGCCCAGGCTGACCTTGCTGAGCTGGGGCAGCACCTCCCAGAGCAGCGCGTGCAGGGTGGACAGCTCTCGGCCCAAGTCGATGTAGCCCTCGAAGCTGCTGCTGTTGGTCAGCGTGTCCAGGTTGGAGATCTCGTACAGAAACTGCTGCATGGAGCCCCACTCCAGCTCCAGGAACTCGTTCATGAATCCCAAGAAATCCTCCTTTGAGGTAAACCTGGCCGAGGCACCCGGAAGGTAAAGGTCACCCATATCCAAGAATCAAGGTCTCTGAGGGACTTGGGGGACCCTGCGTGCCACCTCCCTGGCCCTGCTCCCGCCCTGAGGCGTCCCTCACTTGGAAAAGTTGGCCAGGTTCTGGATGACCTTGGCGATGAGGGTGAGGGTGCGGGAGGTCTGCTCATCTGGGTACTCCTGCATGAGCCCAAAGAGACTGGGCGACATAATGGCGGGGCAGAGGAAGCGCAGGAAGAGCGAGGCGCTGATGAGCCGGTCAGCGATGTCCTCCCGGCCCCGCTCTGCGCAGCGCAGCCGCCAAGATGCAAACACCTCCTTCAGCTCCCTCGGGAACACGCTGGGGGGAAGGGGCGGGGAGACAGAGAGAGGAGAGAGAGAGAGAGAGAGACCTGGACTGAGCCCCAGAGACCCTCAGCTTCCAGGGAAGATGCTGAGGGGGGTGAGGAAGTGAGAGTGTGGGGGCAGGTGAGAGAGACAGGTAGGGGGGAGGGAGGAACGGCAGGAGGAAGACAGAGGCTGCAGGAGGAAGAGGGCGATGGCCGAAGGGACAGACCGATTTGGGAGAAAGAAATGAAAGGGGCAGGAGGAGCGGGGAAAGAGACACATGGCAGAGAGACGGAGGGCGGTGTGTGAGAGAGACAAGGAGAGGAGGAGAAGAAAAAGAGACACCAGGGAGAGACAGAGATGGGAGAGAGATGGAGGGTCACTTGAGGTACAGGGAGCTCGGACCCCCCAACTCTTCTGGATCCAGGGAAATGGGGATGGAGGTGCCCGGGCATGATCCCCAGTCCCTGGAGCAGCTCGGAGCCCCTTTCCCTCCGCCCAGTTCCACCTGGCTGTCCCACTGACACCTTAAACAGCAAAGCAGAGCTGGCTCTCGCCCCCATTCTCCAGCTGGCTCCTCCGCCTGACGCCCCCAATTCTGCCCCCATGGCCCCAGACTCCTTAGTCAGACTGGCTCCCGGGAACTTGATTTCCCCCTTCCAGTGGGTTGGCAACGCCTGTGGATCCTTTCCTCAATGGGCTCTTACAACCCCCCCTCCCCGTTTCTACTCATCCTGCCGCCATCTCGATTCTGTATGTGACACCCGCCATGCCAGGTCTTCGTTCTCCTGGCTCGGGTCGCCCTTCACCCTCACACTACTGAAGGATTGATCTTACTCATGATCAATGGCTCCGATGCCATTCATGATACCTCCCTTGCCCCCCACCATCCTCCCGATCAACTGGAACTCAAAGCTGACTGCTGAGGCCTGGGAGATGCCAACTCCGGAGTTTCTCATTCAAGACATCTCATTCCCCATTAGGGGAGTTTCTCCCCACTCCCCACACTACGGCCCGTGACTTCCACTAGATTTATCCTCACTGCTGGCTCCTGAGAGTTCTAGACATCTGAAGGGGTCACTGCCTGCCACCTCCACACAGCAGAATCTGATCCAGACTTCAGAGACCAGCAAAGGAGGCGCCTCCTCCAGAAGCCTTCCCTGCTTGGCTCAAGCAAAGCTCTACCTTCTCTGGTCTTATCCGAAGACTCTGGGCACCCAACACTGCAAATACTCTGTGGCTTTCAAATGTGTCTGAATCTGGCCCTTCTCCTCAGGACCTATGAGGGCACTGCTGGGGCCCCTCCCTTCTGTTCTCCCACACCAGATAACATTTGTACTCAGTCCTCTTTGAGGATGGACAGATGGATGAACAGATGAACACAGGACTCCCCTGACACCGAACCCTTCCCCCCCGCCCCATCCCAGCGTTCCCAGTCTCACCAATGGGAGTTGACCACCTTGCACAGGGCCAACTCACAGCACATTCGCAGGTTGGCCTGGTGCTCTGCCAGACTGGAAGCCGTGCACTTGATGGGATCCACCTCACAGTTCTCCTCCGACTCATACAGAGCACGGATGAACTCCCCTGCGGTGGGCACACAAGGGGGGCTGGTTAGAGCCACAGGCTGCCCGGCTTGAGGGCCTGTCAGAATCAAATGGCTACAGATTGTGGTCAGCATCAAGCCCAGGAAGGGTGGAGTTAATGGGGGAAAGGGGGGAGGAGCATTTGGGTTTGGGGGGTGCAGTGGCAGGCTCAGGAAGAAGACCTGAGGGCAGGCCCTACCAATGGCATCCTTGAGGTATTTCTGACCAATCAGTCTCATGTACTCTTCTATGGCTTTAGTGGCGAGTGTGTTCTCGCGAAATATGAGGTGCTCGCGTTCCATGAACCGGTCCACCTCGGACATGGCCATGTCAGAGAGGAAGTCCTGAGGTGCAGAAAAATCAATCCACAGGTCAATCTCTCAACCAGTCAAACTGGCGGAAATAGAAATGCCCTCTGCTCCCTGCCCCTTCCAGTCAGCAAGTGCCCACACCCAGGTCACCTTGCCCTCAGGGCGCAGCACGCACCTTGGCCTTGCCTGTACTCTGCAGGATGTGAACGAGCGCGCTGGCAACCTCCTCCTTGCCCTTGACATTCAGGGCGGGCTCCAAGACAGCACACAGCATCCGATAGTGGTTGGTGACGTACTCTGCAAACTCTTTATACAGCTCCATGGGCAGGATACTCATGGTCTGGTACCGCGCCTTCAGCCGCACCGCCGGGCAGCCGCCTTTGCCCTTGCCCCCAGAGCCACTCCCTGAGCCCCCTCCTCCCCCCGAGCCTCCCATCCCCCCGGAGCCCCCACTTCCTGTCGGCAAGGTTACAGGGTACCACTGCTCGGTGAAGTGGCGCCCTGCCAGGGTGGCCACTGGCACAGTCACCAGGCCCACATAGCCCGCCTTGTCCTTCTTGCGCTTTTTGTCTGAGTCACGGTACAGATGCAGCCGCAGGGCACGCACCGCTGGCAGGTTGTTGAACTCAAAGTGCTCGCCCCAGAAGACCGTGTCCCCCGAGGCCGAGCGGGGTTTGGAGGTGGTGCGGGCATACAGCATGTCATCCAGGCACAGCTCACAGTAGTACCGTTTTTTGGGGGGCAGCTCGCGGGCCTCGATGATCCACAGCTTCAACACATTGTCCACCCGGCGACTGTTGTCCTACCATGGCGAGGCGTGCGTGGTGGACAAAGGGGAAGAGCCAGAGGGACAGACACCAAAAGGGAAGAAACGGTGACAAAAATGAGACCATCTCTAAGACAGTGATCAGAAGGTGGAGAAGTTGTGGGTTGGGCTGGGTGGGGTCTCCCCTGAATTCCTGTCCACCTGAAACCTGGCGGTGCGCCCTGTCTTGAAGAGCAAGCGGGGCTTGCAGCTATGACCCTACTAAGAGGAGGACACATGGGGATGGTGCAGGCCCAGCGTGCAGTTGCCCATAGCTCCGTGGCAAAGGCAGTTTGCAGAGCTGACGCACACAGTGAGGAGCTGGTCACATGCAGACAGAGGCCGCAACAGGACAGACCCAGCCCCTAGGCAAGGACTGCCAAGGCCAGTGGGCCAGCTCAGAAGTTATGGAAGACAGGGGTGAAGGAAGCTGAGTAGCAGAGAAAGCAAGGCTCTTGATTTAAGACTTTTATTCTCCTGAAGAGCCCAAGAACACGTGTCTTTTGTTTGAAGTGAACCAGTCTGTGTTTATGCTATTAGGATAGTCCTAGGAAACGCAGGTAGCAAGTAGTTCATCTGTCAGACTTGGATCGATATGGGGCATCTTTTTATCTTATTATTATATACGTATGTATTGGGGACGAGCCCCAGTGATGCTTCAGGCTAGTGCTGGTTCTGTTATTCAGAAGCAAGCCCTGGTGGTGCTCAGGGACCCATATATAGTGTCATGGATCAAAGGATATGGTCACATGAAAGACAAGCACATTAGCCCCCTTATTCTGTCTCAAAGATATATTTTTTAAATAATCCTCTCAAAGATTATATCTTGAGAAGATTTTTTTTAATTGTTTGCTTTGGGGCCACACCTGGCAGTGCTCAGACTCCTGGCTCTGCACTCAGGAATCCTAGTGTGCTCTGGGGACCATATGAGATAGCGGGGATGAAACCTGGGTCTGGTCGCCCTAACCACTGTACTATCGTTCTGGCCCCTTGAATTTTTTTTTTTTTTTGCTTTTTAGGTCACACCCAGAGATGCTCAGGGGTTACTCCTGGCTCTGCACTCAAGAATTACTCCTCGCGGTGCTCAGGGTACCATATGGGATGCTGGGAATCGAACCTGAGTCAGCTGCGTGCAAGGCAAATGCCCTATCCACTGTGCTATCGCTCCAGCCCCTGGATTGATTGATTTCTTTCTTTCTTTTTCTTTTTGGGTCATACCCGGCGATGCACAGGGATTACTCCGGGCTCTTCACTCAGGAATTACTTCTGGTGGTGCTCGGGGGACCATATGGGATGCTGGGAATTGAACCCCGATCAGCTTGCATGCAAGGCAAATGCCCTACCCGCCGTGCCATCGCTCTAGCCCCCTTGGATTTCTTTTTAAAGCTAGACCGAAAAACTGAAACTATTAAGGGGAGAACTAGAAAGTCCCTCAGAGACAGTAAGTTGCATTGAGAAAAAGAATAAAAAGAAAAACACATAATAAGCATAAGCCAGGAAGGATGAGGTTGAAGAGTATAAGAAAGGCCTGGAGTCTAGCCAACCACAGCTCAGGGATCAGGACCATGACGCTGCCCTGTGCTGAAGGGGCCTCTGTCCTGGGCCTGCACAACACTGAATCCAGCATCCTGAGTTTGGTTCTTTAGCTCGACACAGAGGAAAAGGGGCCTCTCCGTCCCCCGGTAAGACACAGGACCCCTGGAATGGGGATAATAGAGAGAAGAGCTGACAGAACTGGAAACATCTGTCCTTGGAAACGAAGTCTTGGGAAGAAACAAGCTCCTAGAATTTCTAAACTAGAGGAACCTTAGAGATTAGTTAGTTCAGCCCCCATCTCAGCAACTGCAGAGAAGAAACGAAGGCCTGGCGCAGTCCCCCTGACTGTTGCATGTGTCCAAGAAAGGGGCTGGGCCACCACCCATCGGGGTATCACTGAGGCACTCCTGCCTCCAGGGACAGTGGACAGGCCCTTCTGTCCACCAAGTCTATGATCTCTACGGGAGGGAAGCAGAGCGTAAGGTAGAAAAAAAGAGCAATGAGGAGAAATGAGGGACTCAGAGAAAGATGGGAGTCGCCTCCTCTTCATCCAGGTCCCTTCCACCCCCAAAACCACTCCTTCATGCAGCTCACTGACCTCACACTGGGTCCCCCACCCCACGTCTCCTGTGTGACCAGCTGAGTCCCCTCTACTCCCAATACCTTGTTGGGTTTTACCGCCCGCTGGAGATTCTCGATCCATTTGTCCCTTTCGGCTGCAGAACGACAGGCAAAACATTTTGTTCCTGATGATGTAGTCACCTAGAAAGGGATGTGTGGCTGAGATGGGGCTCCGGAGCAGAGGGGACCTTCTATTTTGGTCTTTGTTCCCTACAGCCTCTCCACATTCTTGGGAAGTGGGTATTTTGGGCCATACCCAGTAATGCTGACAGGTCATTCCTGGCTCTGTGTTTGGGGTGTCTGGGGATTGAACCCAGGCAGCCATATGCATAGCCTGACCTGCTTATCTCTCCTGCTCCTCCCCACATTGCTTTGATTTCTTTTTATTGAGGTAAGTCAGATGGTTTATAATAATGCCAACGGTGATGCTTGAGGTAGACAATGTTATGGCAATACACCCACCACCAAAGTGCCAATATCCCCCACCCCTGAACCCCTACTTTTTCGAATCCCTTCTTCTGGGAAGGAAACCCCACCATCCCTTCCTCCAAGTCCCAGAGGCTTCTGTTCCCTTGGCGTCCCCTCCTGTGTGGCTTTCTCTCTGCTCTTGCTCTCCATCAGCCCTGCCCTCAGCCCTCCTCAGGTACCCAGTGGTCTTGGTACCTCAAAACAGAACTCTTGGCCCAAGATAGAGCTGTGTACTGGCTTGATGATGGAATCTTCATCCAAGTTCAGTTCCAAGGCCTCGGCCGCACTGCTCGGACTCAGCAAGGACTCGTGGGAATGTGACTCCTTAAAACTCTGCATCAACCGGGCCCTGGCAGCAGGAGGTTCAGGAGAAAGGGTTCAGGATCCCCAATCTTCTCCGGCACCCAGGGCAAGGCCAGGCAAACCCCCAACCCCTTTCCACATGAACTCTGCCCACCTTAGGAAAGCCGTGTGGAAAGGGAGCAAACCCCCAGTGACATTCCCCAAGGGGCCGGGAAGACTGACACCCAGGACAGGAATAGATCATGGCAGAGAAAAAGAAACATAGGCAGAGACATTTCCCAGTGGGACTTCTAGGTACCCCTCCCCCATCCCATTAGAGTCTCAATATAAGGGACAAAAGGGAAATAAAGAGCCAAAAGTTCAAAGAAGATTAGACATTTGTCTGGGCTTCGACACATGGGCTTGAGCCTAAAAACACACCTAATGATTCAGAGAATGAATGAATTTTAGCTGAATCAATCAAAAGGGTGAGGGGAAAATGTAAGAAAGCTGTGGAGTGAGGATGAAGAGGGGAGGGGACACACACACAGATGCAGGGGCGAGGGTGGGAGAGGCCAGGGAGGCACCGCAAGAGGTCAGGAGGGGGTGAACCACGGTCCATCGTGTGGGGGGGAAACCCGGCGGGGCCCAGGCGCGACGGGGTGGGCCGGGGGAGCGGCGGGCGGCGGGCTGAGGAGTAGCGGCAGGAGAGCGGGAGGGGGAGCGCGGGTGTGGGAGCCTCCGTGAGGCTATTTATAGCAGCCCCGTCATTCGGCTCCGTTGCCGTCAGCGCTACGCTCCCCCGGCCCCCCGCCCCCGCGGCCAGGAATACCTTTCCCTCACCCCCCCCACCCCACCGCCGGCCCCAAATCCAGCTCGGATGACACGCGAGGGGGGGG
>JAOXYA010000022.1:13352419-13362453 GCA_028565675.1 Sorex palustris | reverse complement strand
CCCCCCTCCCTCCCCCCCTTCCCTCCCCCCCTGCTTGTCACGGGGGTAGCAGAAGCTGCATTTATAATCAAAATCCACAGCTTGTCTCCCTCCCACAGCCCGGCTTGCGGCCAGACTGGGACCCAACCTCCCCGCCCCCCACCCAGGGCCTGGTCACCTCCCCCCACCTCTCCACGGCTCCCACGGTCCCCATTTAATCTCTCACTTCCCCTCTTATCTTTAACCATCACCCCCTCCCCTTAAGCTTCTTCCTCAAAGGCCCCCTCTCCAATTGCCCACACCTCTCCAATCTCCTCCACCCCTACAGGACACCCCCCACCCCCAGTCCCTAGTCCCAGTTCCTTAGCCCATTCAGTTTCAATGCCGCCTCCCAACTCCCACTGCTCAGGTTTTTTCCCCCCAATTCCACCCACCTCCCCATCCCTCACTTTTTCCACCCGGGATTCTGGGATTCTGGCCGTTCCCAGAGCCCCTCAGCCTTGCTGGCCACTGGGCCGGGCCCCTGCCTCCGTTCACCGCCTTCCCTCTTCCTCCACGCACTCCCTCCCATTCCTCTTGGTTCCCCCATTTTTCCTGTAGGAGGCCCGACCCTTGGGTAAGGTCTGTGACCACTTGTAAGCCACTCAAATGTTCCCAGCGCCCCAAACTCAGACTCCCAAACCACTCTGCCCTCAGACCCCTGGCCTGGGGACAATGTTTCCGCTCTGATCCACATCCTCCACTTGACCCCGTGACCTGGAAGTTCTCAACCCACCATCTCACCACACATTTACTTGCTCCTGGGTCCCTGGGGGACCCCAACTCTACTTTCAGCCCTGCTCCCCACACATTCCCCAATAGCTTTGGGGGGTACACCTTTCACCCCCTGTGAGAGGCTATCATTCTCTAGAGCTGGTCCCCCAAACTGCCCCACTGCCTGAATCTCACCTTGAGACATCCCCCATCCTATTCTTTTGCCTGCCCCTACACACACACACCACCACCCCCACCCCCTGCCTCTGAACTCCATGGTCACCTTCCGCCCATTTCATCTCCCGTCAGGCTCATCATTGCCTCTTCCCCAACTCTTCCTCCCCTGGGACAAAGTTCCCCACTCTCAGCTCCCTTCAGCCCAGCCAGGCATCTCCTCTGAATATCCAGTCAGTGCCCGGGGCAGCCCTCAGTGTCCCTGAAACTGGCACCTCCCAGTCTGGTCTTCTCTGCCATCCACACCAACCTCGCTGCCATCATCTCCCAGAACCCTTCAGGCTCCTCTTCCTCTCCCAAAGTGCTCGCTTTCCCCTGCTTTATCTCAGGATCCCACCCTCCACGTGCTCGGCTCCATGAGCGGGAAAGGCCTCTTGCTCAGTTGGGGGAAAAGGAAGAGATTCCCCAGGGTGACTTTGGCGGGGACCCTTCACAATAATTCCTATTTCTTCACCCTTTCTCCCAGCCTCCCATTTCCCTTTCACATTCTCCCTTATCCCACAAGAAGGGCAGGTGAAGCCAGGGGACATCCCCAGATCTTAAGAAACCACCATCTCCCCAACACTTCCTGTGGCCCTCAGTCCCCTGGCCCGGAGAGAGTGCCTGCCCCTTTGGTCCCAGCCCAGCCCAGCGGCCAGCCTTCTCCCACTGCTTACAGATATGTCTCTGTGCCTTCTCTGTGTCTCCCCTCTTCACTCATGAGGACTTGTCCCCATCTTCCAGTGCACATTTTGCCCACGTTACCCAGAGGTCTTTCCCAACCTTCACACCCCGCTCACCTCGTCCTCATCCAGCATGAGAAGCTGGTTCCCCGAGATGATGCAGAACCGAGGGTTCCAACCAGGACGATCATATGGGGAATGAACGTATTGGGTTCGGTGCATAGGGGGTCCCCGTACATCTGGGGGACAGAGACACACAGAAATGGTAAGGGAGGCTCTCTGCATTTGGGAGACAGAGACCTAGAACAACAAGAGCCCACAAACGTGGGAGAAGGAGACCCCACCCGCCTGGAGGAGGTCACACGAGGAGGTGAGGCCCCTGGAAACGCTTAAAGAAGAGAAGAAGAGCCTCTCTGTCTGTGAGGAAAGAGGAGAGGGGACCACATCACAAGGGACTCTGCAGATTGCGGGGGAAGGAATACAGAAGGGTGGCACAGGAATTGTAGAGCATGACAGGGCACAAGCTGAGGGTCAGAAATGAGGAAGGAATATTCTCCATCCATCCACTTGGGAGAAATCAAAAAGCAAACTTGGCAGGTGAACAGAGATGGATGGTAGGTGTGGAGGGAACGGGAAGGCACCCCAAATAACTGCAGAAGACAAGAACTTGGGAAGCGGCCCCACCCAGCTGCAAGAGGAAAGTTCCACAGCTGGAGGGAGCAGGAAGAGGTTGAGATATAGAAACAGGTGGGGCAAGAGATTCTGATAGCTAGACAACGGGAAGGGAGAGGGAGTGAAGCCTTGCGCCTATTCAGAGCCAACCACTAGAGCCTCCACTTCCTGCTTCTCTGCCAATCTCGACACCCACCCACCCCCAGTCACCCTCAGCCCCCAGCCCCCTTAGCCCAATCCTGCTTAACCTCCTAGTAGGAGGAGAACGGACCTGTCAGCATGTGGCTATAGGAGCCCGGAGGGAGGAGGGAGGAAACAAGCCCTGGTTTGAATGATTAGAAACGGAATTGATCTCTTCGCTGCCATCCATGCCCAGAGATGAAAGATTCCACACTGCCATCCATCCCCGCTTCCCTCCCAGTCGCCATGGGCTGGATGGACGCACATGCCACAGAACCGTCACCTCACCAAGGCACTTGAAGAGGGAAAATGGAAGAATGGAAAATCTAGGTCTGTGACCGAAGCGGGCCTTCAAAGACTAGAGGTGGGGCTGGGCCAAAATTTCCCCAGGAATTTTGAAGAAGGGATGGGGAGCGATAGTACAGCAGGTAGGGTGCTTGCTTTGCACTCGCTGACCCAGGTTAGATCCCTGGCATCCCATACGGCCACCGGAGTACCACCAGGGTGAAGTTCTGAGTGCAGAGCATTGCTGGAGTTACCCACCTCCCCCCCAAAAAAAAAATTCCAGAAGAAAGAGCAAATCGAAAAAGAGGGTAAACCAAAGCAAGTCCATGCTCCTCAATGTCCACCATCCCCAGGACCCTCTTCCCCAACTTTGATGTTCTTCCCATGCCGCCAACCCTGCAAACACATTCTCTCCTTTAAACCCCCAATGCCACACACCACAGTGCAGAAGACCTTCAGAAGAAACGCAAAATCAGATTGATGGCATCAAAATGACAGAAATTAGTCTTCAGGTAACAGCAAGTTGAGAGGAAGACAAAATCTGAAATCTTTACAGAATAAAACACAGCTATCTTGCAGGGCTAGTGCTGGCCTTTTGGCTTCATTCCAACTGGATGCTGTAATTTTGAGAATTTTATATATATGTATGTATAAAAACAACCTTCACCTCTTTTTGGCTATAAACATATCCAAACGGATCCAAACTTGCATATCAGAGTCAGAAAACTCCCAGAAAACAGATACAGAGAAACCCCAGTCCTTTAAAACGATCTCTAGGCCATCCCAGAGACAATCCAACACCCTTTAGAAAGTAATCACCACTGCCAAGGCTCCGAGACTGCAGACGCTGCAGGCTACAAGCCCACCGCATTCAGGCTCCAAGGACCCCCAGAGGAGAAATCTGTTGACACACATAACCATTATGGAAAGGGAAGGGGAGGGGAGCTCAGGCTGCAGGCACGGGAGGCAGGTTAGAGTCTGGAGGGGAAGGACACAAGGAACTCAGTTTCTGAATAACTCTGGAGAAACACACACACACACACACACACACACACACGTCTAGACTTAAGTAAGAACGATTCTGGGAGACAGATGTAAGAGACTGAGGAACACAGCTGAGAAGGGAGAAAGATTTACTAGGATGAGAAATCTCACAGGGCTCAGTTGGGAATCTCCTGTAGGCCCTGTTCCAGCCATCATGCCTGTGTCTTGGCACCCCAATCTCCAACACCCCGGGAAGGAGGGAAAAACAAAAAAGAATGAGTGATAAGAGTTGGGTTATTAAAGGAAAGTGGGTAGGCACAGACTTGTGACAAGATAGGGAACGGGGCAGACAGGAGAGGCTGAGCTGGGGGACAGATAACAGGGAGGGATCCAAGAGCAAAGGAAGCAGAAATGATGGTAAATTCCCAGGGACCAGGGAATCCACCGGAAGGGCCCAACTGGACATGGGGCACAAGAAACGAGGTGGCCCTACCAGGGAGACTAGAACAAAGGGGTCATCAAGAAAGACGGGGTAGAGAAGGGGTAGACATAGAAGGCCCTAGCAGAGAGAGGACAGGGAGAGGATGGTCAGCAGGGGAGTGCTCTGGGGGAAGGACAGGAGGGGGACGCATATAAGGAACGGACACCAGATGGGGGGAAAGATATAGGTGATGGACACCAGAGGAGGGAGGGGGAATGGAAATAAGGATTAGAGGAGGGGGAGGGGTTAAAAGTGAAGAAGTGAAAGGAGTAGCTGAGACCCCAGGGGTTACATTTCTGCTGGGAGGGGGGCCTCAAAGGCGGTTAGAGTCCAGGGCAGGGTTCTCACCTGCACCTGGTCCCACTCAGTCTTACTTGCATCGCCCTCCCCACCCCCACCAAACACACACAATTTGGCCCTCCTCTGCCCTGGTCTCTCCTCCCCCAACCCATTCCTCTCTCTCTTCTCTTCCCTCCATCTGGACCCTCCAGTCCCACACCCCCCCCCCACTGCCTCCCTCTCTCTCCATCTGGCCCCTTCTTCTCTCCCTCCATCCTCCTCTTTCTCTCCCCCTGCCCTCCTCGGAGCCCCCTGCCAGAGTCTGCCCCTCATCATCTCGCTGGCTTCTCTTTGCCCCCCCTGTGTTTTCATCCCCCCTCTCAGCTCCTTTCCTGACACTCAATCCTGCTTCCTTGATATTTTCTTCATCTCAGCTCCCACATCCAAATGATTCCTGCAGCTCTTCCCCCAAGCCTGTGCTACCTTCCCACCCTTGCTGGCGATCGCCTTCCCCTTCCTCGTTTCCCCCTCAACGCCCCCTGTCCAGGCCTGCTTCCTGGTCCCTCCGACCCTCGTCTCTCCCTACCCTCTGGCTTTTAATCCCTCCTTTCCCACTGCTCCTCTCTCCCTGCCTCCCCGGTCCTCCTCTCTCCCTCCATTTCAGCTGCTCCCCTCCCTGGCCCCAGTTCTGCCCCCCTGCCCCCGCCCCTCCCCGTGCCCCCCCATCTGGCCCTTCCCCTCCCCTCACCACCGTACCTCTGAAGGGGGCATAGGACATCGCGGGGATGCTCCCCCGATGGATGGAGGCGCGAGACCTGCTCATCAGGCCTGGGGGGGAGGGGGCGGGGGGGGCCGAGGGAGAAAGAGAAGAGAGAAAGAGGGGGAGAGAGAGGGGGAGAAGGAGGAGGAGGTGGAGGAGGAGGAGGAGAGAGGAGGAGAGAGGAGCGGAGAGGAGCGGAGAGGAGGAGAGAGGAGGAGGAGGAGGAGAATAGGAGCCAACGGCAGCAACGGCAGCCGGGAGAGAGAGAGGGGGGCGGGGGAGCGAGCGAGAGAGGAGAGAGCAGGAGGAGGAGGAGGAGGAGAGAGAGAAAGAGAGAGAGAGGGAGATTCTGCAGCCCCCACCCCTACTCCGTGAGAATCCGGGAGAGCGACCCTGACTCCAACTCCCCCGAGAAAGAAAGAGATCAACAGAGCAGTGGTTCTAAAGACGAGGATCCCAGACCCTGGGGCAGAGACCCCAGACCCACAAAGATTCCTTTGCCCCCGCCCACAAGAAGGTTAATCCGAGGCAGAAACTCAAAATGTAGAGGATAAGGGACCTCCTCAATTTCAGGATGACACCCCCAGCCCCTCGAGGGGTCAAAGGTTCTTGTGTGAATGCCCAGGTTCCAAGAGACTCTCCATCACCCCAGAATCATCCAGTCCAGACTCCAGGGTGACTCTGGCACATCAAACCTGAGCCCCCCCACTTAATAAAAAGGGGAGGGGGGGTCCCAGCTTCCCAAAGACGCCAAGCTGAGAGCTCTTAGAGAAATCACAGTGGAGAGGGACTAGAGATCCCAGACTCTGAGCTCAGGGGGGAGAAACTTCCCCCTGTGGCAGGGAGTGGAGTGGAGAGAGACCCACTCCCTCTGGAGCTGGAGACCTCAACGCCCCCACACTCTCTCAGGGGAGTTTGAATGACCGCAGAGCGCGACCCCAGAAACACAGGGCCCTCCCACCACACCTGAGAGGAAACTCGGTCCTGAGAAGGGAGAGCCCAGAGTCTTACAGACAGACCCCTCCCCCCACACACACCCACCCACCTACAGGCAGAGATCTTGGGAGCCCTCAGCCCAGCAGAGCAGCCCGCCCACACGGGGACCCCAGACTCTGAATGCAGGGGAGGGGCTGTGGCAAGAGCCGTCGTTCCCTCCGTTGCCTCCGCCCACCTCTCTCCTTAGTGGCCCCTCTTTCCATTTTTGGGTCACAGGAAGTGCTTGGGCTCCTGGGAGGTTATGTAGGGCAGGTCCTGGCACTACAGGGGGGTGGGGCAAGGGAAGAGACCCCTGTCTGAGGGGTCGAGCTGACTTGGAGAGGGACATCGGATGGACATGAGGGACACAAGCACCTGGCGATCTCTCCCCGTCCCCAGCCTGCTGCCCTCCTCTCTCTCTTCCCCTGAGGGGCTTCAGTAAGGACGTGTGAGGTGCCCTCAGTCCCGCTAGCATCGCCGTCGGACCCGTACAGGGAAGCCCCTGCTCATCTCTCCTCACCTGCGAGCATCTGCTCTGGCCCGCGCCTGCCCACTCACTCCCCCTACCCAGGGACAGCTGGCTGCTCAGATTATCCCTGTTCCTTCCTCAGCCCAGGCATCTGTCAGTCCCAACCAAAATGGCAGGGGGCGCTCTCCTCGCCCCCCGAGGTCCGAGCTCCTCGGGCCCTCCCCGCCGTTACAGGCCCTCGGGAGCAGTGCAGGGGCTGTTACTAGGCACACTCTGGGGTCTGAAGGGGACTCGCGACTCCGCCACCTGACGCATCAAGTCTGCAGGGGTCTCCAGCCCCCGCCCCCGTCGGAGCGCCCAGCGCTCCCGTCACGTGGCCTGCGGGCCCGGCCTGCGATTGGTCGCTGCCCGTCGCTCATTGAGCTACAGCCGCCAGGGGAGGGCCGGCCCCCTCACGTGACCGTAGAACCTCCGCAGCGCCTCTGCTCAGCCTCCTATTGGCTCTTTTCGGTTTACACGGAAACGGGCGTGTCATTTCCTTGCATGGTTGCAGATCCGGCTGCCGATTGGTCACATTCTTCCCCGCTCCGCCCCCGTGAGGAGGCGGGGCAAACCGGCCACGTGAGAGCCAGGATTGGCTGGCTCGGGAGGCTGGGGGGGGGGTTCCTGCTGTCACGTGGTGTGCGCCGGCTTTGTACCACGTGGTTGCTGCCCAGGTAAGAAGAGGCCTCTCGGCCTGGGTCGGGGGCCTTTGTCCGCGTTCCTTGTGGCCTTAGAGCGTCTACCCTCCTCACCCACCCTAGGCTGCATGAGGGTGGGACGGGCTTCCGCAGTCCTGCTCAGCGGAGGGGTGAGTGGCCGGCCCCGCCCCTTCCGGTCCTCGAAGCCTCGGCCGCTACCCGTTCCCCAAGTCCCACAAGGAGGCCCCGAGGAGGGCGTGCAAACCTAGTCACTGCTGCAGTTTTCCAAGCCCCTCCCGACCTTCAGGGATGCTTTCCTTCCGGGTGTGGAAGAGGGAGGTTCCCGGGTCCCAGCGAAGGCTTCCCGGGGTGCAGTTTCCTGGGGCCTCTGTAGAGACATCGAATTCACCTGCTCTCAGGCCGCTCTGCTCCTGTCGCTGCTTTGGATGCCGACGCTGCTGCCTGTGGCCTCTCGCCTTTTATTGCTACCCCGAGCCTGGCTGTCCATGGCTTCTGGAAGCCCGCCGGCCCCGCCCACTTCGTCCTCCAGCTATGTGCCCGGCTCGGTCTCTGCAGCCTTTGTCACCTGCCCCAACGAGAAGGTCGCCAAGGAGATCGCCAGGTGGGGAGCACAGAGGGAAAGGATGATGGAGGAGCTCGAGTAGGGCCGGACGCCGCGCCTTTCCCCGACTTGCTGTCCGTCCTCCCTGCTTTGGAAACCCATGTCTGGGTGGCCCGTGCAAAAGTTGTGTCGTGGGGCTCTGACGGGGACCATCTCTTCACCTCCAGGGCTGTGGTGGAGAAGCGCCTCGCAGCCTGCGTCAACCTCATTCCTCAGATTACATCCATGTGAGTCATGAGAGATGGGCTTACCCTAACAGGCCAGGGCCGACTAGCGCCTATTTTCTGGGGGGAGAATCTGCCCTTACATCACACTCTCCCTCACCTTTTCAGTTATGAGTGGAAGGGAAAGATCGAGGAAGACAGTGAGGTGCTGATGGTAAGAACGTCCCACCCCAACAAAACCTATCCCTGCACCCCTCTGTCCCCAGTGTGGCCCCCTCAACTGACAGCAAGAGCCAACCATGTTTCTCACCCCCCCCCACCCCTTTAGATGATTAAAACCCAAAGTTCGTTGGTTCCAGCTCTGACAGATTTTGTTCGGTAAGAACTTTGGTGGAGAGGAGGGGAGTGTGCTGTGGGGTGGAACTTGCTGGACAGGCTGAAGGGGGCGGGGCTTCTGGCTAGTGCGCACCCATCCCCCACTCCCCATCCTTTTCAGTTCTGTGCACCCTTATGAAGTGGCTGAGGTGATCGCACTGCCCGTGGAGCAGGGGAATGCGCCATACCTGCACTGGGTGCGCCAGGTGACAGAGTCAGTGACTGACTCTGGCACGGCCCAACCATGATCAGGAGATCCTATCAGCCCCCCTTCTACTTCCATGCCCTTGCCTTCTCCCAGTCTCTAATAAATGGCTTTCTTTGATTCTCTGTCTCCTGTCTTTTTCATCATCACCGACGTGCATTTGGCTGACAGGTAGAAGTGCTTTTTGTCCCTGCGTTCTCGTCTTTCAGAAGGACTCGGCACAGTCCGATTTGTTGATTTCTCTTTATTTCAATCATACAGAGTCTGGGATCTTTGATCAGCTCCTCCCCTCCCTCCCTCCTCCATCTTCCGAATTCAGGGGTTAAATAATTTTAAAAAATACTTAAAAAGTTGTAACAAAATAACATCAAAGGAAATGAGAAAGGGGGTGGGGAGGGGTCAGGAATCATGAGGGGAGCAGAGAAGAGAAGCCTCTTCCCCAGCCCCCCTCCTGGATTCCAGCCTGGGCAGTAGGGAGAACTACTCCCCAGGTACATCCCAGCTGCAGGTGAGGTCAGAGGTCAGGGAATTGAAAGTGCCAGTGTGTGAATGGGGAAGTGGGCAGAGGCAGGCTGCTCAGAAGATGCCCCCACCTCCCCACTCAACCAGGTACTGCACAGAGCCATCGGGCCGCACTCTCCGAGCCAGGACGCGGACGGGGTCCCCGCGGGACAGGTAGCCAACCCCACCTCGGACTCCTCCCGCAGCCCCAGCAGACAGACCACGGCACAGGGGAGAAGAAGGTGCCGAGCGTCGGGGAAGACTTGGGGAGGGGGCCGGGGCTGAGGAAGATGAGGCAGTCATCGAGTGAGAGGGAGCACTCTTGGGGACATCTGTGGGGAAACCAATGTGAAGTTCCAGGGGTGACCTAGGCAGAGAAGGTGAGTTATGAGTCCGGGTGTACAGAAGGGGAGAAAGGAGATCACAGCGGATCAGAGGAACCAGAGAGAGAGAGAACGCTAGCTTGAAGGTGTGACAGGTAAACGGGTAGACTCACCTGTCTGGGGGTTCACCATCCCCAGAGGTCCCTGCGGTGCTGGCAGAGGGGTGGAAGGAAGCGAACATCCGGATGGGACTGCTGTGGTGAGAAGGGGAAGAGTCAGGATCTCAAGCAGCGGAGGCAAATCCTCTCCTCCAGAGAAGGCAGCGCTTAGATACCACCCACCTCTCCAGAGTATTGGCAACCAGATAGTGGTTCTATTTTTTTTTTTTTTTTTTTTTTTTGCTTTTTGGGTGACACCTGGCGATGCTCCAGGGTTACTCCTGGCTTTTCAC
>JAOXYA010000022.1:13326698-13338981 GCA_028565675.1 Sorex palustris | reverse complement strand
ATCCACACGATTACTAAGCTCATTGAGGTTTCTCGGGAGTTCAAGCTGCCGCTCTGTCTAACGTTCATTGACTTAAACAATTACCAGAGAGAAAAATTACCCTGTAAAACAAGCAGTAAAAGGGCTGGAGCAATAGCACAGTGGGTAAGGCATTTGCCTTGCACGTGGCAGACCCGGGTTCAATTCCCAGCATCCCATATGGTTCCCTGAGCACCACCAGGGCTAATTCCTGAGTGCAGAGCCAGGAGTAACCCCGTGTATTGCTGGGTGTGATCCAAAAAAGGGGAAAAAAAAGCAGTAAAGTTCTGAGGGAGATGGGGAGCCAGATCAAAGGGCAGGGGTGCATGCCAAGCCTGCAGTGGTGCTGGGTTCCATCTCTGGCACCACATAGGCCCTTAAGCACCGCCAGAGGTGGCCTTGGTAGCACCCAGCACAGCAAGATATGAATGGAAAACAAGAGTGGTCTGTAGGCCCCACGCACACTGCGTGGGAGGGAGGGAGGTGGGAGACTTTCTTAGCCTTGGTGGAGAGAACACAGCATCCTACCGCTTGTGGGGTCTGTAACCTGAATAGACAGACAATATCCAATGAGGTCTGAAAAACTTTTAAGTCTCCTTTGATCCAGCAATCCCATTTCAAGGAATCTCTCCCGAGAGACTCAGCTGTAATTAAACGAATCCAAAATGGCTATGTCCAAAGGGTAGTCAACTCAGCCTGGTTTATAGCAGACAGGCTGGGAACAATCAAAGTGACCAGCAGAGGGAACCGGTGGATCAATTTTGGTACATCTGCAGAGCCGTGTCCAAGGATGATGTAAAAATAACGGGAGGTTTTTGTGTGCCAATGAGGAGAGTAATATTGGAAGTTTTATTTTGGGGGGCGGGGGCTAGAGGACAGGGGACATGGGAGAGCAGTGCCCCTCAAGCAGTGCTCAGGGACCCAAGGGCCACTACAGGTAACACTCAACCCAACGCCGAGGGCCACCAGGGTCACCTCAGCAGGGCTTGGAGAATCATACGGTACTGGGATTCAGCCCAGGGCCTCACATCCAGGCCTCTGTGCTTGGTTCCTCCCATGACTGGAACTGTGTAGCCGAGAAGAATGATGGGGAGGAGGGGGAGGGAGAGCTCTTTCCTACAGGAATGAATAAGCAGACACAGAGGGTTTGTCCTGGACAAAAATGAGGGAGAAAAGCACTGAAGGATACGAGGATAGAAATGACTCCTTAGGGGGAAGGGGGATGCCACGAGGTAGATAGGGGTGGAGGCAAAACTTTATTATGTGTGGTTTTTTGTTTTCCTTTGGATTTCCGAACCACACCCAAAGATACTCAGGCTTACTCCTGGCTTTGTGCTCAGGGACGACCATTTCGGCCGCATCCAAGGCAAACGCCCTACCCGCTGTGCTATCTATCGCCCCAGCCCAGATTTCGATGACTTACTTTAAGACTTAAAAACCTTCAAATGTCAACGGTTAAAATTGAGTAGTGCCAACTACCTCACCATTGTAAATCCCATGGGAATGAATGTGGCCCCTGGCCGAAAGACAGAGGTCCGGGGAGCCCCGCTCAGGGCAGTAGTCTGCCTTAGTGGGCAACATACCTTGGACGCAAAGCGCAGGGAGTTGAGGGACTCGGAGAAGTTCTCTTCCAGCGGGGAGATATTCACAAACATGAGCCTGCGGGGAGAACGAAGGGGGCCGAAGCCCAATAGCCATGGCTAAGATAGAGCCAGGACCCCGTCTCCACGGTGGAGCCCAACACCACACTTCCCACCACGCCCCTTCCACCTCTCCCCTGCACCCACATCTTGGCACTCCCGCCCAGAGAATTCTGCAGCAGGTAGGTGAGCTTGCTGTTCCGGTAAGGCACATGGGACTCCTAGAGGGGGGAGGGAACAGCTGATTAGGACAGGGTTTGGCAGGGCAGCGCTCCCCAGCAGCCCCTCAGCCCCGTTCTCACCTTGTTGCTCAGGGCCATGATGACCAGGCCCAGCGTGGACAGACTGCTGTTGATGGCCTGTGTCTCCCGGAGGCGCTCCCGCTCCCCGGGGCCCCCGGCTAAAGCCGGGTCTAGCCGCTCACTTCCCGCCAGGTCCACCAGACTGAGGGGGGCACCGCACTGCAGGCCCCGCGCGGCGTGCTCCCCGCAGATCTGCAGCTGGAACACACTGTGGCTGCGCGAGGACCGCTCGTTCTGGGCTGTGCGGGCCACCGCCCGGTTCTGGCGGGCCAGGTGTATCAGGGCCTCCACCTGTGGACGGGGAGCACAAGAGAGGCAGGGAGGCAGGGTCAGGCAGCTCCATGCAGGGACAGTGAAGACCAAGCCAGCCCCTGCCCCCGGGCGCTTGCTTTGCCAGCCAGTCCAGAGACCAAATGATGCCAAATGCCCAGATGGACTAAGGAATAAAACAGAAAAAGGAGGTGCTAGGGTGGGGTGAAGGTTTCCGAGAGCAAGGGAGGCCAGGGACAGCCTCACTGCTTTAAGCTCTTCCAGGTAAGTGTGGCCAGGACAGGGACGCTCGGGAAGGGCAGAGAGCCGGCAAAGGTACCGTGACCACTGAGCTGGCACCACTAGTGACGCCTGAGTCAATCACCCTTCTCCACTGCCTACTTCCATCAAGAGAATCTACATGACAGCCGACAGCCAAACCCACCTGTGGCCCCTATGTCCCAACACCAGCACACCCGGGGCCTCACCTCTTTCTCACAGGAGACCGGGACGTAGCGGGCATTGGTGACTGTCAGCTCCTCGCTCCCTGGCCCTGCCCGGCGGATCTCACACTCCCCGGCCTGGCCCTTCCCCTTGCCCGTGGCCAGTAGATCTCGGACAGTCTCATTGTAGATCTCCACGTAGCTGGCCACAAAGCTGTAGGTCCAGCCCTGGCCACTCATCTCCCGGGCCACAGAGAAGAGGTGCCGCATGGCCCGAGGTATCAGCCCCTCCACCTGAGGGTCTCCCCCAGGGCCCCCCTCCATCGTGAAGGTCTTGCCGCTGCCCGTCTGACCGTAGGCAAAGATGCACACGGGGTAGCCGTCCAGGGCAGACTGGACAAGCATGGCTATCTCCTCGAACACTTCCTCCTGCCCGCTGCCTGGGGGGAACACCCGGTCAAAGGAAAAGTCATGGCGGGGGGTGGGGGCTGGCACCCCACTCAGAGTGGATCGCCGCTCATCGGCTCGGGAGAGGCTCAGGCGAGTGGGAGTTTCCGAGGGGCCGCCGGGGCCAGAGGGGAACTGGAGGAAGCCAGGGAGCGGGCTGGGCTCCCCCGGCAGCACTGGGCGGACCCGGCAGAACACGCGGATGTTGCCTTTGAGCTCCTGCAGCTGGTTGTGTAGCCGCCGGCGCTCCATCTCAAGCGCGTGGAGCCGGTCCCCGCGCTCGGTCAGCAGGGCTGCCTGCGCTGCAGTCTCCTGCCGCAGAGACGCCACCTCCGCCTGGCTGCCCGACAGGGCTGCTTCGGACTCCTGCAGCTTCCTCTGCCCGGAACAAAGATGCGGGCGAGAAGAACGAAAGCCGAGAAACGGTTATGGTGGAATCGGGGGTGTGCCCTACCTCCCAGGAGCTGAGTCGGAGAGGGCATGGTGTGTGAGAAGGGAATCAAGGGGTTCTCCCGGATCGTCTAGTGGGGGTGGAGGAAGAGCATGGAGGCTATCTAGGAAGTCTGAGAGAAAGTTCCAGCTAAGCACATGCAGAATGCCCCCCAGGGGAGAAGAGAGTCTGGAGATACTGTCCTAACAGCTGATTGGTGCTGATGCTGCCGTTCCCCCAGTTGGTGCTCGGCAAGGAGTCCAGGGAACGCAACAGGGATATTCTGGGGGGTCCGCGCCCGGCACCGCCGGGAGGGCTGTGTGGAATGAGCTCTGTTCCACCTCCTGAGCACGCTATCCCCTGCCGCGGGGGTCGGGGGTCAGGAAGGAGGTGGGGGTAAGGCAGAAGGGGAGACACACTTCCAGGGGGAGCCGGGAGAGCCCAGGGTAGGCAGGAGGGGTTCTGGGGGGGCAAGAGGGTGTGAAGCTCAGGCGGGTGGCGAGGGGAGGTACCCTGAAAGGGAGGCGTGGACGCTCACCTCCTGCTGGTCCAGCCGCTCGGCCAGCATGCTGCGCTCCTCCCGCAGCCCCCGCTGCTCGCTCTGCAGCTCCCGCACCAGGCTCTCCTGCGCGCCCAGCCGCTCCTCCAGCTCCAGGACTTGGCCCTTCAAGACCTCCAGCTCCTGCTGGCCCTGCGCGACCTGGGCTCGCGCCTGGACCAGCTCCTCATCTCGGGCGCTGCGCTCGGCCCCCAAGGTTGTGGCCTGCTGCTGGGCCTCCCCGAGCTGCTCCCGGAGCTGCTGGTTCTCCCGAGTCAGGGCCTGGACCTTCTCCCGGCAGCACTTCAGCTCCGCGCTGACGTCGGATAACTGACCCTTGATGTCCCAGGCCGGGCGCTTGCCGGGTCGCTTCCCTCCGGGCACAGGAGGGGCGGCAGATGCTGAGATGGGCACAGAAAGAACCAAGGTCGGAGCGTGCTCTCCCCCCGTCAAGCCTTGGAGGTGCCCCCGGTGCTGTAAACTCCCTCCCCTCCAGAGAAGGCGGAGAACAAGGGTTTGCTCCAGGGTACTCACCCCCTCCTCGCCCCATCCCCGCCTCGCACCCCAGGGTTATGGGTGTCACCTACTGCTAGGTTTCTGGGCAGGAGCGGCCGGGCCTGGCTTCTGAGTCTTCAACACTAGACAACCAGAGCACTGGCTTTAAAGGACAGAGTTGAGGTCCCGTCCCCTGCCCATTCCCCCGTGACCCACACCCGAATCCACCCGCCCCAGCTTCTAAGAGCAATTACCTGTGGAACACCGGGGTGCCGTCTTCCTGGGGACTTTTGGAGCTGCCAGGTAGGGGAGAGAGGAAGAGCAGAAAAATTACTCTCCGAGGTGGGCACTCCTTCTGGCCTGGGTTGTGAGGGTGAGGGCTGCTATTGGGGTGCTGGGAATTCAAGCCGGGAGGGGCCTCAGAGAGGCCAGCCTCTGCTTCCCTATACAGCCACACCCATAGACTGAAGATGTTTCCTCTAAAGATTATTAGACCAGACCCCACAGCACCTTCCTCACACCAACATGAGTCAACACGCCAGCAACCAGCCTGGAGCAAGACGCACACAGAGGCCAGGTGGGTGGCACCGTGGGCAGAGCATGCTGCAGTGTGGGTACAAACATGGGACAATGCAGCCAGACGATGGCGGACCCACAGACAATGCCTGCAAGGACACATGTGTCCCTATGAGAAGGGGACTATCCCCCACCAGGGCTACTTTTCACTCTGGAACAACTTTCATGTCTTCAGAATTCTGAACCAAGGGAAACAGAGAAACTGATCAGAATGAGCCTCACTGAAAGGCAGGAGAGGAAGAAGGAGGGAAGGCACCTGGGTCACCTTGTGTCTGGGGAACTGCATTAAGGACAGACGCTCTGGGGTGGGAAGTGGCTGTCTTGGTCGTCAGGTCCAAGCCTCGCATCCTTTTCTGAGAAAAGACAAGGGCATGGTCCATGGTTGTACCTTTCCCAGTTGGTGCTCACTCGCATTCTCTCCCCACCCCCGACCCTTGACCTCCCTTCTCCCTCCCCACTCTCAAGCCACCCAAACCCACTCACCTTCTGCGGCTCCAAGGCATTCTCCATCTGCTCGGGCCTCCTCTTAAGCCTGCTTCCCGAGAGAGGCAGCCGAGAAGTGGCCTTAAGCAGGGGTCTCTTCAGGTCTATGTTCCCCTTGACTTCCAACAACGGGGACCTCTGCTGAGAAAAGGTGATTGTCAGGACAGGCCGGGGGCAAAGACTGGAGCTCCAGGGGCTGGAGCGATAGTACAGTGGGTAGGGTGTTTGCCTTGCACGCAGTCAACCCGGGTTCGATTCCCAGCATCCCATATGGTCCCCTGAGCACCGCCCGGAGTAAATCCTGAGTGCATGAGCAAGGAATAACCCCTGTGCATCGCCGGTGTGACCCCAAAAAGCAAAAAAAAAAAAAAAAAAGACTGGAGCTCCTGCCGGGCACCAGGAGTCCAGCTTCCATCCCCGCATGGCGCAGACCTCCAGCACTGCTGGGAGGGCCCCTGGGCACGGCCAGGTATGGCCCACAAACCAGCAAAGAGACACAACATCCCAAGTATCCTAATGTGCACGGAAGTCCCAAGAATTCCTCCTTTTTGGGCTTTCCAGCCCAATTGTGATGGTACTCAACAGCCATGATGAGTAAGTACATCCTGCGCCTCATTCCAGGGCTCACAGATCACGGGCCAGCTAGAAGGCACAGAGAGAAGCGGGCCCTAATACAAAAAAGGGACTCTTGGGCTCACAGAGATAAAGTAGGAAGGCTCTTGCCTTGCATGTGGCCAAACCAAGTTTGATTCCTGGCACCATAAATGGCCCCCCAAGCACCACCAGGAGTGACTAATGAGGCTCAGAGCCAGGAGTCAGCCTTGAGCACTGTAGGTTATGACACGCCCCATCAGAAAAGTCAAAAATAAAAAAATTGGGAGGGAGAGATTTGGGGGGAACATCCAGCAGTGCTCAGGGATTACTCCTGGCTCTGTGCTCATAAATTACTCCTGGTGGTGCTCAGGGAACCATATGGGATGCCAGGGATTGAGTCAGCCATGTGCAAAGCAAATGCCCTGCTCATTGTACTATCACTTTGGCCCCAAGAAAAGTGAAAATCTTAAAGGGAAAGGAAGTCTGGCTGGACATTAGAGTTCAGCTAATCTTAAGGGGAACATTTAAGCAAGCAGAGAGAAATGGACACTTTTCAAAGGTTAAAAACTCAAACATTCTTGGCAAGGCTAGGAAACCAATAGGCGCTTCTAGTTAGAGCTGAGAATTTTTTTTTCCTTTTTGGGTAACACCCAGCGATGCACAGGGGTTACTTCTGGTTCATGCACTCAGGAATTACTCCTGGTCATGCTCAGAGGACCATATGGGATGCTGGGAATTGAACCCGGGTCAGGCCGCGTGCATGGCAAACAAACGCCCTACCCGCTGTGCTACCACTCCAGCCCCAGAGCTGAGAATTTTTAAAATTAAAATGCCACACCTGGCAGTGCTCAGTGATCACTCATGGCAGGCTTGGGAGATTATATGGGGTACCAGGGACCAAACCTGGGTTGGCTACATGCAAGGCAAGCATCCTATCGCTCCTGCTCATGAGCTTAAATAAGGGAAAGGGTAAGAGCTGGGTACATGTGACAACTGAGTGGGAAGAGAGCATGCATTAAACTGTTTTACTGATTCTTCTAACCCAAGGTCTCAGAAACCGGAAGTGCAGGATCTGCCCAACTCCACCATCCATCACCCCTAACCCCTAATGACGAAATATTCAAAATGTCTTTTCTATTATCAACTTACTGAATCCTCACAGCAGCCCACTGAGGAGGCCCTACAAGGTAAAACAGCTTATCTAAGGTCTCGGCAAGGGGGTGGGGATGGGGGTAGGGAGGGGGGAAGCACCGGAGCATTGAATGCAGGCAGACTGGTTCTGACTGGGCTGCTCACCCCAGCCCAGATGGCTTCAGAGCCAGGAGCAGGGTGGGCGTCAGAGATTCTCCTCCCAGGAATGAGGAGGAACTGCCAGCAGGCTGGCTTGCCCGGGCTAGCCCAGCAAGTGGCCTTCAGGCTGAGGCCAACCAAGTACAATGTGAGGTGGCAGAGGTGGACACTGTTCTCCTTTACCAGCCTCAGCTTGTGCTGGGGATTAGGCCCGAGATCTTCCTACCTGTGGTGACCAAGTCCTAGTTTGCCCCCAAAGAAACAAAAAGGGCAACTCTGCCTCGCACATAGTAGGTGATCAGTAAACAGCTGATGACTAAAAACAAAATCTATTTTTCACTGACACATCACAGTTTATGTTCTTTAGATGTCAGGACGTGAAGACTTCAGGATGAAGCTTGGGTTTGGGTAAATCTAAACGTGAAATCCTAGTAAACAGGGGTTTACTAGGCCAGCTCCCTTTTCTAGAAGTCAATATACTCCACTGAAGTATATTGGAGGTGGTTATGGGATACAGAGAGGCACTATTAAGTCCCATATATAACCAGGAGGAGGAGAAAACGGGGTCCTCTGGACTGCATTAGCACTTTCTCTTCTCCTTCCACCCCAAAGCAGCAGCAATGAGGGTTCAAAAGCAAGAGATATGACTATTTCCTTCGGGGGGATGGAGGAATACTACGAGACCACTGCCTATTCTCTGTGCTCAGGAGTGACCCCTGGAGGGACCAGGGAACCCTATGTGGTGCCGGGATCGGACCCAGGCGGCTGCGCACAAAGCGAGGGCCATCCCGACGGCCCCTTCAGACACAGCGGTGGGGGCTCATCTCGGAACTCAAGCACACGGTGCAATCCTGGGTGGGAATGGAGAGCCAGGCACGGGTCCGACAGGCCTGCGCCGCTGGAATGTGAAATCCTGGAGGCATGGAAAGTGGGCAGGGAGCGGCGCCCCCGGAATCGCGGGGCAGGGCAGGCACAGGGCGTCCCGGGCCTCGGGGGGGCCGCTCCCTGGCTTCTCCACTCTCGCCCCCGTGCCCCTTTCCACGCCGCGGAGGCGCAGGACCGTCTCCTTCCAGGCAGGCAGGTCTGGAGCCCGGTGCTCGCCCGCCTCGGACACGGACCGCCTCGACCCGGCTCTCGGGGACCGCGCTGGCCCCTACTCACGTGCGGCTCCATGTCCGGCTCCGTCCTTCACAGGCTCGGGAAGCGCAATGGAACACGAGCCGAGCGCCGGGGCTCGCGGGCCCCGCGTTCTCGGCCCCGGACGCCACGCAAAACACAGGCGCGCCCTGGGCACCAACAGCCGCCACTTTTGAATTCAAACGGCCGCCACACCGCTCACCTCCGTCGGGGCCAATCGCCGCCGCCGCCCCCGCCGAGGGCCAATCGCAGCGCCCTGCGCCTCCCCAGGCCCCGCCCAGCCGGCCGAGGAGTTACACTTCCGCTCCAGGCCCGCGTCTTCCTCCCGCCGCGGCCCGGGCTGAGCCGCCGCACCGCACTTCCGCCCGGCTCGCCGCCGCCGCCGCCGCACGCTGCCTCCAAAGATGGTCGGAAGGCGCCGCCCAAACGTACCGCTGTGGGCGCGGGGAGCGGGGCCGGAGCCACGCGTGCGCACATAGGGACCCGGCCCGGCCCGGGGCAGCACGAGCGCGCCCTAGCGGCTGCCGTGTGGAACTACGCCTTAGTCCTGGCCGCGTCTACCCGATAGCGCGACCAGCCTGGGCGCCCAGGCTCCCAGCCTCGTCCAGCAGGTCGTGCAAGTGGGAGCAGAAGCCCTCAAGCAAATGTGAGCGTGACGGCCTCGGCTCGTGCCAGGCCGAGCGTTTCACATCGCACCGAGGGGCCTTGGGCGCTAACTGCAGGAAGCGTGCTGCTGAGAATTTGAAGCTCAGGGAGAAGGGTTTCTTCCTGCGACCCCCCGCAGATCTGCCCACCTCCTGTGTACTTACCCTGGCAGAGGCACTGGCTTAGGGCCTTCGGAGTTTGGAAGGGTCTTCTACTTCCGTTTTTGTAGTATTTAATGCTTTTCATGATTTATATTTTCATAATCACCAAATTAATTTCATAAGTCACTGTTCCAAACGGTATGCATCCCTGATCTACGATGTAAGAAGAAACAAGATTAGAATATTCAAGGACCAAGTACTTGGCTACTACTGGTTGGACTGGATCTAGATTTCATTAGTTTCAAATTTCCGTTATTGCACACTTATTACTATTGCGGTGGGTCTAACTTCCGGTGGGTGACCCTTTTCTGTGAGCATCAGAGTCACTAACTTCGATCTCCAAGTCCACCTCCAGGCCCAAGCCTAACTTCACTTCCAACTGCTAGCTTCTGCACTTGCTCCGTCCACTTGGCCCTATTCACAGACATTACTATCCCTGCCCCTTGTTTCTGCTAGCTGATTGGTTATGCCCTATGTCAATGAGGATTACTGATGGGAAAGACCAATTGCATGGCATATGAAAATGAGGGGCGTAGACTGATTTCAGGAAAACGAAATAGTTGGGTATTCCTTTATCAGAGTTAGAAAAACAACCAATTGGATGACCTATGTAAATAAGGGAGCTCTTGAGTCTTTAGTCCCTCCCTTATTTTTTCCCCTAACAACACTATCCCTAACCATCTTAGTATTAAAAACAACAGTCCTTTACTGCAAATAATTTACATAGTACCACATTTATTTATCGGACTTTCCAACTAATCCTGGGGTGATGCAAAATAGGATTTTTATTGATGAGATTGAAAGGCAAGACACTAGGTGATGCATTTTGGTGCCTGATGGGAGAACTACTGATCTGCTTGGGATCCGAGCATTTCCCATTAGGCACCAAAATGCATCACCTGGTCAACACGGCTGTGTTCTCTCTTCAAACCACATTAACAGTTTTAAGTTTGACGGTCTTACTGATAGCTGCTGATAAAGATGCAACAGAGCAGGCTAGAGCCATAGTAAGGTGGATAGGGCACTCGCCTTGCATTAAGCCAACCCAGGTTTCATCTCCAACACCCCATTTGGTCCCCTAGGCCCAACTGGAGTGACCCCTGAGCCCAGAGCCAGAAGTAAGCCCTGACCACCACTGGGTATGACCCCCAAACCCAAAATAAATAAATAAAAAAAATTAAATATTGCATAATTTGTTCGACCATTGTATGACTGAAGCTCAAACATGAAAGCTTTGTAACTATAAACAAAATAACTAAAAAATAAAACAAGGCTGGAGTGATAGCACAGTAGGCAGGGCGTTTGCCTTGCACGCGGCCGACCCGGGTTCGATTCCCAGCATCCCATATGGTCCAGCGAGCACTGCCAGGAGTAATTCCTGAGTGAAGAGCCAGGAGTAACCCCTGTGCATCACCGGGTGTGACCCAAAAAGCAAAAAAAAAAGTCATAAAAAAAGGTATTTATCTTTCCTAGCAGTTATCTGTCATGCTTCATGCTTCTATCTTTAGGAAAAATCAGAAATGACTTGAACATTTCAATGCAGTGATTATTTTCAACCCATTTTTGAAACATTTATAAATATAGGTCAATACTTATTTTATGTTCTTTAATTCACTTTTGAATATTTACATCATATTCATGTCTGTTTAAGAAGCTATCATTGCAATTAATAAGATGTATAAAAGCATACTGTGGGGGCTGGAGCGATAGCACGGCAGATAAGGCGTTTACCTTGCATGCAGCAGATCCGGGTTCGACATCCAGCATCCCATATGGTCCCCTGAGCACCGCCAGGAGTTATTCCTGAGTGCAGAGCAAGGAGTAATTTCTGTGCATCACCAGGTGTGACCCAAAAAAGAAAAAGAAAAAAAAAACATATTGTGGGCATCCAGATGCTAAGTCCCAGATGCTTCCATGCCTGACCTCGGCCATACCAACAGACCTAGCTCCACATCTCCTGATATTCTGCTTATTCTTCCGCATTTTCTACTGCAGCAAGAGCACAACAAACCCAATGAGGAAGACATATAGATGCCCAAGTTCAATGTGTGACAATAGCACAGAAGGCTCCACCAGCACCAACTACCTCTGTAAATCCTCAGAGAAGGACTTTGATACCATATTGAGGGTATTTAATGAGTTCAAAAAAAATGATGGTACAAGCAGTCAGCAAAGCACAAGAAACTACAAGATAACTTTGTAATTCATGGTGATTCAATAAAAAGCAAAGTATAAGCGCTAAATTTAAAAAGAAAACTGCTATCAGAAATGACAGAAATAAAGAGTATGGTAAGTGATACACAAAACTCAGAGTATGGTAGGTGATATAAAAAATTCAGTTAAAGTTCTGAGCAACAAAATAACAACAGCTGAGAAAAATATTGAGTTCCATAATGAAATGGAGGAAACCTCTAGAAAACAACAGAATGACTGGGGGAGGGGAGAGTCTAAAAATAAATTGAGGGTGCTGGAGCGATAGTATAGTGAGTAGGGCATTTGCCTTGCATGTGGCTGACCTGGGTTCAATTCCTAGCATCTCATATAGTCCCCCAAGCACCACCAGGAGTGATTCCTGACTGCAAAGCCAGGAGTAACCTCTGTGCATCACTAGGTGTGACTCCCCGAAAATGCAAAAATTAATTAATTAATTAATAGCATACAAAAGAATTATAGAATGATTTCAAGAGTAACAACAGAAGAATCACCAAGGCCCCTGAAGAATATGAAGAACCAATAATTTAAAAAAAATTTTTTTTTTGCCCTCCCGTTGATCGTCGATTTGCTCGAGTGGGCCCAGTAACGTCTCCATTGGAGACTTTGTTGTTACTGTGTCTG
>JAOXYA010000022.1:13305567-13318979 GCA_028565675.1 Sorex palustris | reverse complement strand
GGGGCGGAGCAGAGGGGGCGGGGTCGATGGGGGCGGGGGTAGACAAGGGGCGGAGCCGACAGGGCTACGGGGGCGGAGCCACGGAGTCGCAGGGGGCGGAGGGGCGTGGCCGGCGAAAGAGCGGGATTTGGGGGGTGGGGGGAAATGCATAGCATAACCTTAAGGGAAATAGGGAGAGGGATGGTTTTCCGTGGCGGAACAGACTTTACGTCCCCAAAGACAGGCTTGCAGAGGGTAGATTTTGGAAAATCAGGCGCTCAGGAATATAGAAAGTTCTAAGAGGGGCCATGCCACTCCTGAAGAACATTGATTTTTCTGATTTCCAAGAAAAGAGCACTGCTTTTGCTTTGCGTTGCTTGTGCATTTGTTTGATGGCTGTGACCGTATTAAATTCAGTTTAGGTGTCAGATGGGTAGAAGAGGATTATGGACTTCACAGTGATGTGGAGTTACTCAGGTAATGATGGGTGTGACCATGATTTTCATCCATAAAGGACTGTGTTTATGAGATATCTTCTTGTTCTCTCTTTTTTTTTCTCCCCAGAGACCCCCCCGGCCGCCCTCCTCCTTCCCTTGTACCTGTGGCTGGGGGGGTACCCCCTCCCTCCAGGCCATGGAGCCCTCTGCTCTGTCCCCTGGTGGGGCAGCACTTCCCCTGCCTCTGTCGCTGGCTCCTCCTCCACTGCCCTTGCCTGCAGCTGCCGTGGTCCACGTGTCCTTTCCCGAGGTGACAAGTGCCCTCCTGGAGTCCCTCAATCAGCAGCGGCTGCAGGGCCAGCTCTGCGATGTGTCCATCAGGGTCCAGGGCCGGGAATTCAGGGCTCATCGTGCTGTCCTGGCTGCTTCCTCCCCTTACTTCCACGACCAGGTCCTGCTCAAGGGCATGACCTCCATCTCTCTGCCCAGCGTCATGGACCCGGGCGCCTTCGAGACCGTCCTGGCCTCAGCTTACACCGGGCGTCTCAGCATGGCCACGGCAGACATTGTCAACTTCCTCACCGTGGGGTCTGTGCTCCAGATGTGGCACATTGTGGACAAGTGCACTGAACTCCTTCGTGAAGGCCGGGCCTCAGCCACTGCCACCATCACCACTGCTGCAGCCACCTCGGTCACGGTCCCCAGTGCTGGGGCCCCGTCAGCAAGTGGAGCCACTGCCACCATGGGCTCTTTGCGCTCCCACGCCTCCAGCCGGGCCAGTGAGAACCAGTCCCCCAGCAGCAGCAACTACTTCAGTCCCCGGGAGTCCACTGATTTCTCATCATCCTCCCAAGAGGCACTCACGGCATCAGCAGTGGGCAGTGGCGAGCGTCGAGGGAGTGGCCCTGTTTTCCCAGCCCCTGTGGTTGGCAGTGGGGGGGCTACCTCTGGGAAGTTGCTGCTGGAGGCAGATGAGCTGTGTGATGATGGTGGGGATGGAAGGGGTGCCGTGGTCCCTGGATCTGGCCTCCGACGACCCACTTACACACCTCCCAGCATCATGCCACAGAAACACTGGGTGTACGTGAAGCGGGGTGGGAACTGCCCAGCGCCAGCGCCCCTAGCTCCCCAAGACCCAGATCTGGAAGAGGAGGAGGAGGAGGAAGACTTGGTATTGACCTGTGAGGATGATGAAGATGAAGAGCTGGGGGGTGGCTCCAGGGTTCCAGCCGGAGGAGCACCTGAGGCCACCCTTAGCATCAGTGATGTCCGGACACTGACGGAGCCTCCAGACAAGGGAGAAGAGCAAGTCAATTTCTGTGAGTCTTCCAATGACTTTGGCCCCTATGAGGGTGGGGGTCCTGGGCCAGGCCTTGATGACCCAGGAGGGCCCACCCCTTCCTCCTATGGCCCTTCCCACCCGCCTCGGCCCCTGCTCCCACTGGACATGCAGGGCAATCAGATACTGGTCTTCCCATCCTCCTCTTCCTCCTCCTCCTCCTCCTCCTCCTCCTCACAGGCTCCAGGCCAGCCACCGGGGAACCAAGCTGAACACGGGGCAGTGACCCTGGGGGCCTCCCCGGCTGCGGGGCTGGGGGTGCCAGGTGGCCCTGGCGGGACCCCCATTGCCACAGGCACTGGGGATGGGAATAAGATCTTTCTGTGCCACTGTGGAAAGGCCTTCTCCCACAAGAGCATGCGCGACCGCCACGTGAACATGCACCTCAACCTGCGGCCCTTTGACTGCCCCGTGTGCAACAAGAAGTTCAAGATGAAGCATCACCTGACTGAGCACATGAAGACGCACACCGGCCTCAAGCCCTACGAGTGCGGCGTGTGCGCCAAGAAGTTCATGTGGCGCGACAGCTTCATGCGTCACCGGGGACACTGTGAGCGGCGGCACCGTCTGGGCAGCGCGGGACCCGGACCGGGCCCGGGTCCGGGCGTCCCCACCGGACCCGCCTTGCCGCCCAAGAGAGAGTCCCCAGGAGCTGGCGGGGCCAGCGGCGAGGAGAACAGTGTGGCTACGCCCCCGGCCGGCCGCCGTGGCTGGTCCCCGCCCAGCGTCCCCAAGGTGGAGATGGGCTTCAACGGGGGCGGAGGAGCGAACTGACAGGAGGGGCATTTCAGGGAAGAGGGTCGGGAGTGCGCTGGCCCGATGTCCTCCCAGCACACTCACTGTCTTCCTTATCTCTGTAGACTTGTATATATTCTGGGCGGGGACCCACGTGGCATCGCCGGCCATGCACCCCCGGAACCCCTCGGCCCTGCTCTCCTGGAAGGACCCCCCAGGACAACGCCCGCCCTCCCCTCCGACGGGTCCTAGAGGACCCTCGCTCCAGAACGGGGCGTCGAGAAAATGGGGGGAGGGCGTGGGGGGTCCGTGGAGCATCCTAACACGCCAGGGTCAAGGGCCAGGCGGTTTTGGTGTGTCTGTGATGTCTGTGTTCCTGGTGTTGTGGGGGCCGGGCCTGTGTCCCCGCCCGTGTCCTAGACCCCCCCTCCCGCCCCGACCTTCCCTTAGGCCTTTATTCCCACCCTCCTCCCCCGCACCCCGCGCAACTGGATTCTCTACGGGGAGGGCTTGGAAATGCGGGAGTAAGTACTTAGGAGTCCAAGGTTTTTATTTTAAATCTTATTTTTTTTAAAACGGTGATTAAAAAATATTTATTGGTCATTTCACTTGGCTTTTCTCTAGCCCCTGTGTATTGGCTGGGGAGACGGTAGAGGTGGGTAGGGCGGGGTAGGGAAGGGTGCCCCGAGCGGGGCGAGGAGCGGGCTGGGCGTGACCAGAACGTGGGAGCATGGGGGGGCGCCCCTGGCCCGATCCCGGGACCGCACCTGCCACGCGTGACCGCGGGCTGGGCGTGACCAGAGCACGGGAGCATGGGGGGGCCCCTGGCCCGGCCCCGGGACCGCACCTGCCCCGCCCTCGGCTCCAGCGCGGGGGATTTCCTGGGAGCCGCCCGCCGGGGAAGCGAAAGTGAAAGGGGCCGAGACCGCGGGGCTCCGGGACCGAGATCGCGCCGCCATGCAGCCCGTGTTCCTGCTCCTCGCCGTGGCCGTGGGTGAGCGAGCCCCCCGCCCCCCACGCCCGGGCACCGTGGGGGCCGCGCCGCGCCCTCACCCGCGCCCCTCTCCGCAGGCTGCGCGCCTGTCGCGGCGGGACCCGCCGTGCTCGACTGCTGGTTCGTGCAGGACGCGGGCCGCGGCCGCCTGGAGAAGAAGCCCGCAGCGCTGCTGCTGCGCCCGGGCTCAGGGCCCGTGCCGCCCCGTCCCGACCTCGAGTTCTACCTGCAGGTGCACGGTGAGTCTCCGCCGCCACCCCATCCCCCTCGGCCGCGGTTCCTCCCCGCGGCCGGTTCCTCCTGCCGGGGTGGGGGTGGGGGCCGCCCCGAAGCCCCGCGAGCCCCTCCCCGGCCGGGCGCCGACCCCCGCGCTGCTGTCTCCGCTGCCCAGACCCCGCCGGCGCCCTGAGGGTCGCTTTCCAGCGCGTCCCCCGGGACGCCCCCGCGCCGCACTGCGAAGTGAGCCAATACGTGCCGCTGCCCGCCTCTGCGCCCTGGGCCGCCGGCCTGGCCCCCGAGCGGAGCTGCCCGCGCGCACTGGACCGCACCTGGTACTTGGTGAGCGTCACCAGCCAGCTGCTCAGCCTGTCCAGCCTCATGCAGCTGCAGCCCAGACCTTCGCAGAAGCAGGAGCCGGGTCTCGTCACCAAGGTCACAGGTAGGGGGCTGGAAAGGGAGGTTTGGGGGTCCGGGCCGCGCCGGGGACTCCAGGCTTCTTTCCAGGCGGGGCTCAGTTTCCTGACGGTAAAGGGGGGCGGGGCGGCTGGGGGACAAACCCACCCCCTCTTGGTCCTGGCCCGCCCAGTCCAAAAAGGGACTGGGCTGAGGGGAGAGGCGGGGTCTCCGGACCGCGGTTCTTGAGAAACTGAGAGCACTGGAGGCTGGAAACTTCTCTGAAGCTAGCATTTTTTTCTTCCTCTTCCTTTTTTTGGCGGGGGGGGGGGGCGGGTGGTGAGGAGGAGGACTGGGCTGCTCAGGGCATACTCCTGACTCTATGCTCAGGGATCACTCCTGGCAAGGGTGAGGGACCATATGGGATGGGATTGGGGGGTGGGGAATGTGGAGGGAATTGAACCCAGGTCTCTGACTGTCAGGCAAATTCCCTACCTGCTGGCCCCAGCAGGCACTTTATTTATTTGTTTTGATTTTGTGGGGGCCACACCCAGCGATGCTCAGGGGTTACTCCTAGCTCTGCACTTGCGGGGGCGGGGGTGGGGTGGGAAAGGGGAGACTGTCTGGGATGCTGGAGATTAAACCCAGGTTGGCCATAGGCAGTTCAAGTGCTTTCTCCACTGTACTATCCAGCCCACCCTGCACCATTTTTTTCTCCCCCCTCCCAGGTAGGTGTCATGGGGGGTTTCCCTACCTCTCCATTTCACCCTTTCAAAAACCTTCCCTCTTCACTCGGCTGCCAGAGCTGGGAATACAGCAAAGGCACACAAAGACTCAGTTCCCTCCATATAGGAGCCCTTTCCCTAGGGCGCCCAGGATGGATGGATCTGGGCACAGGGAACTTGGGGAGAAGGAGAGAGATGCTCTGGTCCTACTGCCAGCACCTCTTGCTGGGTCCTGCGTGCAGCTGGGTTGCTCCCCTGGATTGGGCTGGGTGCAGGAGGCAGTGGGCAGATAAGCAAGAATGATGAGCTGACCCTATAACCTAAGAGCTTTTCCTTCTCAAAGGAAAATTGAGTAGGATTTGGGTTCCCTTGGCCTCCCCCTGGTGGGGATTTTGTATAAACAGTATGGCCTGTCCTCAGTCCGGACAATCCACCCTTCCTTCCCTCCCACCCCCATCTCTGACAGTGTCATCCATATGGATAGGAAAGAGGGGTCAGCACCCGCCCAGGACCCTCCAACCCCTCCTCCCCCACCCCTCCACTCCCAGTGCTCAGGCCCAGAGGCCCTGCACTGCCCTGGGCCAGAGCTTCCCTTGGAGGGCTTGCCGAGGTGCTGGGGGAAGGCCCTTCGTCCGAGTTCCATCTTCCGTCTGTAAAAAAATGAAATTTCCCATTGGCCTTTACCTATGGGGACCATCCAGAGAGGCCCTTTGTTAATTTATTCACGTGGGGGGGGCAACACATGTGCGGTCTCTGCCCTCTGCCCTGGTGGAAAGTAAGAATCCTCTGGGAAGTTTTATAACATGCTGATTGGCTGGAGAGAGATGGACTGTGGGCGTGGGATGCTAGATTTGGTTCAGGCACAGCATGATTCCCCACTCCCCCCAGAACAGCTGAGAATGACCCTGGAGCACTGTTCCCAGAGCAACACACACACACACACACACACACACACACACACACACACCAGACCCTATTCCTGGCAAATTTCGCACATGCCTGACTATTCCTGTGATCCTATTCTTTGCAAATTATCCCTGACTATATTTCTGGCAAACTAAATCAGAATCCTGAAGCAACCAATGGAGATTTTGTTTTGTTTTGGTTTGTTTTAGAGGCACACAAACCCAGGGGTACTCAGCGGTTACTCCTGACTCTGTGCTCAGAAATCATTCCTGGCAGGCTTGATTCATAGTTCGAAGTGGTCCTCCAAGCACCTCTAGGAGTGACCCCCGAGCACCAAGCCAAGAGCACTGTATGGTGTAACCCCTAAACAAAAACGAAACCCCAAGTAATCATAAACTGGAATTCTTCTGGAAATAATACTTTATTTTCTCTCAGATCAAGGGCAAATTCAAAAGCTGAAATGTGCATATCTCTACGGTAGAGAATCCATCCTGCATAGCTTAAGAAAGTTGGTTTTATGGGGCCAGAGAGGTAGTACAAGGGTTTGACACTTGCTTTGCATGTGGTCAACCCCAGATCTCTTTCTGGCACTACATATGGTTCCTTCAAGCTGTGTCAGGAGAATGCCCTGAGCACTACTGGGTGGGGTCCACAAACCAAAAAAAACAACAAAAGAGTTGGTTTTATAGTGAGGTTTTCTAAACTGCCCTCACTTGGGATATTTCTGGATTTTGATGAATTTGGTGGAATTACCTGCTTGTTTAACTCTATTTGGATGAAAGAAATATAATTTTTTGTAGGCCCCAGAAATTGGGGGTAAAAATGATGTCATCACAAGAGAAAAATTTTACATCTACCTGGAAGACCCATATATGTGGTATGAATTAGCAGTGAGCAGGTAGGGCATTTGCCTTGCATGTGGCTGACCTGGGTTTGATCGCCAGCATCCCATATGTTCCCCTGAGCACCACCAGGAGTAATTCCCAAGTGAGAGCCAGGAGTAACCTCTGAGCATCGCTGGGTGCTCAGACCCAAAAAGAAAAAAAAATTAGCTGTGAAACTGACTGTGTTGGACATAGAAGATTTAGATGTTTTGAAGAAAACGGAAGGGATGTTATGCGTAAAAAGAATCTTACAAGTAAAGCTATGTCTAAAAATCAGTTTCTACTAGTTACAAAGAAAAAGAATTCTAATTTAGGGTGCAAAAGCACACTTAAAAGGTGGTTATGGGCTGGAGTGATGCACAGCGGGTAGGGCATTTGTCTTGCAATTCCCAGCGTCCCGTATGGTCCCCTGAGCACCGCCAGGGGTGATTCCTGAGTGCGGAGCCAGGAGTGACCCCTGTGCATCGCTGGGTGTGACCCAAAAAGCCAAAAAAAAGAAAAAAAGAAAAAAAAAGAAAGAAAGGTGGTTAGGTGCCAAATTATCAAATAATTATTAAATTACTTATCAGGGTTTTGGAGGGATAGCAGATAACTCTGAAATCTAGGCTTTATAACTGATGGCTATAAAGTTTTCTCAGGGAGCCTCCCCCCACAAACCCTGTTATTATTTTACTTGATTCTTATAAAAGGAGGCAAGGATAGGATCATTGGACTAATGAGGAAAAAAATTGAATGACTTTCCCAAGATAACCAGCAAGCCCATGATGATAATGATAAGAATGATAATGATAACAGCTAGAAAATAGAAACCACTAAAGTTAAAGGTGCATTTTCTGTATTCCACACCCGTTCAAAGTTCTCTACGTGCATAGTTCCATTTATTCCTCTCAATAACCATAGGAAATAGAAGTGATAATTATCCTTATGTCACAGATTTGAAAAAAAAAAAAAAAGACAGGAAACATTTAGGTAATCTGCCCAAGGACACCCAGTTTGTAAGAAGCAGGCCTGAGATTTAAACCCAAACCTTTTTTTTTCCTCCTTTGTTTTTTGGACCATACCTGGCTATGATCTGGTTACTCTTGGCTCAGTGCTTGGGATTGGCTCCTGGTGGTTCTAAAGGATTGAACCCCAGCCTCCTGCATGCAAAGCATGTCTTCTAGCCCTTTGTGCTAACTCCCTTGCTCAAACTCAAGCCATTTGGCTTCAGTCTGTGCTTTCAGTTACTGGCTTCCTTGGTTAGGGGAGATTAAGGATAAAGAGTGGAGGCCATTGTACTTAGCTGCACAGTGACTTAGCTGCTCAACGCTTCTTGAGTTGGGAACACATATATCTATGGGAGAGAGAATTAGGGCCTGGGGGAATGGCAGGTAATATTATCTCTGGCAAGGTGCTTGTCAGTCTCCTTTATTAGTTTATAAACCCTTAAAGTCTCCATTATAAGTTGGAGGGCAGGGACTGCCTGTCTCACTCACCTCTTGGCCTATTACTCTCTTCCAGAAAGGAAAAAAGTTCAGGGCTGGAGTGGTAGTACAGTGGGTGGGGCATTTGCCTTGCATGCTGCTGACCCAGGTTCCATCCCCAGGCATAACCGAGTACTGCCAGGAGCAATTCCTGAGTGCAGAACCAGAAGTAACCCCTGAGCACCACCATGTGTGGCCTACCCACCCCCCAAAAAGTTAGGACCTCCTGGGAATCTACCTTTTTTTTTGTGGGGGAGGAGTTGGGTCACCCCTGGCAATGCTTTAGGCTCTGCACTCAAGAATTACTCCTGGCACTGCTCTAGGGATCATTATGGGATGCATGGGGATCGAACCCAGGTCAGCTCTGTGCAAGGCAAATGCCCTCCCCACTGTACTATCACTCTGTTTTGTTTTGTTTTTTCTTTTTGGGTCACACCCGGCATTGCACAGGGATTACTCCTGGCTCATGCACTCAGTAATTAACTCCTGGAGGTGTTCGGGGGACCATTTGGGATGCCGGGAATTGAACTCGTGGTAGCCTCGTGCGAAGCAAATGCCCTACCTGCTCTGCTAGCTCCAGCCCCTGTACTATCACTCTGGCCTCTGGCATCTACCTACTTTAAACAAAAAAGTAAAAAGTGCGCCCCCACACATTGCACCGTAGGCCCTAGATCATTCAGCATTGGGGCCTATATCCCCACTTTGGGAAAGGCGGCTGTACATTTGGAGCACTGTAGGTGATCCGTGAAGACTTGTGAAAGAAATGAAGAATCTGAGTATCTCCAGTGTGTGTCCTTACCATGGGGGTGCTGGTGGGAATCATCCAGCCGTGGAGTGCAGGATGGGCACTGCAGCCATGGAGGGAAGGTTCCAGGAATTGCCACCAAGCTTGCCTGATAGATGTACTCTGGTGAGTGGGATCTCCACAGAAACTTCTTTCCATGTTCCTGGGGCTTTGCTAACTTGATGACTTTGTTGTCCACAATCAGGAAGGAAATAAATGTGGGTAGCAATAGGGATTAAGTGATTTAACTTTGACCAATCACCCCAGGCTCTAGATACTGTTTATCATTGTTACATTGTTGTCCAGTTCAAGAGAGAAGGAAGCTGAGTAGGGAAGAGTAACTGGTCCTAGTAACTGGTCCAAAGCCGCAGGAGTTGGGTCCAACCAAGGCAGCCAGGCCCCAGCCAGTTAACGGGGACCCGCTGCCTCCACAGAGCCTGGGGGTCTGTGTTTAGGTTAAGGCTGGTTCAGGGACCTGTTTTGCACCGCAAGGCTGGTTCACGCGCCACCATGGCCTTTCCGAACAGTCAGGAAAGGCCTGCTCCTCACGGGGTGTGCTAGGAGATGGGCGGGTTCAGATGTGTCAGGAGCACACTTCAGAGCTGGAGCAAGAGCACAGCCTTGCACACCGCTGACTTGGGTTTGATCCCCTGCACCCCATGTGGTTCCCTGAGTACTGGCATGAGGGATCCCTGGGCAGCACTAAGTGTGGCCCTAAAGCAAAAAACTTACTCAGATGTCCCGGAGCTCGCGTATGGCTGTGAGTTTAGAACACTAACCCCTTTTTACCTCTAGTTTCTGTTCAGGCAGCCCCCCTTGCTCCCCCCACTTCTAGATCCATGGCATGATAGTGAAGTGGGTGATGGGCAGTGTCAAAAAAAGAGGTACCTGGGCTGGAGCCATAGTACAGCGCATAAGGCAGGGCCTTGCATGTGGTGACCTGGGTTCGATCCCCAGCACCCCATAGGGTCCTCCAAGCACCGCCAGGAGTAATTACTGAGTGAGTGCAGAGCCAGGAGTAAGCCCTAAGCAGCACCAGCTGTGACCCCCCAAAAGAGGTGTCCCCTAAATTCTGAGATGGTTGTGGGCCTCCCTATAACTCCATATCGCTCCTTTTTTTTTTTCTCTTTCCACTTCTCATTCCCTGACCTCATCTTCCACAGCTGTGCTGACTGTCTTCTCCCACACCCCCAAGTCTCGAGTTCGCCTGGGACAAGATGCAGTGCTGGACCTGAGCTTTGCATACGCACCCCCATCCACGGTTGGGGACGCACCGGCTCCAGGGGTCCCTCCCTTTGGGCTGGAGTGGCGGCGCCAGCACCTGGGCAAGGGACACCTGGTCCTGGCCTCCACTCCTGGGCTGCAGGGGTCGCTGCCCAGAGCCCAGGATGGGGCAGTGACCTTTGCTGCTTGGGATGATGACGAGCCGTGGGGCCCGTGGACCGGAAACGGGACTCTCGTGCTGCCTGCAATCCATCCCTCCCAGGAGGGCTCCTACCTGGCCACTGTCCATCTGCCCTACCTGCAGGGGCAGGTCACCCTGGATCTTGCAGTGCAGAGTGAGTGGGGGCACACTGGGGGTATGAGAACACCATGATCGGAGTGGGATGGTGGCAAAGAGGCAGTGTGGGTTCATGGGGGTAGCTGGGGGTCAGGGGCAATGGGCCAAAACACCAGGGAACTTAAGGGACTTGATGAGGATCCCCAAGCCTGAGGGAATTGGGACCCCTGAGAAAGGGGGGGTTGGACATGGGGGCTCCTGGAATGCACCAGTGGGGAGAAAGTGAGGTCCCAGTCCCCAGAGAAAAACCCAAAGCACTCCAGTTTGAGGCAAGCCAAGGCCCCAAAGGGGTGGACATTGTGGATTCACCCCCTCATCATGTTCCTCTCCTTCTCCCTAGAACCCCCCACCGTGTCTCTGATGCCAGCACCTCTGGTGTGGGCTGCCCCCGGGGAGGCCCCCCCAGAGCTGGTCTGCCACGTATCCCAGTTCTACCCGCCCGAGGGGCTGGAAGTGGAGTGGGAGCTCCGGGGCGGCCCTGGGGGCGCCTTCCAAAAGGCAGAGGGGCAGCGATGGCTCTCAGCCCTGCGCCACCACGCCGATGGCTCTGTCAGCCTTTCCGGACACCTGCAGCCACCCCCGGTCACCCTCGAGCAGCACGGGGCCCGCTACGCCTGCCGCGTCCGCCACCGCACGCTACCAACCTTCGGGCGCAGTGCAGCGGTCACGCTGGAGGTGGCAGGTGAGGACTCGGAGCATTCAGAGGTGTCCAGAAGTGGGGGCTGGGGCATGGGAAGATGGGGAGCTCACTGGAACCCCTTCTTTCCACCTGCAGGTCTCTCGGGGCCTTCCCTGGAGGACGGCGTTGGCCTCTTCCTGTCTGCCTTTCTCCTCCTTGGACTGCTGAAGGCGCTGGGCTGGGTTGGTGCGTGTGAACCCCACCTGAACAGGCCCCTACTGCACGTCCCTGACTCCCAGACCCCCGGCACCCACCCTGTGCCTCTGCCACCTTCCTCCCAACGTTTTTCTCTCTCTCTCTCCACAGCTGCATACCTTACTGGTCCCAAGGAGGATTTGAAGGAGGAGGTAATAGCACCCCACTTCCCTTCCCTGTTCCTTCTTTTATATTAGCCCCTCACCCTTGGAGGGCGGTGCTGGTTTGGTGGGCAAAGCCTGGATTTGGAATTCACACAGCCCGGGGTTAAATCCTGCAGCCTTGACCGTGCTGCTTAACGGAGCTCTCGGTTTCCTTGGGGATAGGAATTAAAAACTCGGTGCTGACCACTAGAAATGGGATATAAGGGACATCTGCCAACTTTAATCATTTAGTAGGTTCATAAAAATGGTCAAAGGAGTTGGAGTGATAGTCCAGCGGGTAGGGCGTTTGCCTTGCACTGGCTGATGGGTTCAATCCCCAGCGTCCCATCTAGTCCTGAGTACCACCAGCAGTGCATAGCCAGGAGCAACCCCAGAACATCATCATTGGATATGGCCCCCAAACTCAATCTCCCTTATACACTCCTCCCCAAAATAGTGAAGTGTATTATAATAATGTATTTGATTTTTATCAAGTACTTACAAAATATCATTTCAATTTGCTTTTGCTTGAGGAAATGAGCCTTTCCCAGTCCAGCCTGTTTTCGAGCACTGGTGCTTATTTTAAACTGTCAGCAAATCACAATTTAGACAGGCCACACTCCAGGGCTGGAGAGAGAATGTGCATGAGGCTGATCCAGTTCAGTCACCAGCACCACCAGGAGTGATTCCTGAGCACAGAGCCAAGAGTAAGCCCTGGCATCGCTGGGTGTGTCCCCAAACCATCCCCTCCCCAAAACCCTAAATGAGCCACACTTGAGATATCCAACTTCAGATGTGGATGGTGATGACAGAATTAGACATCACAGCTGCAGGTGCTGTTGGGTGAGAGGAGTCTCTCTCCTTTGGGAGATGTGGGAGTGGGAGCATGGTCTGCCCTGCAGGAAACACATTAGTTCCATTCTTCTCCCCGCTCTGTGCCCATGACGGTTCATTTATCTTTGGAATGACTGTGAACGTCACTGTGCTTTGCAGTGCCACATTCCTCACCCCCTTCTTATTTCTTTTTCAGAAAGAGAAAACAAAGTAAAGGCCACCATTTAGGGGAAGCCAACATGATTTTGGGCCTGAGCTACTGGAACGGCTCCCGAACAGTACTGCCTGCCTACCTGCTCCTGCTCCCTTGGATCTCTCTCCACTGATTGAATCTTTTTTTTTTTTTTTTTTAAATCAGAGGCTGGGTGGAGGAATGGGGAGTTTGTGTGTGTGTGTGTGTGTGTGTGTTGTTTTGTTTTTGGGCCATACCCAGTGATTCTCAGAGGTTACTCCTGGCTCTGCACTCAGAAATTACTCCAGGCAGTACTCAGGGTATCCTATGGGATGCTGGGGATCGAATCAAATCCGGTTGACCATTTGCATTGCTCTGGCTGTGTGTGTGTGTGTGTGTGTGTGTGTGTGTTCTGGAGTTTTTAGGACCTGAATCACTGAGCCTCCCTCTCTGGGATACTTTTTGAAAGACAGAAATCTATATCTTTCATCTTGAAGTTCTAGGGCAGCAGTTCTCAAAAATAAAAAAAATTTTCTTTTTTTTAAATTTCAGGGCTTCTAACAAATTATAAAGGTTTTGCTTAGGTTAGGTTATACCTAGATACTGATTGTACTGGAATTTGAAACCGAAACAATATCTAGGGCACATATTCTGAGAACAGTGATGTCAGTACATAGACAAGGGAGCTAGGTAACGCCGTTTGGAAGTGTGAAAAAGGCCAGTGACATCTTAAAATGGTGATGAAAATAGTCCTAACCTGGGCTCCCCCGCCCCCCCCCCATATAGGGGCCACAGTTGGTCAGGGCTCACATTTGGGAAAACAGGTGCTCTGGCACCCGATTAAACACTCTTCTCTGCCACTGGCACGTGCATCGTGTGCTGGAGCCAGGGCACTGCTTGGTCCCTAGGCGCTCAGGTCCGGAGCGGGACTGCAGTGACCTTGGCGCCAGCCCGGTGGAGGGTCTTGGGC
>JAOXYA010000022.1:13287507-13302528 GCA_028565675.1 Sorex palustris | reverse complement strand
GCGCCCGCCTGACTCCCGCCCCGCTCTGGTCTCTCCCCAGGCGCCCCCATGGGCCGACCCCGCTGACCCCACCCGGCCATGCTCCCGCGGCCCCTGCGGCTGCTCTGGGACACGAGCCCCCCCGGGGGAGTCGTGCTGAGCAGCTTCCGGAGCCGAGACCCCGAAGAGGGTGGGGGCCCCGGCGACCGGGGCGCGGGCGGGGGGCAGGAGGAAGAGGAGGAGGAAGAGGACGAGGTGAGCAGCGGGGCGCGGGGCGGCGGGGGGTCTGGTCCCCGCGCGGGTCCCGTCAGCGCCCACGTCTCCCGACTCGGCGCCGCATCTGTCCGCGCCCCGGCGCGGGGGCGTGCGGGGTCCGGGCCGGCCTGCGGCCCGCGAGCCCGCGTGCCCGCGTCGTCCCGCGTCGTCGCGGCTCGGTCCCTGGCTCGGTGTTGTTGTTTGGCGGGGAGGGGTTTGTCTCCACGGTAACGGGCGCCAGCGCCAGGGGATTGGGGAGGGAACCCTCGGATGCGTGAGCCCTCCCCCCCCCGCGGCCGGGCGGCGGGGCCCCGCGGGGCCGGGCTGGGGTGGACGCCCACCACCCCGCAGGTCCCGGCGGGATGTGGGGCCCCGGGAGGCGCCAGGAGTTGGGTCTGGGGCCCAGAGGTCCCGGAGTCCCGGGTCCAGAGGCCGGGTGAGGGCAGGGTGACTGGCCCGGCTGGTTTTTCGGGCTCTGTTGGGGGAGGGGCCGGGGCCACGTGACTCTTGGAGGCGATCCCCCACATCATCCCCACTTCCCCTTTTCTTTCCTGCACCCGGCTCCCGCGGCTACTGGAGGGGGGTCCTCAGGGCCGCAGGGGAAGGACCTATCCAGGGCCCTGCCGGGTTCCTGTGGGGGAGGGCGGAGCATGCGGAGGCGCTGAGGTTTCGGTTCGGGCTCGCTTCCCTCTCCTGCCCTTTGCACCTGGTTTCTCCGCCGTGTTGGGGTTCAGCTCTGGGGGGAAGGGGCCACGGGAGCCTCCAGCCTCGGGGTGCCTGCCTGCGCTCCTCACCCCCTCTGCTACCCCCACGACTCCACCGGGCCCTGAGGCGACTTGGGGGGCGCTGGGGCTGTCTGGGCCCCAGTGGGGGAGACCTGGGGTCACCGGCTCCCCCCGCCCCTCGTACCCGCTGGTACTGCCCCCCGCCCTTACAGGTGAGGGGCCCCGAGGGGGGAGCAGGGTCCCGGGTTGGAAGCTGCGGGGTGGTGTGGGAGCCCGTGACTTCTTCTTCCGCTCCTCCAGGCCCCTGTGTCTGTATGGGATGAGGAGGAAGATGAGGCCACGTTCACTGTCACCAGCCGCCAGTACCGGTCTCTGCAGCCCTCGGTGAGGTCCTAACTCTGGCCTCTCACCTCTGACCCCATGCTCGCAGTTGTGGCCTCTGGCATTGTTGACCCAAGGTCCAGGTTGGAGGGCGGGAGACCCACCTTCAGTCTTCGTGTGACCTCAGGGCCATGAGCCTGGCTCATCCGGGTCCAAGGGAGGGTCAGTGCCCGCCTTCTGTCTCCACCAGGCCCCCACACCTCCCCCACGCTCCTCTCGAAGGCTCCGGGCTGGCACTCTGGGGGCCCTGGTCAGACACCTGCTGGACCCCCGCACGGCAGGGGCCGACGTGACCTTCACTGAAGCCTTCCTGGCCACCCACCGGGCCTTCGTCTCCACGCCCGACCTGCTAGGACTTGTGGCTGACAGGTGAGGGTCAGGAGGGACGGCGGGTCAGGGAGGCAGCCTGGCCTCCCTGGCTGGACTAGACCCCCGAAGTGTCCAGCATCCCTGGGCAGAAGATGGACAGGACAGAGAGGGTCTCTTCCCCAGGCTGGAAGCGCTGGAGTCTGGCTCCGCTGAGGAACTGGAGAGGAGCACGGGGTGAGTGACGCGCTGCCCCTGGCCGCGGCCTGACCTGCGCCCTGGCGTCTCACCCCTGGCCGATTCCCTTCTCCCAGGGTAGCCATCTCTGTACTGTCCACCTGGCTGGCCTCTCACCCTGAGGATTTTGGCTCTGAGGTCAAGGGTCAACTTGACCGGCTTGAGAGCTGCTTGCTTCGGACAGGGTATGCAGCCGGGGAGGGTGCTGGGGGGGGCAGCGCTGACCTCATCCGCAACCTGCGGTCCCGGGTGGACCCCCAGGCCCCCGACCTTCCTAAGCCCCTGGCCCTCCCCGGCGACCCCCCTGCTGACCCCACGGATGTCCTGGTGTTCCTCGCTGACCACTTGGCCGAGCAGCTGACCCTGCTAGATGCGGTGAGACCTTGACCTCTGACCCTCCTGCCCCCTGACCCCTTACTAACCTCGCCTTGACTCCATCACCTGTCCTTGCTTCCACCCCTTCCCAATCCGGTCTCCTCTGTCCCCTTTTCCCCTTGGGGCATGACCTTTGACACCCTGTGCCCCTCTGGTTCCTTGGCCACCTGCGATCCTCGCACCCCTGCTAGTAGGAGATGGCTTGCCCCTGACCCTGACCTTTAACCTCTGCCCTCTGCTCTGCAGGAACTATTTCTCAGCCTGGTCCCCTCTCAGTGCCTGGGGGCCCTGTGGGGTCACCGAGACCGGCCAGGCCATTCCCACCTCTGCCCGTCTGTCCGAGCTACTGTCACACAGTTCAACAAGGTGGCCGGGGCAGTGGTCAGCTCTGTCCTGGGCGCCACCTCAACGGGGGAGGGCCCCGGGGAGGTGACCGTGAGGCCCCTTCGTCCCCCGCAGAGGGCCCGGCTCCTGGAGAAATGGATCCGAGTGGCCGAGGTGAGAGGGAGACCGTGACCGCTGGGGGCCATGGCGAGGAGGGGTGTCCTGCAGCCACTGTCTGCTTGTGTTGCCCCCAGGAGTGCCGTTTGCTCCGGAACTTCTCGTCAGTTTACGCTGTGGTATCTGCCCTGCAGTCCAGCCCCATCCACAGGCTTCGGGCCGCCTGGGGGGAAGCAGCCAGGTGGGACGATGGGGGGTGGATAGGACTGGGGGCGGTGCGCGGTGCAGACCAGCCCCATCCTTTTTTTTTATTTTGGTCTTTGGGCCATACCCGGTGATGCTCAAGGGTTACTCCTGGCTCTGTGCACAGGAATTACTCCTGGTGGGCTTGGGGGACCATGTGGGGTGCCAGGGAATCGAACCCGGGGCCGCAGATGCCCTCCCCACAGCACCCTCGCTCCAGCCTCAGCCCCATCCTTAAGGCTGCTTCTTTTTGTCCAGGGACAGCCTCCGAGTGTTCTCCAGCCTCTGCCAGATTTTCTCGGAGGAGGATAATTATTCCCAGAGCCGGGAGCTGCTCCTGCAGGTAAGGCTCCCTCAGGCCCGGCTGGCCCGGCTGCCCGGCGGGCGCCCATAGCTGCTCCTTTGCTCCCACCAGGAGGCCAAGTTGCAACCTTCCCTGGAGGCCGCTTCCAAGAAGTCCCCGAGGTCTGGCTTCCGGGGTGGGGTGAGTGACCGGAGTTAATAGGGTTTGGATGGGACTGGGGAGGGGGGTACCCACTGGCGTGAGGGAGTGGAGGGTGGCATGGCTGGGTAAGAAGAGATAACTTTGTCCTCTGAGGCGGTGGAACGGGGAAGTGAGGGGGGGATGGAGAAGCCCAGACCATTGACAGTGAGCGCCTGACCCTGAGCTCTGACTGCAGGGTGTGGTTCCCTACCTCGGGACTTTCTTGAAAGACCTGGTGATGCTGGATGCAGCCTCCAAGGATGAGCTGGAGGTCAGTGGTCTGTGTGTGTGTGTGTGTGTGTGTGTGTGTGTGTTTGTTTGTGTGAACTGGAGGTCAGTGTGGTGTGTGTGTGAGCTAGAGGTTAGTGTGTTTGTGTGTGTGAGTTGGAGGTTAGTGTGTTTGTGTGTGTGAACTGGAGGTCAGTGGGTGTGTATGTGTGAGCAAGAGAACAGTGTGTGTGTGAGAGAGAGAGCTGGAGGTCAGTGGGAGTGTGTGTATGCTTGTGCGCACATATGTGCACGTGTGTCCATGTGTGTGTGCGTCCACACAGTGGAACGGATATTTCGTGGGCCTCCCCCTGCACAGAGGTCCATCTTCCCTGCATGCAAGCTGCTTAACCTCTCTGTGTCCTTGTGTCCTATCACGGGAAATACATCTCCATCCATCTGCTCTTTGGACTGTGCCTGAAATGTAAGCCTGGATAGTGAGCTGAATAGATACTGAGACCTCGGTCAAATTCCTTGTCCAATCTGAGCTCAAAACTTTCTCATTGTAAAGTGAACACAGCCGGGTAGCAGTGCCGAAGGGCTATTCTGAAGTCTGTGCTCAGGTGCGCCCCCTGGCGGCACTTAGCCGCCGCACACGTTGCTGGGGATTGAGCCGGTTCCACTGCATGCAAAGCAAGGGCCCTACTGCTGTACTGTCTCCTGCCCCAGCAATGGTGGTCCTGATGCAGGCATTGGCTTACCCCAAAAGTGCCCCCGGCCTCCACCGGGGTCTTCTGTTACCTCTAGAGCCGCCCTTCATGCCCCTTCTCTGCTTGGTCTTGGTTTGGTCACCCCCCTGGCCCAGGTTTTGTCACTGTTGCTCACTTTATAGGTGAGGTTTGTGTGGCGGGATGGTGGGGAAGGAGGGGTGGTGGGTTGATGGATTAAAAGTGGAGTGTGTATACCTTAATGATATCATTAACGATACTGTAAATAATGGTTTGTTAATAGCTGATTAAACAAGGAAATGATGTTATAATGGGTAGGGTGCAGTGGGTAGGGAATTTGCCTTGCGTGTGGTCCAACCTGGGTTTGGTCTCTGGCACCCCGAGCTCTGCCAGGAGTGATCCCTGAGCGCTACGGGGTGTGGCCCAGAAAACAAGGACATTGATAAAAATAAGGTGCGGGGAGTGCTTAGGTTAGGTTGGATGTGAGGGCAGTCAGGGCAGAAGGGTGGGAGAGCGTGGGGAGTTTGAGCTGAGGGGGGGGACATGTGTGAGCCTGGGCGTGGGGGGCGGGGGCACGCTGGGGTTCTCATGTCACTCTGTCTGTCCTTGCAGAATGGATACATCAATTTTGACAAGCGGAGGAAGGTGAGGGCATGTGGGGGGCGGGACTGCCTTCGTGCCCGTAGCCCGGGGGGACATGGTGGGGCTCCCCAAGTCGGGCCTGCTACAGTTTGAGGCCCTTCCTAGGAATTTGCTGTCCTCTCCGAGCTGCGGCGGCTGCAGAATGAGTGTCGCGGCTATGACCTCCGACCTGACCCTGATATCCAGCGCTGGCTGCGGGGACTCCGGCCACTGACCGAGGCCCAGAGGTAACGGGGCGATGCTGGGACTCCCAGGTCACAGGCCAGGAGTGAACATTGGGATGTCATGTCCTGACCTTCACCCTTGGCACCTGCTCCCCAGCCATCGTGTGTCCTGTGATGTGGAGCCATCTGGTACCAGTGACCCTGCGGCCCCGCGGGTGCTTCGGCCAGCGCTGGTCATCTCTCAGTGGACAGAGTGAGCAAGTCAGCGGCGGGGGAGTGTCTTAGGGACTCGCCCTTCTTCCCGTGAACCTCTCACCCTCCTCCCTCTCTAGGGTTCTGGGCTCTGTGGGGGGCCCCAGCCCGCTTGTCTCCTGGGACCGGCCCAGTGGCGGGGGAGATGAGGGCCCTGGAACCCCCGCTCCGCTCCTGACCCGGCTGGCCCAGGTGAGCCGTGTCCTCCGCTCTGATGCCCACCCTGACGGTTTCTCCCCGACCCTCCTGAATTCATGCCCCTTTCCCTCTCTGTCCTCAGCACATGAAGTGGCCTTCAGTGTCGTCCCTGGACTCTGCCCTGGAAACGTCTCCCTCCCTGCATAGTGCCGCGGACCCCAGCCACCTCTCGCCCCCGGCCACCTCCCCGCGGCCCCCCCGAGGCCATCGCCGCTCGGCCTCCTGCGGCTCCCCTCTCAGCGGGAGTGCAGAGGGGGCCTCTGGGGGCGCCGGGTACGGGCCCGGTGGCTCGGGGCCAGGGTCCTCTGACTGCCGCATCATCCGGGTCCAGATGGAGCTGGGGGAAGACGGCAGCGTCTACAAGAGCATCCTGGTGAGGCCCCAGGAACCTTCTCCGGGCCCAGGGCTGAGTTCGCAGAGCCAGTGGGAGGAGCATTCCAATTCGAATTATGACCTTTGTGGTTTTTCGTTGTTAATGAAGCAAAATAGTCTTTTTGTTTTGTTTGGGGGCCACATCCAGCGATGGTCAGGGGTTACTCTAACTCTGCACTAAGGAATTACTCCTGGTGGGCTCGGGGGACCCTATGGGATATGGGGAAAGAGTCCCAGTCAGTTGTGTGCAAGGTAAGAGCCCTACTGGCCGTACTGTCACTCCAGCCCTGCAAATTAGTTTTTATTGAAAGAAATTTAGACTTGAGGGGCTGTTGCGATAGTACAGTGGGAAGGGTTGTTGCCTTGTACACAGCTGCTGGGCACCCCATGTGGTCTGTGAGCTTCATCAGGAAAGATCCTTGAGCACAGAACAAGGAGTAAGCCTTGAATAGCACTAGGTGTGGCTCCAAACCCCCCCCCCAATGAAATTTATAGAAATGTGTGTGTGAGAGAACATGTGAGCAAGAGCACAAGAGCAATCATGGGCTTAGAAAAAATTCTGCCACGTTTTAATTTTACTTTTTTTTTTTTTTTTTGCCTTTTGGGTCACACGTGGCAATGCACAGAAGTTACTCCTGGCTTTGCACTCAGGAATTACTCCTGCGGTGCTCAGGGGACCATATGGGATGCTGGGAATTGAACCTGGGTTGGCTGTGTACAAGGCAAAAGCCCTACCTGCTCCAGCCCCCAAATTTTACTAATTTGTAAAGGGGTGCCAGGAATAGCCCCACACCCAGCAGTGCTGTGGGGCTATTATTCCTGGCACAGTGCTCAGGAATGACCCTTGACAGTGTTCAGGGGACCCTCTGTGGTTCTGGAGATGGAACCAAGCCGGCTGCATGCAGTGCAGCACCTTTTAGCCCTGTATTGTCTCTGGCCCCACCATATTTGGTTTTCGTGGCCACTCTGTCTTAGCTGCCACACCTTGCATGGCCACATTCAGTTTTCAGAACCAACTTCCTTTTCCTGGCAGGGAAGTAGCCCTGTGTCACCTGGTAACTTGATGGCTGACAGGAAGGACAGGGAAGCACTGTCCTGGGTTTCATTTGAACACAGGCTGGAGAGACAGTATGGTGGGTAAGGTGCTTGCTTGGCACACGGCTGACCCCACCTGGTTCGATGTCGAGCGCTGTATAGTGTCCTCCCAGCCCTGCCAGGAGTGAGCCCTGACCACAGGGCCAGTGGGGAGCCCTCAGCGCTGCTGGGTGTGGCCTCAAAGTTCAAAGCAAAGTAAAAAGGAAGGGAAAAGAATTGGAAGCAGGAGTCACCGTGGCCAACTTAACTGCTTTGGGTCTCCTGTTTTGCCAGGTGACAAGCCAGGACAAGGCTCCAAGTGTCATCAGCCGTGTCCTTAAGAAAAACAATCGTAACTCCGCAGTGGCTTCAGAGTATGAGCTCGTGCAGCTGCTGCCAGGGGAGCGAGGTCAGAGGCGACGGGGGCAGGTGGCTCTGGGACGGCGGGACCCTCAGAGTGGGCATGCACCATGCTCAGTGTCCCTTCTCTGAACCTACAGAGCTGACCATCCCTCCCTCGGCCAATGTCTTCTATGCTATGGATGGCGCGTCACACGACTTTCTCCTGCGGCAGCGGCGAAGGTCATCTGCGGCCACTCCCGGCACTGCCAGCGGCCCTGCTGCCTCCGGGACCCCCCCGAGTGAGGGGGGCGGCGGATCCTTCCCCAGGATCAAGGCCACGGGGAGGAAGCTCGCCCGTGCACTGTTCTGAGGAGGCTCTGTCAATCCACAGAGCCCTCGGTGGCCTTACTGGATATGGGTAGCCGTCCCAAATGGGGCAGTTACACCGCACTGGAAAGAAACCCAGAGAGGTGGCCAGCCACCCTGGGGCAGTGAAGAGCTACTGGCTTTGCAGCCGGATCCAGCCGTGTGGGATCCCTGGGTACCGCTCCCCACTTTCCATCAACGCAGCCCATGGAGAGTGCTGGGGAAAAGGTTCCTTTCAGGTTCTGGCCCCATCTTAGCGTGCCAAGAGCCAAAGAAGGGCCTAGAAATAGCGGGGAGAAGAAAAAGCCTAGGGGCTCTGAGTCCTGGGGAGAGGAATGTCAAGAAGACGATTCTAGCAGGAGGCTCTTTTCCTCTTCTGGAGGTCCCGGTCACTGTGACAACACTAAGATAATAAACCAAAACACTACCTGAAGCAATTTCTTTAAAAAAAAAATTTTTTTTGTCAAGTAGTTCACAGTATTGGATTACATTTAATATTTGAACACCAATCCCACCACCATTACACCTTCCCGCCACCATATTTTGGGTGTTTCCATCCTGTACCTCAATTCCTACCTGAAGCAATTTCTTTTTCCTTGCAGTGTGTATGAGTGAGTTGCCGTGAGTGGGTGAGTGGGCTGAGGAGCTGGACAATGGCCTTTCTAGCCCCACGGAGGGCGGAAAGCCGATGCCAGAGTCTCAGTGGTTTGAGTCCTCCCAGCATCCCTTTCTCCCTGCTCTGTTTTTCTCTTCAGTTGCCGTAAGCCCTTATCAGTACCAGCCACCTAATTCAAGTCAGAACTCCTGGCCACAAATTTGCAAGAAATAACTTTAGAGCAAAGTGGAAGAACTTGGTGGACAAGAGGTAGACTTACAACATTGCCAAGGGCTGTGTTGGATTTGATTTTATTCATTTTAGTTGAATCACTGAGATAGACCCTTACAAAGCTGTTCATGATTCGGATTCAACCATACAGTGTTCTACCAACACCCATCTCTCCCCCAGTGCACATTTCCTAGTACCAGTGTCCCCAGTTTCCCATCACCCTCCCACCCCTCAGCCTGCCTCTATGGCAGTTGCTTCTCTCTCCCCCTCTCCCTCTCTCCCTCACCCTGCCCCCCCTCCCATTTTGGCATTGTGGTTTGCATTATGGATACTGAAAAGTTATCAGGAATATCCCTTTACCTACTTTTAGCACTCAGTTCTTGTCCAATGTGATCATTTCCAGCTATTATTGTCATACTGTCCCTTCTCTAGCTTACCTACTGTCTGCCCCCCCCACACTTGTGGTTGATTCCGACCATTGACCCCTTAAACTAGCCCCTGTTTTCCCATGGATATTAGTTACCATGGATATTAGTCCACACACACACACACACATATACCATAAATGAATGCAGTCATTCTGTGTCCCTCTCCGACTCATTTCACTCTGCTGGATTTTAAACCCACAGACATTATAGTCAAACATTAAAGAAAATAAGGCTGCTGAGAAACAAGATGATGCTGGTATGCTTGGAAGTTAGCAACCAGAGCCAGTTTATCTCCACTTTCACCCTGCAGTCTTGTCTAACTGGGAATATTTGCATCCTGACATGCCAAAGCTTGTTGCAGTGTAACTCCTTTCATGGTGCCTTGAGGGGTACATCACCAAAGACAAGGGAGAGAATTCAGGGATGTATCCCAACAGGAAGTAGATCACTCATTCTAGACTGTGTGTGTGTGTGTGTGTGGGCAGGGAGGTTTATACCCATCGATGCTCAGGGTTCATTTTTAACTCTGTGCTTAGGAATTACTACTGGCAGAGGGACCATATGGGGTGCCAGGGATTGAACCTGGGTCAGCCTTTTGCAAAGCACACACCCTACCTGCTGCACTATCACTCTGGCCCCCCAGGTTTTATTTTCCACTTTTGGGCTGTGCTCCGCTGTACATAGGGCTTACTCCAGGCTCAATGCTCGTTCCTGGTGCTCAGGGGACTATATGAGGTGTTGAGGATCAATCCTGGGTGAACCCGCATGCAAGACAAGTATCTCACCCACTGTACAATCTCTCAGGCCCTTTATTTTTCTGTTTTGGTTTTTGGAGCATACCTGGTTGTGCTCACTCCTGGCTCTGCACTCAGGGAATCACTCCTGGCAGTGTTTAGGCTAGGTGTGGTGCCGAGATTCACAGTGGGGTCAGCCACTAGGACAAGTGCCTTCCCTCTTGTACAATCTCTATGGCCCCAAGGCCTCTTTTGTTTTTTTTGGGCCACATGCGGAGATGCTAAAGGGTTATTCCTTGCTCTGCATTCAGGAATTACTCCTGGTGGTGCTTGGGGGATCCTGTGGGATGTTAGGGATTGAATCCAAATTGGCCCCATGCAAGGCAAACACTGTACCCCAGGTACTATGGCTCCGGCTCTGGTCCCCAGATCTTTTCGAGAATTACGGATTGCAGGGCTGGAGCAATAGCACAGCGGGTAGGGCATTTGCCTTGCATGTGGCCGACCCAGGTTTGGTTCCCAGCATCCCATATAGTCCACGGACCACCGCCAGGGATAATTCCTGAGTGCACGAGCCAGGAGTAACCCCTGGGCAACGCCGGGTGTGACCCAAAAAGCAGGAAAAAAAAATAAAAGAATTACGAATTGCTGTGTCAGACAGTCCAGTCTCCAGAATTTGGACCTGAGGGAGTAGTGCACATGGTGAGAGGGTAATGGATGGAGACAATCATGACGAAAGCGGAACAGCTGATTGTTTTCACATTTTATTAGCCACAGTATAGACCCTTGAGCTGCTTCCCTCCCTCCCCTGTCCTCCGCCCCCCTGAGGTTAGGCCTGCCCGGGAGCCCCGGCCTTTCCTGCCTGGGCCCGCTGGAACTCTTGCTGTAGCTGAGCCAGAGTCTCTCTCTGCTGCTCTGATTGCCGCTCCAGGTCCCGGAGCTGGGATTCGTATCGCTTACTGTGGAGAAGAGGGAGACAAAGCATGGGAGGAGAAATCAGCATGGCTTACTACTGCGGGTGCTGCAGGAGACAGACATTGGTGGGCACAACCCATGCCCACCAATAAGACATAGGGGAGGGAGGAAGGGAGGGAGGGTCTCGGAGGACGGGAGAGAGAGCCGGAGAGAGGCCTGACAATTGGGTTTTGGGTCACACCTGGTGATGCTCTGGATTCCTCCTGCCTCTGCACTCAGGAATTACTCCTGGTGGTGCTCAGGGGACCATATGGGATACTGGGAATTGAACTAGGGTCGGGTGCGGGCAAGGCAAACGCCCTAACCACTGTGCTCTCGCTCCAGCCCCTGGAGCCTGACAATTGGGAGTCACCCTGCAGGCGCTTCCACACTCCCACGCCAACGTCAAGTGCATAACGATCCGCGGAAGGCAGACTCACATTTCAGCTGTGATGTAGTCCAGCCTCTTCCCCACGGTGGCTCGAGCTTCCCCCAGCTCCTGTTTGACCAACACGGGACCCAGAAGTTTGAAGACCACGTTGGATCCATCCAGCAGGGCCAGTTCCTGAGAGGGGTGGTGGGTAGGAGGCAACAGAATCAGAACTACTCTCGGCAGCCCCCTCCTCGCTCCTCTTACCCCCAGGCTTACCTCCTTCACGATATTATTTTCTGTGAGCTGGGCCTCAAGTTTCTGCCGCCCTGACATGGACTTACTCAAGTCTACGGAGCAAGAGGAGAGGTTACGGTCAGAGACATCCCTGGTGCCACCCCGTCAGGAGCAGAGGGGTTGGGGAGAAACGGCCCAGAACGGGGACCGCGGTTCTGCGCGGGCGCCGGGCACACTGAGCCCGGCCGGGCATCACGCATCTTCCGTGACTCGGGGCTGGGAGGCAGGGGCTGGGGCAGCGAGCCGACACACGGTCCCTCACCCTTCTGTAGCTGCTGGTACTTCTCCACCTCCCCCTGTAGTTTCTTCTGGATCAGCTCGGCCATGGCGCGGACGAACACCTCCGGGAAGCTGGGGAGTGGGGCTCACGCTACGAAAGGTACCCGACCCCCCACGTCCCGCAGAAACGCCTGCTCGCCTCGAGGCAGCTTCCCGGGGCACAGCAGCTCTTGCAGGGAGCCGGTCTGAGAAACGAGACCCCCGATCCTTTAACCGAAGCCCGGCTCCACTCACGCTCTCCGAGCCTTCAGTGTTAATAAACCCGGAAGTAAACAAAGGATGCTGGGAAAAGGGGCACGGGACACTGGCTCCCGAAGCATGCCGGGAATTGTAGTTCTGACCTGTAAAATGCGTGGCGTTCGGCCATAAGGGCCTAGAATCGTAAGGTTCCAAGCAAGGTAGGGTAACGAAACTGGGAAAAGTAAGCGCACTTGCTTTGGGGTCCCTGTCCTGTGCTTATCTGTCTTTCACTGCTTGGGCATTGTCCGCTGTTGGGGAGGACCAGGGCAACAGGAAGTCCCGCCCTTCAATGAAACGCTCGCCCTTCTCCAAGATGGCGCCTTGAGAGCGTCAGACCCACTGCGTGCTGATTGGATGAGACCAAGAGGGCTTCCGGGAGCTTGCAGTCCGACTGTGGGACAGCTGAGAGTTTTGCACGTGGGACGTCTTCGCGGGACGAGATGGAGACCGCCCCTAAGCCGGGCCGCGGTGGCCCTCCCAAGAAGGCCAAACGTCAGGTCAAGAAGGTACAGCCCTCCTCCCTGGGTGGGAGGGACGCGCATGGCTCCGGGATGGACGGGTGGGGCGGGCCACAGTCCCTGGAGCATCAGGGCTCCCCGTGTGCCCCTAGAAACCACGGCGTTACTGGGAGGAAGAGACCGCCGCTTCGAACTCCGCTGGAGCCTCGCCAGGGCCCCCTCGCAAGAAGAGGACTCGAGAGCTGCGCCCTCAGAAGGCAAAGAATACTCACATCCTAAAGAAGTCTCGGGTCTCCAGGAAGCCCCAGGTCACAAAGAAACCCCGAGAACTGCAGGATCCAGAGCGTCGGCGGACCTTGTCAGGGGTGAGTCTGGGCCCGGAGAGGATGGCGGGGCAAGTCCCCCTGTGGGTCCAAGGAATGGGGTCCACACGAACTTACCTCCTAGTTGCTTCCTTCCTCCCCAGGCCCAGGACCCATTTCCGGGCCCCGCCCCCGTGCAGGTAGAGGTGGCCCAGAAGTTCTGTCGCATCAACAAATCCCAAAAGGTGAGCCATCCCCTGCGAGAGGGGAGGAGGGAGGTGTGTCGGGAGGGGACATGTGGATGAGTTGGGTGGCAGTGCGGCCAGAGGGGGACCCTTCTGTGATCCACATGTTCTGAGTTTTCCCTCACTTCTCTCCCACGCAACCGTGATCTAGCTGCCTCGTTCGAAGCGGGAGCCACAGAGTCAGATTGAAGCAGCGGAAGCCCAGGAAAAAGAAGCAAGTGCCAAAGCGGCTCGTTCTGAACTGCTGCTCGCTGAAGAGCCGGGGTAAGTGGACCCTAGTGGAGTCTCTCTCTCTCTCTCTCTTTTTTTCTTTTTGTTGGGTCACACCCAGTGATGCTCAGGGGTTACTCCTGGTTCTGCACTCAGGAATTATTCCTGGTGGTGCTTGGGGGACCATATGGGATGCTGGGAATTGAACCCCGGTTGGTTGCATGCAGGGCAAATGCCTTACCTGCTGTGCTATTGCTTCGGCTCCTTGATGGCATTCTTCATGTTCACGTTACACGTCTGGTAATGTCTGTGTCCCATGAGGAAGCTTCATGCCCCTAATACTCTCACTTGCAGCTTTTTGGAAGGGGAGGATGGGGAGGACACTGCAACGATTCGCCAGGCTGACATCGTGGAGGCTGTGGACATTGCAAGTGCAGCCAAGGTTGGCCCAAGTGCGGGGCAAAATGGCGGGTGGGTGACACAGACTGAGAGGGAGGTAGGAATGAGAGGGTGGGTTACTGAAGGGAAACAGTGCTTTTTAAAACTCGTCTCCCCTCTCCCCACCTTTCCCCAGCACTTTGACCTGAACTTGCGACAGTTTGGACCCTACAGATTGAATTATTCTCGCACTGGGAGGTAAAAGTTGAATTCTGGTGACTTTTTTTTTTTCTTTTTGGGTCACACTGCACTAATGCTTAGGAATTACTACTGGCTCGGTACTCAGGAATTACTCCTGGTGGTGCTCAGGGGACCCTATGGGATACCCTATATATACCCTATATACCCTATGGGGACCGAACTTGGGCCAGGCGTATGCTGGATAAATGCCCTATTGGCAGTGCTATCTCTCTGGCTCTCGTTCCCATGACTTTTGAACTAAGTTGTGACTGTGTTCCCATGACTGTTTCAACTAAGGGGTACGTGTCTGGGTTGCTACATTGGGGACCACATAGCGTCTCTCCTCTCTGGCACGGAGTGGACCTCAGACGTTCTGAGGATGCTCTTATCTCTGCATCCCTCCCTCCACCTCCAATAGGCATCTGGCTCTCGGGGGGCGCCGGGGGCACGTGGCTGCCCTTGACTGGGTGACGAAGAGGCTCACGTGTGAGATCAATGTCATGGAGGCAGTGCGGGACATCCGGTCAGTGGCCTGTCTGTTGGCGATCGGTGGGGGTGAGGGAGCCCACGTCAAAAGGGTGCCCTGGAGCCCTTCTCTCCCTGACCCACCCCCACCTCCCAGGTTTCTGCACTCCGAGGCTTTGCTGGCCGTTGCTCAGCACCGCTGGCTTCACATCTACGACAACCAGGGCATTGAGCTGCACTGCATCCGCCGCTGTGACCGCATCACCCGCCTCGAGTTCCTGCCTTTCCACTTCCTCCTGGCCTCAGCGGTGAGACGGAAGAGACAAGATTCCCTGCCTCTGGGCGCCGGGATGAGGGGAGGGCGGGTGCTCAGTCTTCCTCTGTCACAGTCAGAAACCGGGTTCCTGACCTACCTGGACGTGTCCGTGGGGAAGATCGTGGCTGCTCTGAACGCCCGGGCTGGCCGCCTCGACGTCATGACTCAAAACCCTTACAACGCTGTCATCCACCTGGGCCACAGCAATGGTCAGTCCCCACTGAGCACCGACTCTGACCGTCCACCCTCACCTGCTTCTCTGTCTCACCTGCGAAGCTGCCTTCTCGTTTACCTCCCTCCCTCGCCACCTTGTGGCCTCCGTCCCCACCTTTCCCAGGGTTAATTGCCACTGTCCCCGTTAATAACTGTCGCTCTTCCCTTCTGGCCTCCAGGTACGGTGTCCTTGTGGAGTCCAGCGATGAAGGAGCCACTGGCCAAGATTCTCTGTCACCGTGGTGGGGTCCGGGCTGTGGCAGTAGATTCTACAGGCACGTAAGTTGCTTGTTTG